>SJYR01003466.1:132443-146950 GCA_006410655.1 Kobus ellipsiprymnus
TGCCCCTTCCCCCCACCCCTACCCCCACCTTCCACTGGTCTTCAGCATCTACATTGTTTAATCAGGCATTGTAAGACCCCCAAGCACGGAAATGATTACTGTGGTTTCCAGGAGCAAATGCAAGGCAGGGTGAGCAGGCTTAGGATTGGCTCGTTTCAACAATCTCAGGAGGTTCTTGAAGACAGGGCTGTCTCCAGTTATCTGGTACTTGACCATGGGTGATCAGGGTAAGGGAATAGAGCTTCCTGCAGTGAGAGAGCCAGATGGGACCCTGGTTGATCAGCACCAGGGAACAGAGCCTCCTGGCGTGTGAGAGCCAGATGGAGGCCGGTGATTCAGAATACTGGGCTCAGGCTTGGTTAGTCTGCATATGAAAAGCGTAGTTCTGGATGGGTAGTTTGCTATATTCCCCTTTACTGGTAACAGCAAGCTAATTTTTTTTTAGGGAACCAACCCTTCATGCCACATCATTCACATGGTTTGGAGGGCTGACTCTACTTCCTAGCTCTATGGGTGGGGTGTGCGAGTCAAGCTTGGCTCATCATGCATTCCATAAATACTGAGTGTGTTCATTCTCTGTGCTGGCACTATTCTAGGTTCTGAGAATCTGCCAGGGGACAAGTCAACAACCCTTGCCGTTGAGTGGCTTACATAGGTTTGGGCTTGAGTGGATAACCCATTTAGAGACCTATGTGTGGATTTTGCTGAGAATCACTGTTTATAATATCCATTATCCCTTCCTCCTTATTAACAGAACCTTATTTTGCTTTGGACAGTAGGTTCCCAGCTAAAGACCTTAATTTCCTAGGCTTCCTGGCAGGAAGGAGTGGCCACAGAACAGTTCTGGACAATGAGATGTAAGTAGATGTCTATGTGGTGAGGTTTCCAGAAATGTGACTATCTTCCAGATAAGAAGAGACGGTTTATTGACACACCTCTTGTCCTTTGTTCTTCCTCCTTGTTCCTGCCTGGAACATGAACATACAGGCCACAGGAGCCACTTGGCAAACTTGAAGACAAAAGTCACCTGCTAAGGGTGGAGGAATGGAAATGGAACACCGATGGTGTAACAGCCACAAGACTCCCTAATCTCAGGACTTATTATGTGATTAAAAATAAACCCCTTGAGGTGAAGTCTTTGTCACTTAAATTTTCTGTTACATGCAGCCCAATGCAATCCTTAGTCAGCCAGAGACCACTTGTATGTACACTGGGTTAACCCAATGGGATATAAATCTAGAGGGCTGGTGGTCATCTTTGCCGGCTACCTGAGGATGAAGCTAGTGCAGGGGAAAGCCTTGCTGAGAGATAGACAGGGTCTTGTAACCACTTGAGCCCAATGTCAAGCTTTGCCTGAAGGTAGATTCTCCCATTGAATCTGCCACTGTGGGTCCCTTGGCTTAAACCAACCTGAGTTGGATTTCTGTAACATCAAGCCTAGACTAATTTATGGGGCAAAGCGATAAGAGTTTGGGGGTCTACAGGGTGACAATGTTTATCCTGAGGGACACTCCTCTGACAATGAGCCCCTCCCACCCACTGCCAACTGCCATCCTTCAAGTGCAATGTCAAGGACATCTGAGAGATGCTCACTGTGGACTCTGATATGCAAACATGAGCAAGAGAAAGAAGAGCTGCTGGTGTTTCCCTCTTGGATTTCTTTTTTGAAGCAGGAAATCACAATTTAATTATATGAAAAAAATCTTTACAAATGAACTCTAACAAAACAGATGGCTAATCATACTGATACAAAAAATGAAGAACAGATGCAGTTGCTAATGAAAAACTTCAAACAAAATAATGTGGACAATTAACTACCTAGAGTGGTTAACTTGTGGTATGAGAGGGGGGTGTGCTATTGGATGAAGTAGATATTCATGGGCCCTAAGCTAGGAGTGTTTACACAAAAGCATAGGTCTAAGACCAGTGGTGCTCAAACTGGAATATAAATCAGAATCCCCTGGAGCTAATGATTGGGCAACTGTGGAGTTGGCGGGGGAGGTGGTTCGAGAATTTGCGTTTGTAACAAGTTCCGTGGTGTTACTGATGCTGCTTATCCAGCTTGAGAAACCCCATTCTAGATCGACTCCATTTAAAAACTGAGATAATAAAGACATACAATTCACCACTTTTAAAGTATATGATTAGGTGGTTTTAGTATATTAGAAAATGAAAGTGAAGTCGTTCAGTCGTGTCCGACTTTTTGCGACTCCATGGACTGTTTGTAGCCTACCAGGCTCCTCCATCCAGGGGATTTTCCAGCCAAGAATACTGGAGTGGGTTGCCATTTCCTTCAGGCTATATAATTCCAGAAGATTTTCAGGACCCTGAAAAGAAACCCCTCCCTGTTACCAATATTCCCCATTTCTCTTCCTCTCAAGCTCTATGAGTGATCTACCCTGTCCCTATAGATTTGCCTGTTCTGGACATTCTATATACCTGGAATCACAGTGTGCGGCCTTTCATGCCTGGCTTCTTTCACTTAGCAGAATGTTTTCAAAGTTCATCCATGTTGTAGCATGAACAGTGTCTCATTCCCTTTTATGGTCAAATAATATTCCATTATATGAATATATTATATTTTGTTTAATCTGTTCATCACTTGGATACTTGGATTATTTCTACTTTTAAGCTACTATGAATAATGTTCTTATGAATATGTACAAGTTTTTCAGTGGACATATGTTTTCATTTCTCTTGCATATGTAACTAGGAATTATAACTAGAATTGATGCACCACACAGTATGGTGCAGTATGGACGTGAGTTTGAGCAAACTACGGGGGCACAGGGAAGCCTGGCATGCTGCAGTCCACTGGGTCACCAAGAGTTAGGACACAACTGAGTGACTGAACAACAACAACAGCAGTGACTTTACATTTAACCTTCTGAAAGCCTTCCAGCCTGGTTTCCAAGATGCTGCACCATTTTACATTCCCATCAGCAGTATATGAGGTTTCCAATATACCCACATCCTTGCCAACACATTAGTGTTCTCTCTCTTAATTATAGCCATTCTACTGAGTGATGAGTGGTATCACACCGTGGTTTTGGTTTGCATTGCCCTGGTGACTAATAATGCTGAGTATCTGTCATGGATTTGTTGGCTATTTATAAATCTTGGGAGAACTGTTGACTCAAATCCTTTGCCCATTTTAAAGGCTGGGTTGTCTTTTTACTGTTGAGTTCTAAGAGTTCTATAGTTCTATACATAGAACTGTATATTTCAGATACTAGATCCCTATCAGAAATATAATTTACAAATATTTTCTTCTATTCCAGGAGTTGACTTACTTCATAGATCCCATAAATCCCATAAGGTTTTAATTTTGATGAAGTCTGTTTTTTAATTTTCTTTTTTTGGCTACTTCTGCTATTGATATATATAAGAAACCATGGTCACAAATATGTACACCTATGTTTTCTAAGAGTTTCATATTTTTAGCTACTGCATTTAAGTCTGTCTCATATTAAGTTTCATATGTGGTGTGAATTAAGGGTCCAACTTCTTTTTTTAAAAAAATATGTCTATCTGGTTTTCCTAGCACCATTTGTTGGGAAGACTATTCCTTCCCCCACTGAATTATTTTGGCACCCTTACCAACAATTATTGATCTTGAAGTTCTTTTTCTTTTAACGCTCAGTTGCATCCAACTCTTTGTGACCCCATGACTGTAACCTGCCAGGCTTCTCTGTCCATGGGATATTTTAAGCATGCATACCAGAGTGGATTGCCATTTCCTCCTCCAGGGGATCTTCCCAACTCAGGGCTTGAACACATGTCTCCTGCATCCCCTGCAATGTCTGGGCATATTTCCGGACTCTCAGTTCTATTTCATTGAGCTATATTTCTATCCCATGCCACTATCAGGCAGTCTTGATGACTATTTCTTTGTAATAAGTTTTGAAGTCAGAAGTCTTTCAATTTTGTTCAAGATTGTTTTGGCTATTCTGGGTCCCATGTATTTCCATGTGAATTTTAGGATCAGCTTGTCAATTTCTGCAAAAAAAAAAAAAAAATCCCCCAAAAAACCTAGCATGGATTTTCACAATGATTGCATGAAATCTATAGATCAACTTGAGGACTACTGCCACCTTAAAAAATTTTAATCTTTCAACCATAAATTTAGGATGTTTTTCCATTTATTTAGATCTTCTTTCATTTCTTTCAATGGTGCTTTATAGTTTTCAGTGTACAAGTCTTGTTCTATTTTTGTTAAATTTACCCCTATGTACTTTATTACTTTTTGATTGCATTATAAATGAAGTTTCTTACATTCATTTTTCATATTCTTAATGTACAGAAATAGAATTGAATTTTCTATATTGACTTTGGAGCCTGCAAGTTTATTAATTCTAGGTTGGTTTTTGATAGATTCCCCAGGATTTTCTATATATAAGATCATGTCATCTATAAACACACTTTTACTTCCTCCTTTCCAAATTGAATACTTCTTGTTTTTTTTCTTGCTTATTTACCCTGGATAGAACCTCCAGCACAAAGCTGAATAGAAGAGGTAAGAGGTGTCTTGTTTCTAATCTTAGGGGGAAAGTTTTCCATCTTTCACCACTAAATATGACATTAATTTGGGGGTTTTTGTAGATGCCCTTTATCAGATTGAGGAAATTCACGCTATTCCTAGTTTGAGTGTTTTTTCCCCCATTAAGAAAGGGTGCTGGATTTTGACCAATGCTTTTTCTGTGTCTGTTGAGATGATTGTGCAATTTTTGGCCTTTATTCTAATAATACAGCGTGTCTTATTTTTCACATGTTGAACCAACCTTGCATTCCCGAGATAAATCTCACTTGGTTAACTGTTTATAAAGAGGAAAACCAAGTCCCATGAAGGTTAATAAACTGCCAAAACCTCACAGAAAATCAGTGGCAGAGCCACAAACAGACCCTGCATGTCCAGCCAGTGACCTCTGAGCTGGTCCCTGCAGGGAGGTAAGGGGATGCAGTTGAGGGTGGAACATTGTCAGGGATGGGTTAATGAACAGTCCTGTCACCATTATTCAACATTTGTGTTGTGCCTCACGCATTTTGGAGGTGGTTTTCACAAACACTATTTTTCATATCAACTTTGGGGCGATATTCTCACCATTTCACAGGTAAGGTTTGGTAAAGTTCAGTGACTTAAACATCACAAGCTCAGAGGGAGTACCAGGACTTGAATGCAGGTCTTTAGAGCCTAAATCTTGAGTCCTCTGTACTATACTACTTGCCTGCCCTCTGAGTCCCATGATTTCAAAGCCTGTGAAAGTCCTTTTGGTGCCCACTGGTGGACAGCGTCATCAACTGTCAGATTAGAGCCTACACTTTTAGCTCATGGCTGTGATCTAAACAGAAAAATCCTCTTAAGTAGGGGAACCATTCAAGTTTTCTTATTCCTTGGGAGTGAATGAATCTTACCATCAATTCTTAGTTACTTCTAATACATTTTTGTTTTATCCTTAGACTTACCATTAAACTGATTGCTCTCTGAGGGGCATAGAAACTTCATGGTTAATGACAGCCACATTGTCCGGTTCAAACTCCAGTTCTGGCATATTCTACCTCTGTGACCTTAGAAAAGTATTTAGCCTCTGGGCATCTCCGTTTCCTAAACTGTGAAATGGGGATAACAACAGCTCTTACCACACAGTGCTATTGTGAGACTGAAATGAGCCAATACATGAGATGCATTTGCCCACACTTGGTGCAGAGTACACACTAAATTTTAGCTTTTGTTGATAATAATGGTTAATTAAGTTCCACTTACTGAGTACCTACGATTGTCAAGCACTGGGTTGGGTGTTTTATGGAAACTAAAACAGGTTTAAGACCCTGGTGCTGGGAAAGATTGAAGGTGGGAAAAGGGGACGACAGAGGATGAGATGGTTGGATGGCATCACTCGTTCAATGGGCATGAGTTTGAGTAAACTCTGGGAGTTGGTGATGGACAGGGAGGCCTGGCATGCTGCAGTCCATGGGATCGCAAAGAGTCAGACACGACTGAGCAACTGAACTGAACTGGAAACAGGTTTCAAGAAGTAAGCTATCTAGCCCAAGGTCACATAGCTAGGAAGTGGCAGACCCAGAAGTCCAATACCAAAGCCTCTTACTGACACCATGTTGAACCCTGGAGCATGGGTTTTGAGCCTAAGGGCACTAGAGAGACAAGGTGGGGACCCTGTGGGAAGTAGATAAGATCAGGGTTGTAATTAAGCTTAGCTGCCAAGCTGAGATTTGGGAGGAAGGGGAAGACAAGAGGAGCATGTGAGAGAAAACAAGAGGCTTCAGCGAGGTCAGAGGGCAGGACCTGCTGGGGGCTGACATGGAGATGTGGGCAGTCAGGCCTGAATGCACAGGGACCAAAGGCCCAGTAAGAGATGCCCTGGCAGCCCAGTGTAGAGCCTGGAGAGCTTGTGGGGGGCTGTGAAAGGCCGTCCCCAGGGAGGCAGCCTTGGCTCGGTCTCCCCGTCTCACGGCAGTCAGGTACCATGGTTCAGCCTCTGGGACCCTGTTCATGCTTCCCCAAGAAGTGTTCCTCCCCTTGGAAAAAGGGGAGAGATCAGCCATCCAGAGCAGGACCCTCTGGTCAACACAGAAGCCAGGCCCAGAGCTCCCTCAGAAGGCGCAGACCCCAGGGACCCTTACCCCAGCTCTGCATCCATGCCCACAGCCCCCACCAAGTCAAGCTTCTGGACTGGATATCAGTGGGTCCCAGAGCTGAGGTTGGTGAGCCACCTCTCTTGTTCTAAAGACGATCTCAAGCTACGGCCAGCCCTGCACTCTACTACAGGAACCTCAAGGCTGGGGCCAGAGAGCTGGTCTGTCCTCTGTCACTCGTGACTGTGTGGCAGTGGGTGGACCTTCAACCTCTCTGAGCCACCCTGTCCTCAGCTGTGACATGATAACTTCCCCCATCTCACCCACCCCAAGGATCTACCGGGAAACAAAAGAAAGGCAAGAAGTGCGAAGCTGACCGTCCTGCCTCTGAGGGTTGCACTTGAGTCTGGAGGCCCTGGAGAGTGAAACAAGAGTCAGGAACACTTGGCAGGCCCAATGGCAGGCCCTCTCACCTTAAATATCCAGCAAACATCCAGGGCAGGCCTGTGGGTTCCCTGTGCTTACAAACCACATAGACCCAGCAGCTGGCCGCCTCCTCCCCTTCCTTCCTGCTGCCCCTGTATTCCAGAGCACACACTCCAGCCTGGCAGAGGGCCCTCCTGGCCAAAGTCAACACTGGAGCCAGGCCGAGGACGGCCCTTAGGAGTCAGGCAGACCTGGGGTACCAGCCTTGCCCGAGGCCCTTATTAACCTGTGTGCAGTTACCTGGGAAATGGGGACCACACCCGACACTCAAGCAGGGCTGTGTGCAGACTCTAAGCCCCAAATATAAGGCGTGTATGGCCCAAGCTCCATGAAGAACGTGTCTGCCAAGCCATAGGTCATGGCCCAGCCCCCTCCTCTGCCTCACTATGTGACTGGAAGCCACATGAGCACCTCACCAGGTCTGCTCTGGTCTAAATCATCAGCAAAGATTAGTTTCACTGCTTTTTTCCAGGCATCCCTGCAGCTCCCATGGGAGTGGATGCGCATCTCACGGCAGTCAGGTACCATGGTTCAGCCTCTGGGACCCTGTTCATGCTTCCCCAAGAAGTGTTCCTCCCCTTGGAAAAAGGGGAGAGATCAGCCATCCAGAGCAGGACCCTCTGGTCAACACAGAAGCCAGGCCCAGAGCTCCCTCAGAAGGCGCAGACCCCAGGGACCCTTACCCCAGCTCTGCATCCATGCCCACAGCCCCCACCAAGTCAAGCTTCTGGACTGGATATCAGTGGGTCCCAGAGCTGAGGTTGGTGAGCCACCTCTCTTGTTCTAAAGACGATCTCAAGCTACGGCCAGCCCTGCACTCTACTACAGGAACCTCAAGGCTGGGGCCAGAGAGCTGGTCTGTCCTCTGTCACTCGTGACTGTGTGGCAGTGGGTGGACCTTCAACCTCTCTGAGCCACCCTGTCCTCAGCTGTGACATGATAACTTCCCCCATCTCACCCACCCCAAGGATCTACCGGGAAACAAAAGAAAGGCAAGAAGTGCGAAGCTGACCGTCCTGCCTCTGAGGGTTGCACTTGAGTCTGGAGGCCCTGGAGAGTGAAACAAGAGTCAGGAACACTTGGCAGGCCCAATGGCAGGCCCTCTCACCTTAAATATCCAGCAAACATCCAGGGCAGGCCTGTGGGTTCCCTGTGCTTACAAACCACATAGACCCAGCAGCTGGCCGCCTCCTCCCCTTCCTTCCTGCTGCCCCTGTATTCCAGAGCACACACTCCAGCCTGGCAGAGGGCCCTCCTGGCCAAAGTCAACACTGGAGCCAGGCCGAGGACGGCCCTTAGGAGTCAGGCAGACCTGGGGTACCAGCCTTGCCCGAGGCCCTTATTAACCTGTGTGCAGTTACCTGGGAAATGGGGACCACACCCGACACTCAAGCAGGGCTGTGTGCAGACTCTAAGCCCCAAATATAAGGCGTGTATGGCCCAAGCTCCATGAAGAACGTGTCTGCCAAGCCATAGGTCATGGCCCAGCCCCCTCCTCTGCCTCACTATGTGACTGGAAGCCACATGAGCACCTCACCAGGTCTGCTCTGGTCTAAATCATCAGCAAAGATTAGTTTCACTGCTTTTTTCCAGGCATCCCTGCAGCTCCCATGGGAGTGGATGCGCTGAGCCAGCCCTCAGCAGCCCCCACGCCAACCTCCTCCTAGGGTGACCATAGAGCACTTCCCAGACTCCCTTACAGTTGAAGTTCTAGACTCAAACTGGGCTCCTTATTTTGAAAAACAGACTGAGGAGGGGCTGGGCCACCTTTATGCTGCTTTTGATGCACTGCTGTGAAACAGGCCTCTGGGGATGCTGCTTTGGCTACAGCGGTGCATTCCTGCCCAGGAGCTAGCTTAGTGGGCACCAGGGATGTCTTCTCAGGCCTGACCAGCAGCCCGGTGGCAGCTTCTGGTGGGAGCATAGCTGCAGCAGTGGCCTCCTGGTCCCTGGGTCGTGACTCTGACAGTGAGTTTTTGAACATTTCAGCACATCCCAGTCCCCCACCTCTTCAATTCTGAGAGAGGTGGTGGCAGCTGGTTCACTGGGAGTCATTAGTGGTACCCAGCCTGGAGTGTCTTTCCCACCACTGCATAAGGAACCCACCTACTAGGTCTATCAATTTCTATTTCTCCCACATCAGCAATCAGCATCCATCATCTGATAACGCCCGAGGCACCTGTCATAGACCTACAAGGGGTGCGGGTGTGTGTGCTCAGCATCTCTTCTCTCCAAACAGCCCTCCCAGGGGCCACCAAAGCCATGCTGGCCAGCGTGGCTACTGACCAGGGGTGGGCCCCTGACCTCTGGGCTGATAGCATTCTCCCTCTTAGGACTCTGGAATTCAAACGCAACCCTAGGCAACCAAGTGAGGGAGGCAGGAAATGGCAGAAGTCAGTCTGGGCCCAGTGGGAGGCCACGGTCTGCCATGGGCAGTGACAGTGGATTTGAGAAAAGCCAGTCCACAGCCAAGGAGCAGAGTGAGACAGGCAGGCACGTGAAAGGAAGATAAAAGCCAGGAAGAGCCTCAACACGCATGAAGGTTCTGAGTCCAGCCCCTGGGTGAGTCCAACTGTTCGTGGGATCCACAACATACCCCTGTATCCTTATGATAACAAAGGTCCCCTTTTATCTCAAAGGAAGCTCATGTGGGCTTCTGTTGCCAGCATCCATAGACACTTCAGGTCCCCAGCACATGCCCCGCTCATGACAGGTCCTGAGCCCCTTCATCTCCCTCCTTCCAGTTTGGACTGCGCTGGTCTGGCTGTGGGGTGATCATAGAGTAGATTCCAGGGCAGGCTGCCCAGATGCCCGGCTTCATCTGGTCAGTACTGACCCCTGGGCAAGCCCTGGCCCCTCAGTTTTCTGCTTTGGAATACAAGAAGCTGGTCTAAAATTCCCCAGATTGCTTTTAACCATAGCATTCAGAGACCATTTGTTGTTAACCACAGAGAATTCAGAGGAATTTTGCTTTCATTTAGATTAAAAATAACCCCCGCCTCAGAAAAAACCCCTCTTCCTTTATTATGCTTTAGCAGCTGTTTTTATAAACCACTTACCACCAGAAAGCGGAAATAATCCAATTGTTCATCCACTGATGGGGAAATGTGGTTCATCCACACAATGGATTATTATTCCGTCATGAAAAGGAAATGAAGGACCAACATATGCTCAAGGCGGATGAACCTTGAAAACATGCTAAGAAGGCAGACTCTGGGAGACAGAGAAGGACAGGGAAGCCTGGTGCGCTGCGGTCCATGGGGCCGCGAAGAGTCAGACGTGACTGAGCAGCTGAACAGCAACAAAGAAGGCAGACACAAAAGGCCACTTACTTAATGATTCCATTTATATAAAATATCCAGAATAAACCCAATATATATAAAATATATAAAATATCCAGAATAAACCCAAAGAGACAGAGTCACAGTTGCCAGGAGATGGGGGTGGAGGACGGAGAATAATTGCTAGCAGGCAGGGGGCTCCTTTGGGGGTGCTCAAGAAAACCGATTGTGGTAATGGTTGCACAACTTTGTGCGTAGACGAAAAACCACTCAACTGTGTACTTCAGAGGTGTGACTATTACGGTAAGTAAGCTACACTTCAGTAAAGCTCTTATATTAAGAAATTACAGTGCTTAGCCAGTGTTTGCTCTAATTAGGTGTGAGCTGACACCTCAGGGCTCCACAGTGACTGACAAGGCCACTTCTTTGAAATCCTGACCTTGACTTACGAGACAGTCTACCGACTGTGTGATTTCTCTGGCGGCTCCCACGACCCAGGCAAGAACAAATCATTTTTACCGTGAAGTGCCATGTGCCTCTGGGGGCCTGGAGCAGACAGAAATTGGGTGTGGAATTTCATATGCACATGAGCCCGTGGCAGCAGCAGCTTCTCCTCCGTGCTCCCAGCCATGCCGAGCGGCCGAGAGGAAAGAGCAGGGCAGAGTTTTCTAGAGCTCCATTTCTGCAGTCCCCCTTACTGGGTTCAGAGAGAATAAGCAGACCCCTCTCCTCCCAGCCGGCACGGCTCTCTAGTTCCATGTAGGACAGAGGAAGATGGGGATGGGGTGGGGAGAAACCATTCTAGAAACTTCCCGAAATCTTCAGATGGCTTGTGCTGAGTTTGCTGATGAAGAAAATGTTTAGCTGTGTCATCCGAGGGCTGAAGACAGCATGCCAGGTCCCCGAAGGCCTATAATTCAAACTCAATTCAACATTGTTTCTTAACACAGACAAGTTTCTTGGTACCTATGTACCAGCTAGAAGACACCATGGACAGAGACAAGCATTTTCTTAAGGACTCCACAGAAAGAACGCAGAAGAATCCACTGGTTGGCCACAGTTTGTCCGTTAAGCACGACTGGGGGAAAATGCCAGTGTGGGGTGCTGTCCCTTCTTCCTGTGTGATCGTGGGCAACTAAACCTCTCTGAGCCTCAGCTTCTTCACCTGGGAAATGGGGATAATAACAGTACCCACCCTCCAGTGTGGTCCTGAGGGCTTAATGAGTGTGTGTGTGTGAACCACCCTGCCCAGTCCATAGGAAGCGCTCAGTACACTTTACCTCCTTTTACCATTCAAGGGCTTTCATGGTGGCTCAAATGGTAAAGAATCTGCCTGCAATGCAGGAGACCTGGGTTCTATCCCTGGGTCAGGAAGATCCCCTGGAGAAGGAAATATCTACTCCAGTATTCTTGACTGGAAAATTCCATGGACAGAGGAGCCTGGCGTGTTACAGTCCATGGGGTCACAAAGAGTCAGACTTGACTGAGTGACTCACACACACACACGGTTTAAGAACCTCCAGGGGCCTAGATTTCTGCTCCTGACTGGACCAGTCCGAGATGGTGTTTGTAGATCAGGAGGTGCAGGGTGGAAGGGTAGCTCCCCACATAATAGCTGTGTGACTTGGGAAGTCCCACAGCCTCTCAGAGCCTCAGTTTCCCTCTCTGTAAAATGGGGATAATGGTAATGCCTCCTTCTCAAGATAGCTGCAAGGATGTAATGAAAATGCACGGTACAAAGAGAAGGTGGTTAGCCTGGGCCACCCAGGTTGGAAACCCTTGATTTCCACCTAGTAGCTGGGTGACTGTGGGCAAGTCACTGAACCTCTCTGTGCTTCCCTTTCCTTCTCCATAAATTGGAGATGATCATCGTCCCCACCTTATGTGTTATCATCAGGATTAAATGAGGGAATACATGTAAAGCTCTTAGAACAGGACATGGCACACAGAAGCTCCAGAAGAGCCCTGTAAGAATTCCCTATTTTTCATTCAATGCCTGACACACAAGACCCCAATAGATGCGGCCACTTATAATAATGATAGGCACAAGAGCCAGCATACTGGACACAAGATGTGATTTCCTTACCCTAATGGGAGCAGGAGGAGTCCAGCTGGAGGGCAAGGGTGTGGCCCATGGGGCAGGAGAATGTCCCAGACAGTACATCAGCCACAAACAGCATGTATTAAGGGTTCTCCCCAGTCAGACTGGGGCTCAGGGTCACTGGCTGGCCATTGCAGGGCAATGCCTGCACTGCAGACCACAGTTCCCATGGGAGGAAGAGTTCCTCCTGCTTTTCCTCTCCCCCAACCAACAGCTGGCTCAGGAGGCCCAATTACCAGCCTCTGTGGCCTGAAGTGGGAAGAGCACAGCTGCACTGGGTATAGATGTAAATCCAGCACCAGACCAAGCAGGCAACCGAGCCAGGCTGTGGCCGGGTGCCTTCGGGCTCTGGTCTACAAGCCCAGTGACCCATCATGTGGGTGGGCAGAGCCCGGGGGCTATGGGCTGGCACTTCCACCATCCCCACCCTTTAGCTGTGTAGTGAGGGCAGGAGATGATACATAAAATGTATCGTGCGATCATCTGCTCAGATTTAACCTGCACGCCTGGAAGTTCCCAGAGTCCATGGGTGTCCTGTTTCTGCCTGGATCACCAAGGCCCACAAGAGTCTGGTACCCAAATATTTACTGACTGAAATAATCATCTTGTCTGCAAAGTACCTGAAGCCCAGTGCCTAGCACAAACCAGGTGGATAGCATAGTAGATACCAGTTCCCTCTTCCTGACTCTGGGAATGACCACGGTGCCAGACCTCCAGGGATTCTGACTCCCATGAACTTTCTAGAACATTGTTTATGGTCCAAGCAGGAGAGAGCGTGAGAAGCTGGATGTAACAGAAACCATGTGATTAAGGCATGTTGTCATCCCAGGTGGCCCTAGTGATAAAGAACCTACCTGCCAATGCAGGAGACATTATAGACACCGGTTTGATCTCTGGGTCGGGAAAATCCCGTGCGGTAGGTAATGACAACCCACTCCAGTATTCTTGCTTGGGGAATCCCATGGACAGAGGAGCTTGGTGGGCTACAGTCCATAGGTTTGCAAAGAGTTGGATATGACTGAAGCGACTTAACATGCAGGCATGTCATCCAAACGAACACTTACTGAGCACCCCTGTGTCACACAGAAGGGGTGAATAAAGACCTACGTACTGCTTACAGAGGATGCCTTCATCCCATTTTGTGGACGAGGAACTGAGGTTTAGGGGGTGAAACAGAGTCACAGAGCTGGTGAGTAGTAGAACCAAGATTCCAACCCAGGACTTCTAGCCTCCAGCACCTGCCTCCCAGCCTGTCCCCAACCACACAGAAGAGCTGCACACCAGACAGCCTGGGCTCATTCCTTGATACCTGCAGCCACGCTAGTTCTGAGTGGAACAGATCCTCCCCTCTTCCCAGTGCCGCGCCCCTTATCCCTCCCCTGGCCCCAGCTTCCTTCCTGGGCCCCAGTTTAGGGGAACACTAGCTCCACCGGCCCCTAAAGCCCCTCAGGGCCTCCCCAGGGTCTCAGATCGTCGTGTTGCCACAGCCAGCTGTTTAGTTGCTCAGTTGTGTCCAACTCTTTGCAACCCCATGGACTGTTGCCCACCAGGCTCCTTTGTCCGTGGGATTTCCCAGGCAAGAATACTGGAGTAGGGTTGCCATTTCCTTCTCTAGGGGATCTTCCCAACCTAGGGATCGAACCCATGTCTCCTCCAAGTCTCTTGCACTGCACGCGGAGTCTTCACCACTGAGCCACAACCAGAGACGAGCTGAAAAGATGACGAGGATGAGTGGGTGGACGGAGGGCCTGCAGCTGGCTGTGCGGAATCTCTCACAGGTGCTGTGTCCCGCTGCCTGGCTCCACATTCCTGTGAACCCCTGTCCACACTGGCCTCAATTTCCCTCACCCACTGGACACACCTAAACAGGCAGCAGCCACACAACCCCGTTCCCCCCCCCGCCCCCGCCCCGCTTCTCACATTGAGGTTAGAGGAGATGGAGAGGAAGTACTTGCGGTTTCCCAGGGTGCCACCTGGAAACACTTCCGCAGGGACACAAAGAGATGTGTATAAGAGACAGCCACTCAACTGTGCACTTCAGAGGTGTG
>SJYR01003466.1:146975-177912 GCA_006410655.1 Kobus ellipsiprymnus
TTCCCCCCCCCGCCCCCGCCCCGCTTCTCACATTGAGGTTAGAGGAGATGGAGAGGAAGTACTTGCGGTTTCCCAGGGTGCCACCTGGAAACACTTCCGCAGGGACACAAAGGGAGCTTCCGCAGGGACACAGGGAGCCCCGGTCCATTCCAGAGGCGAGCCCTGGGCGGAAGCTCTACTGAGGGCCAGCCCAGGGGAATGTTCCGGAGCCTCTGGCTTGAAGAAGAATTTGGAACCAACTTCAACAGGAAGTTCCCACCCGCCAGGAAAGGCAGAGCTCCCTAGGAAAGGGTTCATGGGTGCAGAGAACCTGGGAGTGATCTGGTCCCAGCCCTTGCAAGAGAACAGCATTCTGAGCTCCTCACCTCTGGAGGTGACCTGCCCAGAGTCCCTGCAGGGAGCTAGACCTGGTTTCCCACAAGCCACTTGTCCAAGGAGCATCAGATTCTGGCACCAGGATGAGAGGAGGGGGGTGGTTGGCCCCGGGGACCACCCAATTCAGTCCTGCCAAACTCAAAGCTTCAAGGAAATGTGAGTTGCTCTTGTATGAGGCTGCCTCCCTTTACAGAACGGCAGCTGCCCCAAAGGGCAGGTCCCTTCCCTGGTTTCCTGCAGAGCCCTGGACAATAAGCAGGGTCAGGAACAGCATCTATTGAAGCAGCAGTAGGGGGTGGTGGTGATGACCCTGTCAAGCCCCACATCTGTAAAACGGGGATTCCATCCACCTCCTAGGGCTGGAGAACAGAACCCCCAAAAGGAAGCTTCTTCTCAGTCCAAACCCCCAGCAAGGCAGGCTGTTTCCTGGACTGTGCCTGCATCTTCCTCCCTGGGACCATACTGCCTCTCCTCTTCTCTCCCCACCCCAAGCCATCTCCCAAATCAGGTGCCATTCATGAGCCTGTTGTTAAACACAGAAGTCTTTTTGGAAAAACATCAAGTTTTGGACTTGAAAATCTTGGAATTCTGCTGCCATTCAGGATGGCAGGACACCAAGAAAAAAACCTCTGAGATGGGGCTAAAGAGCTCAGGCCTTTATTTCTCATCATGGACTGCAGAGGAGTATGGCTAAAGATGAAGACAGATTGGGTGTGTCTGGGGAATCCTCTCACACACAAATTCCTGAAATCATTCACTTGATGGACATCTACTAAGCACCTACTATGTGTCATGCTTGGGCACTGGGGATACAACAGTGAATGAAATAGACAAAGATACCTGCTGGCACGGAGCTGATATTTAGCCAGGGAGACAGACAAGATAAAATATATATATATATATACAAAATACTTAAATAGGGTGGTCAGAGAAGGCCACACCGAGAAGGTGACATTTAAGCAGAGACCCGAGGAAGGTAAGGAAGTGAGTGATACAGGCAGCAGAAGAAAGCGCATTTCAACGAAGGGCAAGTGCAAAGGTCCTGGGCAGGAGCATATCTGCTACTTTCTGAGAAGGACAGTGAGGAGGCCAGTGTGGCTGGAGCAGAGGTGAGGTCAGCGAGGAGCTGGCAGTCAGATGACACCGGGCCCATCCAATGAGATGGAGGACACTCAGGCGTGGGCCAGAGCCACACCGGCTCTAACTTATTTATAGGTAGGGGTTATCGTCAAACACAGAAGGTGTAACTGTCTAAAGATCTTGTGTGGCTTTAGTATATCCTGTCCCAGCAAATATGCAACGCATGGGCAAAACGGCCTGCCCACACTGGAAGGGCTGGAGAGTCTAAGCATGTCCATAAAAATAACGTATGTGCTTGTTTTTCCTTACTGCATGAGAAAGCCCCGCTGCCCTGGGCATCTGAGTGCAGTTTCTAGGGGTTACTGGTGCACTTCCCAGGCCTCCACTTGGCCAGCTGTCTGGCACCCCAGGCTCCCCAAGCCTGGGCAGCACCTGCCTCCTGCAGTGGCTCTAACCCACAGTTCAGCACTGAGGAGGTGTTCATCGAGTGACTTAATGGTGGACCCTCACACCTGCCTCCCCCGCCCTCCTGGGTCCACCTCTCTATCCTGAAGACCCGGGCTTGGACCCTCGGAGCCCCCAGCAGTGTGGCCTGAGAGCCCTGCCCGCCAAGACTCACCAGGCATGGAAAAGGGGGACAGGAAAGCAGCCTCCACCGGCTCTGGCTCCTGGGGATGCGGCGGGGGCTGCGGCGGGGGCTCTTGGTCCCGCTGTGGCTCCTCCAGGTTTTCCACGGGCACGTTCCCGTTCTCGATGCTCTCGTGCCTCCCGTTCTGAAGCGGCTTGCTGCTCATGCCGTTGGCCGAGTTGATCAGCCTCTGCCTCTGTGTGGACAGGAGGCAAGACAGACACCCAGGCGTGTGACAAAGCTGAATCCTGTTGCTTGGCTCCTCCCAGGCAGGTGGCACTTAAGGGTTTCTAGAACAACACCCCTGGCTTCAGGTTTGCCTGAGAAATGGCTCCAGGACCTTAGAATCCAGCTAAGTTTGCTCATTTCCACTTGGACCAGTATCAGCAAGGGGATCGGTCAGAGCCCGGGGTTTCTTCTTAGTGTCAACCTGACAAACTAGCCCATGACACTGGATAAAAGCAATCATTCTGACTTTCCCAGTGGATGGTCATAAACCAAAGTCACAGGAGAGGCCCTGCATAGGCAAAAAATCTTATTTCAGGTATATCGTGCCAAAATTGCATTTGCATTGTATACAATGGTACAGTGATGGTTCATTTTAAGATGTAGAACATTTCCAGCCTCTCACACAACTCGCTAAGGGTCCCCCCTCTCCAGAAGAAATTAAGGTAACCCCATTCTGACTTTTATACACATCAGTTAAGTTTTTCCTGAACTTGAATTTCCTATAAATGGATTCAGAAAGTACATATTATTTTATATTTGGCTTCTCTCACTCAACCGAATATCTGTGAGGTTCATGCATCTTGTTGCTTGAATCAGTAGTTCGTCATTTTCCAGGGGTTTATAGTACTCCACTGTGTGAATAACACACAGTATGTCCTTTGCCACTTGATGGGCATTTGGGTTATTTCCTCGTTTTGGTTATCAGGAAGAATGCCATGACCATGCCTTTTTGTGGACATATGCACTCATTTCTCTGGGGTATTTATCTAGAAGTGGGATTGTGAGGTCATAAGGTAGGTGCAAGTTGAACCATTTCACCCTTGTACCAGAAATGGATTATAATTTCAGTTGCTTCCCATCCTTGTCAATGCTTGATATTGTCAATTTTTCCCATTTTAGTCATTCTGGTGGATATGTGGTAGAATCTAATTGTGGTTTTAATTTGCATTTCCCTTTTAATTTGAGCATCTTATAGGGTTAGTAGCCATTTGGAAGGCTTCTGCTGTCCAAATCTTTCACCCTGTGTAATGGGTGTCCTCTGAACCAATCAGACCTCTTCCCTCCCCTATTTCCTTATAGCTGTTGACCAAGTCTGCCTTCTTTCCACCCAAGCAGAAGCCAAGTCAGTGGGTTTCTACTAAACCGGAGAAAGGGAGAAACCACATACCAAGAAATTAACAGGTTTCCATGTTTCGGAAAATCTGTTTGCTTTTGCACAGCTCATCTTTATCTGGCTCTCATTAAAAATATTTATGCTTTAGGATTAAAGCCTTGTGGGTAATAATCATCACACATGGACACATATCTCCTTCCCAGTTACATCAGTAAGAAACCAAGAGTCAGTACACACGCCCCCAAGGCAATACTCCATAACTGTGTGCCCAACACTTATCCATGTGGTTACTGGAAGCAAAAAGATGGGCAAAAAAAGTCACTATTACTTAAAATGGAAGCATGTTATTTTTTCCAAAAGAAAGATGAGTTGACCATTAACTGGCTTTGTATTGGTTTTAGGCAGGGACTCCTAAATCATGAAGTCTAGGATTGGGTGGAAATCTAAAACTTTTTTTCCTACAAACAGGTCCACAACATTTAGCCACCTAAAAGAGAAAAGTGATCTACATCTGAGATGCATGCCCAGGCATAATATTTTACTACCCAAAAAGGGTTAAATGAAAGGTCTTCCTCATAGTCAAAACAAACAAAAAACCCTGCAAATAGCTGCGTGCAGGAAAGAACCAATTCTGACTCCATGATGGGTCTGTTTGACTTTAACCTTTGAAAAATTACATTTTTCACCTGGAGCCCACCAGGTGAGGCCACTAGGTGGACAGAGCCCACCTCTGTCCATGGGATTCTGTAGGCAAGAATACTGGAGAGGGTTGCCATGCCTCCACCACCAAGGGGTCTTCCAACCAGTTTCTTTTGTCTCCAGCATTAGCAGGCGGGTTCTTTACCACTGGTGCCACCCTTTATTATTATAATCATACATAATAACACGCTTCAGGGAACCCTGGGCCAGGAAGATCCCCTGGAGAAGGGAATGGGGCCCCTGGAGAAGGGAATGGCCACCAGCTCCAGTATTCTTGCCTGGAGAATCCCATGGGCAGAGGAGCCTGGCAGGCTACAGTCCACGGGGTTGCAAAGAGTTGGACACAACTGAGTGACTAATACTTTTCAGGGAACCCTGACCCTCTTCCTAAAGAGATTAACACATTCCCTCCCTAAAGGCCTGCCTCAGGGGAGCCTGCCCCTCTGATTAACACATCACCTCTCTTCCCCCAGGTTGGCCATTCCAGGAGATTTCTGCAAGATAAAGGTCTCTATCTACTCAACTACCCTCCCCCCAACCTCTGTCCTATTGAGACAGTAGTCTGCCATCTTCTCAATCAGTCGCTTTCCAAATAATGTCCTAGTCATTGCTTCAACACCTAATCTCTCAGCTAACTGGCCTGTCCTGTGGTGGACAGACCAAGTTTGGACTCAGCAACAGCTGTGCAAGGACAAAATTGTAAGGAGGTAGGGCATGACTCAGTATGAGTATGAATGGTAGCAATGGGAAGGGGGTCATGACTCCAACTTTATAGGAATCAAGAGAGAATTATCTTTGGAAAAAGAACATTTGCAGCTACCTTGAGGTTGCATTAAAAGAGACATAACACTGGTAGCTCAGCTAGTAAAGAATCCGCCTGCAATGCAGGAGACCCTGGTTCAAGTCCTGGGTTGTGAAGATCCGCTGGAGAAGGGATAGGCTACCCACTCCAGTATTCTTGGGCTTCCCTGATGGCTCAGCTGGTAAAGAATCTGCCTGCAATGTGGGAGACCTGGGTTTGATCCCTGGGTTGGGAAGATCCCCTGGAGAAGGGAGCAGCTACCCATTCTGGTATTCTGGCCTGGGGAATTCCATGAACTATATAGTCCATGGGGTTGCAAAGAGTTGGACACGACTGAGCGACTTTTGCTTCCATTTCACTTTCCATTATAACAAAGGAGGTAATGGATCCACGTGCTGAGAGAGACAAACCAGAAGGCTTTTATAGTCTTTCAGTTTTCTTCTAGAGTTGCTCTATGCATAGAGAATAGGTGTGTGTTCTTTTTTTTTTTTTTTTTGCCCTGAGTAACATTAAAAAAAAAACCCTATACTTCAGACCAGTCTTTCTCCAATTAGTCTTTCTCTAGTACTTGACAAACGGAGAAGGCGATGGCACCCCACTCCAGTACTCTTGCCTGGAAAACCCCATGGACAGAGGAGCCTGGTAGTCTGCAGTCCATGGGGTTGCTAAGAGTCGGACACAACTGAGCGACATCACTTTCACTTTTCACTTTCATGCATTGGAGAAGGAAATGGCAACCCACTCCAATGTTCTTGCCTGGAGAATCCCAGGGATGGGGGAGCCTAGTGGGCTGGCATCTATGGGGTCGCAAAGAGTCGGACACGACTGAAGCGACTTAGCAGCAGCAGCAGTACTTGGCAAAATACTTAGTGGAATGTGGCAGACATGGTATTCAATTGCTACCTGCCTTAAACTCCTTCCTGATAGGATCATTTGCTGCCTGTGGGTGCTGTCTGGGCTTCCTTGCTTCAGCGGGCTGGTGATAAACACCAGCCTGGCAGAAGACACTTCGGGCCCAACGCCAGGAAGTGTCCTGACAAGCCAGAGCTTCCTGCAGTGCTGGAACCCATCCAAGGCCTCAGGCTCACGTGGTCTCACGGGCCTTGAAGGAAACTTACCTCATTAATTATGATCCTGCTGGCCATCCGCAGACGAGTCCTGGGCCCAAATTTATTGGTGATCATTACGCGTAAGCCCGCCTCTGGGAAGGTGAACTTGGGAGGGCTGGAGCTCATGACCTCGTCCACCATCACCACCGGGTTTTTGTTGTACTGCGGCTCCTCCTTCACTATATTGAGCACAAAGCCATGGTTAGCGCTGAGCACCGCCAGGGCGAAACCCCAGGGCTGGGGTGCCTGACATCCCCCCGAGGGGCAGACTTCCTGGGCTGCGGTCTCAGCAGTTGGTAGCCACATGGGAGGCTGGCTGCAGATCCTCCCATTAGTAGGGCGAACCACCTGGGTCTGAACCACCCACAAGTATTGAACAGATCCCCAGGGTCCCCCTTTGACAGGAGCACATGCACATCTCCAGGGCTAGCCCCTCTGCTGACTGATGACCTCTCTCCTGGCGCCCAGTCTTGGCTAAATGCAAGGGTCTTTCAGCTCCTCACCTAAGCCTCATGGGGCAGCCCACCTACAAAGTGGACTGGATCCCTGCCACCTCTCACCAGTGACTCTGAGGGGGACCTTTCTTCCCCACCATTTACAGAGGCTCAGACAAAACTTAACAAATGGACAAGGGCCCCCTAAAGGGAAAATGCTGGGAGGTAACAGCACTGGTTCTAAGCTTCCTGTGAAGCTACCTGCTCTGTCTTAGAGGAACCATCTCCACCTGGCACAATATCCTTCCAAATTTGCTCTCCATGAGGCGGTAGGAACGAGGTCAAAGATCTGGCTCACAGGCCCTGACGAGGCAACTGAGACCCAGGAGAGGAGCCTGCTGTGAGGGGTGCACAGTGAGCTGCTGGCCAAGACCAGTGTCTCCAGTGAAACCAGCACCCTTCAGCAGGGAGGCCCCTCTAACCCTTTGCTTCCACTCATGAGGCTGAAGAACAAATCTCCTTGGTCCCTGGACCCTCCCCGCCACCTTCAGGAACATGCTCTGGGCTGGAGTCCCTGGGGGGCTTGACAATCAACTCCAGAGCCCAGGAGGGTCCAGAAATAGAAACACTCCTGGACACAGCACACAGAAGCAGGGGAGCCTTTCCCCTCTGAGGGGCTGCCAAAGCAGGTATGCCCGTCCCTCTCCACTGGTCACCCGCTCCTGATGAGTGTCCTTCCTGGATAACAGGGTAACTAGGAGCAGTCAGAGCAAACCTGCATGAGAGTTAATAGCACAAACACGAACAAATGCACACCAGACACACACACCCTCACCCAACAGGCAGCAAGGCTCAGCAGACAGGAGGCATGTGGTTAGAACCAAAGCCGGGAGGACCATGCATTTGTGGGAGACAAATATTAACGCCAATGAGGCGTGCATTGGACTTGTGGGTTCTGTTTCTTAAATGCATGTGTTATTGCTTGGGTCAAAGCAGATTACTTACAATTTAGAAGAGGAGAAGTGTTAAGGAGACAAAGGCCAACAGAGATTGCAGAGATGATTAGCGTGCGGTGGACGCCGGGAGTCTGGGGCAGCATTCTTGATGGTGGCCAAGATGCCGGGGGTTATGTGAAGGAGGGTGTTAGTAGGGGGACGTCAGTGCTTGGGACCTCTGGCCGTGGGGACAGCCCCTCTCTTCCTTGGCTTCTTGGGCATCTTATTCATCCTGGCGCCACCACTGCGTGCTTAGCAGGTAAGCCAGCCAATGTCAGCATGTTGCCCTGGAAGTTCAACCTAAGGCCAGGTATCACCTGCTCCCTCCCCGTTCCAAGACAAAGTTGTGTCCAGGGCCAGGGAAGCTTGGAAAGGTCCTACAGTGAGCCCAGCTGGTGGTCAAAATGGCCCCGGCTACCAGGTCATGTGCAATGCCACCAGACAGCCAGCAAGGAGAGGCCAGACTTCCAGCCACAGTGGGAAATGGGGTGCCTGCCTGCCTCCATCCTGGACACTTTCCTTGCTATATTATGCTCTGCTCTCTTGAGCAGAATTGAAGTATGGTATTAAAAAATGTGTAAAACTTTTAGGGGAAAAAATACTGTATGCAGAACAAAACTGGAGGATGCTATTCCCCCCGAAAGAGAACACCAGCTTGCGCTGATCTGGTGAGCTGAACTGTGTGATCTTTAAGAGCATTCAAGTACATAATGGCATTTTATAGGAGTGGGGGCAACATCTCCTTTCCTGTCAAGAGGCTGGGTTAAAAAAAGGTTTGATTTTACATCTATGGGAAATATCCAAACTGCAAAACAGCAAAATCAGGGTTTTTTTTTGTGTGTGTGTCTTCCTGAAAGCATCTATAAGCCAGCAATCTTTGACAACCCTGGATGGCGTGGTTTATGGGACCTGCCTGGAGACCAAGGACCAGGGGAGATGAACTCTGAGTTTGAAAGATTCTGTGGCAACACTGTCAGAAAGGGTAAAATCCCAAAGCCCTGTTCTTAGGCACCACACCCCCACCCCGGGGTGTAATCTCCTGCCCCAGTCAATCTGCTTCTAGGGGACAATGCCCTCCAGTGAGTCACAAACACTTTCCCTGTCCACCCCCACCCCCCACCCTGTGTGCACACTGAACAAGTATTGGGTCGGCCAAAAAGTTCGTGTGGAAATCTCAACGAACTTTTTGGCCAACCCAATCTGTTCTGTCCTGTCTCAGGTAACCCCCAGGAGGAAGGCGCCTGCCATGGGTGCTGAGTGAGGGCTGGATCTCTCCACATGGAAGGAGGAAGGCTGCTGGGGAGAAGGGCCCACCGAAGGAGACCCAGAAAGGAGACCTGAAGTGCATGGGCCCAAGAGGAAAGGAGTGGCCACCATCCGGGGCTGCGTCTCCGGGCCCCAACCTCTCCAGTTCCAGGCCTACGTCCCTAAACCCTGCCCTAGCCAGTTTCCTCCTTGGCTTTTATCTAAGAGCATTCACCCTGATAAGAGCTGGAGGGAGACCTATGTCCCCTCCTTTCCTTGGCCTTAGGGGACAGTCTTGTGTCTAATCTTCCAATTTTCCAGAAATTGTCCTGGACTTCGAGGATTGGGGGAAAGCAATAAACTTGTGGGAAATCCTACTGACAAAAGTGCAAAAGTGAGGGCCACCAGAGAGCCCCTGGAAAGGCCCCACGTGGTCTCAGGGCAGCCTGGATTTGTCTGGAAGAGGAAATGCTCACATCCCCGACACGCGGCACTGGGGACCAGCCTCCTCCATCAGCCACAAGGGCAGCAGGTAGCTCCTGGGGCTGGCACCTGAGGATGCGGGCATCTCCCACTGACTTGGTGAACAGAATCGCTCCTCTCACCATGAAGGTCCAGAGGACTCCAGGAGCCCTGATCTCTGTGTACAAGGATGGCCAGGAAGAGCCTCTGTCTTAAGAAACTGTGAGGGGTGGGGACCCACCTTGGAGCTGCCATGTCTGTGGAGCTAAAAATCCCAAACAGCGGCCACCCCGTTTCCTCCCCTCCTGACAAGGCTGTTCCGGAAACAGCTCTCCTCTGGAGCAGCCTGCTCGCTTTTAAGAAACAGGCATACGGCACCGGCCCGAGCTCTGCCGGCCTCTTTCCTGGGGCCCCCAGGGGAGGGCCTGTGACCTTGGCTGCACCCATACCCTCTCCCCAGCAGCCTTCCTCCTTCCATGTGGAGAGATCCAGCCCTCACTCAGCATCCACGACAGGTACCTTCCTCCTGGGGGTTACCTGAGACAGGACAGAACAGATTGGATTGGCCAAAAAGTTTGTTCAGGGGGTCCCCAAATCCGAATGAATTTTTTGGCCAATGCAGCACTTGTTGAAAGTGCACATGTGAGGAATCTCCTACCCTGACCCACACCCAGGGTGAGGCTGGGGGAGTGCCTAGGAGTATAGATTTCGGCCCCTACATGTCCCAGACACAGGCAAACAGTCCCCTCTGAGCCTGTAGGAATTAGGAATTAAAGTGACCTAAAAGTGACTTGCCCAAGGCCATGAGGAATAAAAGAAATATCCCTCAGGAGGCTGGTCCACGGTGCCTCTCCTGGTTAAAGGAGACCTTTAACAACACTGTGGGTGGAACTCGTCGGCAGTGCCAGTTAAAGCTGTTTTTTCCCCCAGATCCTGACTCCAAGAACCTATTCAGACCTTAACACAAGTCTTGGGTGGGAGAGGGCATCACCGCTCTTGGCTCCCTGGCAGAACTGCCCCCCTGGATGGAATCACCTGACAACTGGCTGGATTAAGAATTGAGAATAGGAACTTCCCTGGTGGTCCAGTGGTTAAGACTCTGAGCTTCCACTGCAGGGGATATGAGTTCAATTCCTAGTTAGTGAACTAAGATCCCACATGCCGCAAGGTTCAGCCAAAAAATAAAAAGAATTGAGGACAAGATTCCCAAGGCAGAAGCGGGTCAAGCCCAAACATTTGGGGGTACTTGACAGACCACGGGCTGGCTTTGGAGGTCCAGAATCCCCAGACAAGGGTCCAGGGAGAAGCTGAGGAGACCAGGCCACAGCTCCCAGGAGAAGGGGCTTCCAGTGGGGCTCTTGGGGGCAGGTCTGGAATTCCTCTCCAGCTCCATGGCATCCTTCCCAGCCTTGCTGTTCCTCTGGGCAACGAGTCAGCGGTCTCTCTAGAACAGAGCTCTCCAGAACTGGGCCTGGCATCTGAGACCCCACCTGCTCTGCCTTCCCAAGTCCTTAGCTTCCTGGCACTGGCCTTTGACCCAGGTCAGAGGTATGGTTCACTGCATGTCAGGAAAGCCAGGCAGGCCTTGAGCCTTCCTCAGGAGGCCTGGGGCGACCCCTGGGGATGTGACTGTGGGCCCTGGGCTCATCTTTGTCCCATCTGAGCCACAGCTCCCAATCACTTGCCCTCCTCATGTAGGGTCCTGTGACCAAGGGAGACAGTGACAGCTTATGGTGTGTGTGTGTGGTTTTAATGGCACGTTCGCCCCCTCCTGTCTGCTCAGCCTTACCTTGCCCCAGCAATGGCAGGGAAGGATCATCAGAGCTACTATCACAGTAATCATTACCATCCTCCAGCTCACTGTTGACCGTGTTGCCATTTGCAATAGTCTTTTGTTTGATTGTGAAAAAGGCCTGCATCTTCACATTGTACCTGCAAGTTAGTTAAGGGAGGTCAGAGCAGCAGGAGAGGCTGGGCAAGGGAGTGGCTAGGGGCGGGGCAGCGGGCAGGGGCCTCCTCCCCATCCCCCTCCCCTGCGCACCTGCAGTGAGCTTGGCCTTGGGTGAGGGGGTGGGGAGCTAAGGGTTTTTTAAAATTAATTTTGATTCAATTATATTAATAATTGCTTTACAATGTTGTGTGAGTTTCTACCGTATAGCAAGGTGAATCAGCTCTGTACACTCAGACATCCCCTCTTTTTTGCGACTTCAATTAAATTTATCCCAGAGCAATGAGTAGGGTTCCCTGTACTATACAGTAGGTTCCCATTATCTATTTTATACATAGTATCAATAGCGTATTTATGTTAATCCTAATCTTTTCAGCTGTGCTGACAGAATTTCCTGACAGGAACCCTGGAACAATGGGGCCTGCCCCTTTTGAATGGGCTTCCTGGGGTCATAAGAGATCTTTTAGCTCAAGAAAACGACTGACGCCTACTTCTGCACACCATAAGCCTGTCCTAACAAAAGCAGCTCAGCCCAGCCTCGGGAGAGGCCCAAAGCAGGCGCTCCCAGGCCTGGCCTTGCTCCCGTGGTTGCTCTGAGGCCCTGTCCCCACACCATCCGGCCAGCGCTACTGTCCCCACAGAGAGGAGACTCTGTCCCAGACCCCAGGCTGGCGGCTTCACCCAAAGGCACTCAGAGAGGAGATCTTTATTTTTTTTTTTTTCATGTTAGGGGCATTTTATTTTTATTTATTTATTTTTTTTAAACTAGTACCTGTTTATTGTAAATCAAAACATTATCACAAATAAGATTACCTGTACTTGATAGTATACATGTTTCAATGCCATTCTCCCATCTCATCCCACCCTCTCCCTCTCTCTCTCCCCCAGAGTCCAAAAGTTCACTCTATAGATCTGAACCTGAGGCCCTGTCCCCACACCATCCGGCCAGCGCCACTGTCCCCACAGAGAGGAGACTCTGTCCCAGACCCCAGGCTGGCGACTTCACCCAAAGGCACTCAGAGAGGAGATCTTTAAAGACAACTCTCCTGCCGTTTTGACAGCTTACCATTCATTTTTAGAAAACATGATACGTGTTTTATGTCAGCGTGGGGATTCCTAGTCTCATAAACCTCAGTGATGTTTTCTTTTTTAATTATCTGCGGAGGTGTGAGGAGAAAGTTAAAAATCTGAATGTGGCTTAGCCCATGGGTAGCTTTTTTTTTTTTTTTTTAGATCTTTAAAGACAACTCTCCTGCCGTTTTGACAGCTTACCATTCATTTTTAGAAAACATGATACGTGTTTTATGTCAGTGTGGGGATTCCTAGTCTCATAAACCTCAGTGATGTTTTCTTTTTTAATTATCTGGGGAGGTGTGAGGAGAAAGTTAAAAATCTGAATGTGGCTTAGCCCATGGGTAGCTTTTTTTTTTTTTTTCAATTGTGGAAAAATACATCTGACATAAAATTTTCTATTTTAAATATTTTCCATTTTCAGGCTCACGTTTCGGTGGCCATAATTACGTCTCTAAGGTGGTGCGACCGTCTGAAACAGCACTCTGTTCTCTTTCGTCAAGGAATCACTAATGATGCCCTCCCCCAGGCGCTTGGTGATCAAGCTCTCATCTGCTGCCTGCCTCTAGGAATCTGGGTCTCCCCAGCACCTCACAGAAGTGGAATGGCCCAGTATTTGTCCTTTTGTGACCTGACTCCTTTCACTCAGTATAATGCCCTCAAGGTCCCTCTGCATTACGGCATGAGTCATATTTTCCTTTTTATGACTGAATGCTACTCATCATGGGTAGTTCTGAGATGATGCTGGCCGGGGGAAGCTTCCAGAGGGCCTCATGGGTGCACACCCTCCACCCACGGTCTGCACCTTTAGAACTGCCTGCGGTACCCTCTGCAGCTGTGCAAGGGTGACAGCCTCCAGAGGCGGCAGTTTACGAGTCTGGAGAGACTGGAGCTGCCTGGCTCTTTTGAAAGAGTGGCATTAAATTATCAGGGGATTTATAGAGACAGCAAGCAAGAGCAGTCACCCTGGGGCCAAGGCTGTGGAACAGGGTGGGAGAGAGGTCCTTGACTGTTACTCATTCGGGGAGCGGACTCAGCCTCCTGCCACCAGCCGCCCATCCTGGCCCAAGTGTGGACGGTACCGTACTACAGAGTCTGAATATCTCTCTCCCACCTTGGCTGCCCCAGCAGGGTGTCCCCTGGAGAAACGGGGTGGCCAAAAATGACCGAAAGGGCTGACCGAGGTTTCCTTCTGCCTCTGACGAAAGGCTGCAGTGGGGTGTGGAACCAGGGGTGAGACAGCTCGGGAGAGAAGAAGGGCACTTACTTCATGATCAGGATGTAAAACACGTACAAGACGATGAGCACCAGGCCTTCCCACCTCAGAGAGAGAAAGGAGGCTGGTTAGAAGGGGGGAGCCCGGGGCTGCGGCCGGGTGTGCCCCGCACGGCGGGTGGGGCACCGCGGGGAGTCCTGTCACCTTCCCTGACCCAGGACCCAGGCCAGCGGGCAAGCCGCCCAGCCCCCACCTGTCCTGCCATCTGTCTCGCTTGGTAACAGAGAAGGCTGGGCTGGGATTGTCTCAACTACAGGGCTCTGCGGGACTCAGGAGGAGCTCCTCTAGCTACCTAGAAAAGGGAGGAACCGCCTCACCCCAGGGCCTCCCTGGTAGCTCAGCTGGTCAAGAATCTGCCTGTAATACAGGAGACCCCGGTTCAATTCCTGGGCCAGGAAGATCCTCTGGAAAAGGGATACCACTCCAGTATTAATACCCACTCCAGTATTCTTGGGCTTTCCTGGTGGCTCAGATGGTAAAGAATCCAACCGCAATGTGGGAGACATGGGTTCGATTCCTGGGTTGGGAAGATGCCCTGGAGAAGGATACGGCAACCCACTCCAGTATTCTTGCCTGGAGAATCCCTATGGGCAGAAGAGCCTGGGGGGCTACAGTCCACGGGGTCGCAAAGAGTCAGACATGACTGAGTGACTAAGCACAGCACCTCATCCCAGGGAAGGGAGGGGAGTGGCCAGGGGTCATGCAGACTCAACCCTAAAGGGCCCTGTCGTCACGCGAGATTCTGGCCAGAGACCAGAGGAGCTGGGGGTGCAGGTGGGAAGGTGCCCTAAGAACTGCCTAAAGAGACAGGCCGGGCACAGTAGCCTCTTGGGCAGAACACGAGGTGGGGGGCTGGTGGGGTGGGGGGTCTTTCTGGGGTGCACTCTTCCTGTCGTCCTGCAGAAGCAGGATCCAACTCCACACGTGGTAGGGATTTCTGTAGCGCAGAACACAAGCCTCTGGGCAGTCCCATGGCTTAACTTGTTGGGTCATCTGAGGAATGTGTCCTGAAGACCTACCTACTAAGTGCCCAACATGAGCTGCAGTCATTTTGGGGAGCTCTTCCTCTGCTGACAGAGCCCAGAGCCCAGCAGAGCAACAAAGGGTTTGTTGATGATCTGACCACCCCCTCAGAACTCCATCTACAGGTGAGGAAGAGGAGACCCAGAGGAAAGAGACTTTCTGGCTCACAGGTGGGGTAGACTCAGAACCAGCATGCTCTGGTCCCAAAGCATACAGCTGCTCATGTCAGGCTCCATGAATACATTCCCAGAAATAATCACTTACAGGATACAGATCTCAATCACTGTCAACGAAGAGAAAGTTTTTATGGCTTGTGGAAGATAGTGGGTTGGCCAAAATTTTGCTTGGGTTTTTTTTTTACCATAACATATTATGGAAAATACGATGTAATGGTGAAGCTCCAATACTTTGGCCACCTGATGCGAAGAGCTAACTCATTGGAAAAGACCCTGATGCTGGGGGAAACTGAGGGCAAGAGGTGAAGGGGGCGACAGGATAAGATGGTTGGATGGCATCACTGACTCAATGGACATGAATCTGAGAAACCTCAGGGAGATAGTGATGGACAGATAAGCCTGGCGTGCTATAGTCCATGGGGTTGCAAAGAGTCAGACATGACTTAGTGCCTAAACAATAACAACAACAACATGGGGAAAATCTGAATGAACTTTTTGGCCAACCCAATACATTCATGCCTTAAAGGTTAGAGTGGAAATATCAACCTTCTCTTTAGAAGTTTGTGCCTTTTGAATCTTAATTAAGAAATCATTTCCAACCTCAGTGTCATAAAGATGAGTTTTATATTCTACCCTAAAATGCTTTAATTTTGCTTTTCGCAGCAAAATCTTGAATTCACCTGGGATTTATTCTTATATAAGGTGTGAGGGATTCTACATGGATTCCTTGTTTTTGCAGCATCTGAGGCTGCCCCCCTCCCCATCCCCATCTCTCTGCCTTGTCATGCTGCCCCAGCCCAGAACGGGGCCCATTACTGCATTCTCGGTTCCACACTCCACATTGGCCCATGTTTATTCCTGTGCAAAACATCATACTGTTTTCATTAGATTAGCTTTATAAAATATCTTGCTATCTGGCAGGGTGGGAATATCAAGGAAAACAATCTCTGTCACTTTGAAAGGACAGATAAAGTTACGATTGCTTAGAATGATACCCTTTTGGGGACGTCCCTGGTGGTCCAATGGTTAAGAAGTCACCTTCCAGTATAAGGGATGTAGATTCCATCCATTGTTGGGGAACTAAGATCCCACATGTCACAGGCAATTCAGCCCACGCACCACAACTAGAGAGCCGATGCACTCTGGGGCCACACCACAAGTAGAAGCCTGCGCACTGCAAGGAAGATTCTGCATACTGCAACTAAGACTCTATACAGTCAAGAATAAATAAATATTACAAAAGAATGATAGCCTTGTTTAATTTCACAAGTTCTTATGTTTGTAAAAATAATTTTTAAAAAGATTCAGCGAACCCAACAAACAAGGATACTAATGAAAAAGAAACAAATGTTTAAAACTTACCACACAATTTCTTCATCATATATGAACTAGGAAGGCAAAAGAAACAAGAATGAGGGGACAGATTTACTCCAAAAGAAGAACAAACACAGGCCGCTAAGTACCGTGAGGTGACACATACCAGCTTGCTCTGATTTTCACAGAAAGCTGGCACCTCTCTCTGGGGATGGGTTTCTCAAACGTAGAAGTGACCCTTCCTTAGTGGAAACCTTGGTCTGCAGATGCTGCAGAATGAGGCCTAGTGTGGGTCTCCAAAGAGAACTGGTCTGGCCTTCTGATAATCCAAGTAGCCACGGGGGGCCATCGGCAGGGGTCTGCCCTCATTAATGGAATAGGGTTGCTGAAATCAAGAATCTTAAAAACGGAAAAGGTATCTCTGTATGTATGTTTGTGCTTGCATATCTATCTATCTCTCTATCTTTCTATCTATCTATCTATCCCTCCCTCCCTCCATCAAGCTTCATGAGAGGGCACTGACTTTGCCCACAACTCCACCCAGCATCCCCTATGTGGGATGCAGACAAATGATGCCTTTGTGGTCCTGGGAGGCATCCTGTAACTGCCCCGGCCAGGCCCAGTGCACACAGGAGGGGGTTATGCCCACCAATCAGATCTTGGAGACATCGGGGTCCCTACACACGATGCCAGGACAGGCCACGGGCTGCAGTCTGGATTTGGGCCCACTGCACCCTCTGCTGGTTGTCAGGCAGGCAGCACACACAGGATCTGCTTTGGGAGGCCACTCGGACAGGGTCATCCTGGCTGGGCACTGCTCTGAGGCTCCCCAGTCTCAAGGCTCTGAGGAAGAGGCAGAGGGGAGCCTGGTATCACATCAACAGAGGGGAGCCTGGTATCGCCATCTGGGGAACTTGGGGGACACGTATGGGGACAGTGTCAGTTTTTTATTATCCAGTGGAAGGCTACTGGCATATAGAGGATGAAGACCAGGCATACCAGTCAGTCTAGAACATGTAAAATGTTTCTTCCAGAGGAGTTATCCATATTTGGCACACATCTTAAATGTCCTGCTAGAAATTTAAGCCAGCAGCAAAAAAAAAAAAAAAAAAAATGGCCTGAGCTTTGAACTTAACTCCATTTTATAAATCAAAGTATTTTTACACAGTTTTAATAAATACTTAATTTTCTAGTGAGTTAGCTATCACGCAAGTGGAGAGGGATGACTGTACTTGGCTCAGTTTATGATTTTATCAGGAGTGATTCACAATTTCAGAAAATCCCATCATCAATGTCAACACCTCTCACGGGGTGGCCAGTCCAGCATATCAGCCTGCACTGGCAGCCACAGGGCCTGCAGACTTCCTGTATGAGGTCAACAGATTACATCACTCAGCATTCCAGCATCTTCCTGCCCAAACAGTTACACACTAGATGTATTCTTTTATTATGAATTACTTTTGTCTTTTATGATATGCTTTTGGGCATTATGCTGATTTGGTAAAACTGTATATAGGTAAATTGTTCTACCTCTACCTTTCATTTTTGGGGGTGTGGTGGGCAGTCTCTCAGATACCTGACATTCAAGCTCCCCTTGTGTATGTGGCCTGATCTTAGGGACCTGCTCATAACAGAATATGGCAAAAGTGATGGCTGTCACGTCCGAGATTCGGTTACAAACAGACTGTGGCTTCCATCTCGGCACCTCCTCGCCCTTGCTGGGAGGGGAAGCAGTCCCCAATGATGTGAGCTGTTCTATGGACAAGCCTGAGGCCTGCCCACTGCCTCACGAGGGATCTTGAAGGCAGATTGTTGCCCAGGGGAGCCTTGACATAACTGTATTCTGGCCGGTGAGTACACCGATGAGAGATCCTCAGCCAGAGGGCTTGGCTAAGCCACTCCCAGATTTGATCCATAGAAAAAGGGGGCAATAAATGTTTGCTGTCTTAAGCTGCTGAGTGTTGAGGGAAATTTGTTACATGGCAACAGCTAACTAATACAAAGATCATGGTTATCAAATCCAGTTGGCTCTAGATGTCCTTAGGGGGAGAGCTATTCTAGAACACATTTCATACTCTGAGATCTGGGCATGCCACACGCATCTGCCCTCTTGATATGACCTGCCCTCACGCAGTCACTTGAAAGCTCCTTTTGGATGGAAACGGCTCCCCTGTGGATGGCGTGGTCCTTGGCAGTAACCTGTGTCATGGGCTTCACTGCTGAATCCCCGTCACATGTTATGTATGATGTCACCCCAGCCCTCAGGGGTCCCTGTTTCAGGCCCTCTGCCTTTTCTGCCCACATCCTTGCTCCCAGCTGGTCTCTCTCTTCCCAGCTCTGCAGTGTGCTAGGGAACCAGAAACTCTGCTCCTCAGGAAACTGGCTCTAAGTGAGGGTCTGAAGGCATCTGATGAGCACATTCTTAAGCTTAACTGCATCAACCATACGATGCCTGCTTTAGCTTTTTCAAGGCCTTTCTGCCCTCAAGGTGGTACCTGGATGTGCTTGATAACCAAGGCATCAGGTATGAGGTTTTCAGGACAGGGAAGCACCGTGGAGGGGAATAGGTCCACACGACCACAGTGAGTGGCCAGCACACCCCAGGGTGGGGTGCCGGGGGTTCTCTGGTCCTAGTGCCAGGGACAGGACAGTGGGGCGGGGGAAGGGCGCGTTAACTCACGGCAATGAGCACGATGACAGACAGGGTGTAGTACACGGAGTCTCGGCACACGGCCCACCATGTCAGACGGACCACCTGCCGAGCAAAGGGCCATTAGCGTCACCAGTGGGGGAGATGGGAGGACACAGCTTGGGGGGGGGTGTCCCATTGCACCCAGACCCCTGCAGCTGCAGACACATGCCCTCGGAGCTCATCTTAACTGTCCACCAGGACCACAGCATGTCTGGCTGCTCCAGGCACCTCACTCTCTTGGTCATATTTGGGGACAGAGGACAGTGTGTTCGCATTCATAAGTAATGGGAAAGCTGCCCCCTGCTCCTTCATGGTGACCACGTGGCATGTGTCCCAAGAGAAGCCATGTGGCCGGGGGAGGCCAAAGACACTCACTCTTCTCTCAGTGCTAGAACTTTCTGGGGGTAACTGGCTGCCTCCCTCTACCTCCCTTGGCCAGAAAGAGCTTTCCATGAGCCTGACTCTCTGAGGTTAAGTCTAATGTCCCCCTGTGGCTCCAAGGATCAGGAAGATGTAATAGGAAATTAACAAGCCGGCTTCACGCACCCACAAGGAGGTAGAAGACAGGCCCCAAGTAAGTCCAGAGTCTAGCTCATGGTCAGGGTTACAGGAAATGCTTCTTAAATATTTACTGCTGTCAAATAAATGCCCCACAGCCCACCCCTGAGACCAGCCAAAGGGGCAGCTGACATGCTTTCTGCTCTCAGACCCATGGGTGGAAGGAACACAGGACACCCCTGTTACACACAAGGAAAGGGGCCTGGAGGGAACACCCCCGCTCAAAGCCACAGGGAGTTACAGGCATGGCTAAAGCTGGGCCTTGGGTCTCTCCCATGCTATCTCTATGCCATTCCATGAGAAGAGAGACACCACTGACCTGCCCTGCGAATAATCCACAAACTCCGATTATACACAGGATGTTGAACACAGCAGAGCCCACGATGGTCCCGACCCCGACATCTCCATGGGTGATGAACACGCCTGGGAAGAAAGAGGCACAAACCTCATGTGCAAGCCCAGGCCTGCCCCTTCCTCAGACCCTGGCTGGTTCCGTGTCCCCCACCCCATGAATGGACAGGACTCGTTCTTACTACCAGGGAACACCTGAGATGCTGGTGAGAACGACAAAACCAGAGGTGGAAGAGTCCTTAGGGACCTGCTACACCAATCCTCCCATTTTTGGGAACAGCTTTATTGATAATTCACGTGTTGTAAAATTCACCCATTTAAAATATCACTGTAGCATTTTCTGGTATATTCAGAATTATACAATCATCACTGAAATCTAATTTTAGAACGTTTTTATCACCTCAAAAAAAAACCCATACCTGTGAGTACCCTACTCCACTCCCCACCCCAGGGAACCACTAATTCACTTTCTCTCCATGTCTCCCCTTTTACAGATGAGAAAACTGACACTCAGAGCTGAAAAAAACATGCCCACAAGAATCTGGGCACCGAACCTGGGTTCTTCCTATATCCCGTGTCTCAAGCTGGTAGGATTTCTTACCAATAACAGAGGCAAACAGCTCTGGTGTTGAGCTTCCCGCAGCCATGAAGGTGGCTCCAGCCACATCTTCGCTCAGATGGAGTTTCTGAAACAGAAGTGACCGCAGACCCTCAGGCCGTACTGCAGGTGCAGTAAGCATGCCTACTGGCCCCTTACAGAGAGCGCGGGGCATAGCCCCACAGCCAGAGTCAAGCTTCAGGACTGGTGGCCTCTCTGCGCTCATCCTGAGCACACGCCTTCCTCCACTCTGCCTGATGCTCACCCCAGAGTCCCCACTCCCCTTCCCCCATCTGTCAATTTTTGTTCATTGTCTGAATGCTTAAGTAGTCTCTCTTTGATGAAGACTTTTTAAAAAAGCCACCACGAGTCAGCCACTCCCCCAGGGAAGAGAAGCTGAAACATAATTCATGCAGTGGGGATCTGAGGTCCATGTGCGTGCTTCCCCCACCGGATGACAAGATGGGTCTTTTTCATCTTTGGATGCCTGGAACAGGAGCTGGGGATCATCGGGGAGTCTGCTAGTCTAGCGCTTGTCACTTCTGGTGCTCACACAGACCTTGGGTACCATGCGAACATCCATCCATACATCAGGTTGTGGGATGTGGAAAACTCAGGTGCATAGCCTGGCCTCTGCATCCCAGAAGGCCTTCCCAATGGCAAGCCGGACACCTGGCTGCCCACTGGAATAGACCTCACCTCCTGTCCCCAGAGTTGAGTCGGTCCTGGGTAATAATTTCACTGGGGGAGCATTTTCTTCTGCCAAGCCCTGGGACAGGGCTAGAACTATCTAGGCCCACTCTGCTTGGTGAGACCATGTTCTGGACACAGAGGCCCATCCTCTGATCTGGAATTTGGGGCTGGGGGCTTTGGGTGCTTGGGAAAACCATGGAAATTCTGGGTCCTCCTGAATGCCAACTTGGAGGTGCCCAGCCTATGGTCCTTAGAAGGCCTCTGGGAAGACCGGCTCAGAGCAGGACTTGGTCTCCTCCAGCCCCCACCTCCCAAAGCATTCCTGGGGAGCCTGGGCTCTGAGGAATCCATTCCCTGGGCCAGTACAACCTCCTCAGTAAGTTTGCTACGGGAGTCCTCAGAAGGGTTGGAGCTGTGGGTTTGGTGGAAAATGGGATGGGGGCATAGCATTGACCCCTCCCCCCAGGAAGAAGCCCACCCATCCTAGCCCTGCCAAAGAGGAGATATCACAGAGGTTCAGCCATCAAAGCACCTATGATAGCTTTTAGCAGAATCCAACCCTGCTATATCCTGTCCTGCCTCCTTCCTGCCTCTGCCTGGGTCACTCCTTCCCTCTGGAATGACCTTCTCCTTCCACTCAGCTGGTGGAACTTCTCACCTCCAAAGCCTGGACCAAATGCCACCTCCTCCATGAAGCTTTCCTCGGGTTCTCCCCAGAGATGCTCCCTCCCTCCTTTTGAGTCCTCAGTAATTTTGATGGCTCTCACTAGGTCCCTTCCATCAGTCTTCCCTATGAGGCCAGGACCATCACCCTTGCTCCCCTCTGTGCTTTTAGGGAGATGGGTAACCTCGTCTAGCATCTCCACTGAATGTGGTCCTATGTCCACGGGCTTCTGTCACCCCAAAGGGGGCAGGGGACCCAACCTTGTTGCTGTGACCCCCAACATATTCCAGGGTGTGTATTCTGGAAAGACCAGTTGACTGTTTCTCCTGAGGGCCTCCTCTGAAGAAGGGATAGCCCACCACCCCAGGGCTGCCTCTAGGTTGAACATTCAACCCTGACATCCCAGCAGCCATTTCCTGATTCTGTTCCTCCTCTGGCTCATTCTCTCGCTGACATTCTCTCTCTCTCTCTCTCTCTAAGTGTCTTAGAGAAGAGCATATCTTTTGATCTGGGTGGGGTGAGGGGTCAAGCATGGAGCAAAGGGAAGGCAGGGCCTTTGCACACTTTTGCCAGGTCACTCACCACTTAGTGAACTAGGTCAAAAGCAGCCAGTCCTCTTGGAGCCCAACAGGGGATAAAGTAATGGGGACGTGCCCACCCCTGACAATCCATGTCCAGCCGGCAAATGTCCCGACGACAGTATGGCTTCAAATAGCTGGGAGACTTCAAGTGGATAAAGTTCAGTGACACCAGATCGGTCTGCACTTGTGCATGGGTGTTAAGTTGCTTCAGTCTTGCCCAACTCTGTGCGACCCTATGGACTGCAGCCTGCCAGGTTCCTTTGCCCATGGGATTCTCCAGGCAAGGATACTGGAGCGGGTTGCCGTGCCCACTCTCCAGGGGATCTTCCCAGCCCAGGGAATGAACCCACATCTCTTATGTCTCCTGCATTTGCAGGCAGGTTCTTTACCACTAGCGCCACCTGGGAAGCCCCCAGTCTGAACACAGCAGATGCTAAAAACAGAGACAGTTTTCCTTCCTTGGCTAGAAGCTGAGGGAGGAGGGGGCAGGACTGGGAAGACTTAACACAAGAATTAAAAGGAGAAAACATCAGGCTGCAAAGGTTAGGACCAAGGGCATTCCCTGCCATTGCAGCTCGGCATCTTCCCTGGGGACACAGAGACCCACCCGGTACCTGTCACTTGCAGCTGGTTTTGGCAAATCCTCCCTAACTAACCAGCTTTGGCTTAACTATCAGCACCTGCTATGAAGCCAGAGGTCCTGGGTAATAATTTCACTGGGGGAGCATTTTCTTCTGCCAAGCTCTGGGGGAGGACACCACTCCCTAACTGTAATCTGGAGCTTCAGAGCAAGGCTTTGCACTAGCAATGCCACATACTTGGCCTGACAACCTTCATTGCCAGAGTGCTCCCCACTTCTTGGCCTGGTACTGATATGCCAAATGTCAGTCACCCCCAGCCCCCGACCCTGGCTTTGCCAAAAGTCCTAAGTCCTTCCCACGCACCTCGCAGATCTTCTCTAGAGACGGAACAAAGAAGTCATCACACACTATGGCCAAGGCGTAGAACATGTACAGAGCCTGCAAAGGAAACAGGGAGACAGCCATCAGCCAGGACTCCCGCCAGCAATGGGCGTGGCCAGGAATCCATCACACTCCAAACCAGCCTGCTTGGGTTAGGAAAATTCCACCACCACTGGGGTGTACTTTTCCTCAATCCCCTCACTGGAAGATGGGGCCCAGACAGGAGAAATAACCTGCTGAGCATCAGAGGGGACTAAAAGTCAGTCCACAGGGGCCTGTGTGCCTTCCTCTCTTCTTAAACAAGCAACCCTCTCTCTCCAACACACAAGTAGGCCCTCAACAGGCAAGATCCAAACCTCAAGGGCTGAGAAGGAAAGCATTTAAAACCATCATCTTAAGAGTTTAAAATAATCATCATCCTGATTTCCCCTCTTCGAGTTTTAGCGAAGGCATCATTTCCTGTCACCAACTGCCCACTTCCTGCCAAAACAGACAACTTGAGGCCCAGCATTTCCTGGGATGCTGCTTGATGTTCGTCCAGGTTAAAATTCATGAGCCACTGAACATTGGGAGGCTCATGGAACAGAATCCAGATTCTGGGGCTGATCCTGGGAAGTTATTGCCTTGTGATTTTGGATAAGTCATGTCTCCAAGTCTCATTTTCTTCTGTTTGATGACAGAGCAAGAACAGATCAGCAGTTTTTAGATGATGTTATCTGCAGAACTCCTCTCTGACCTGTCCACCCAACATGACTTTACTGAGCTCATCTTGTATGCCAGGTACTATTCTAGCCATTAGGGACAAGGATGCCAGGAAAAGCCTCTGCCTCTTTGTGGGGCACAAATAGGCAAATAAAGCATCTATAATGGCTGGGAAACAGTACATGAAAAGGTCCTGAGGCAGGAGTGTGTTTGATGCATTTGAAAAATAGCAAGGACATTGGTGCAGGCAGAACAGATTGAAAGTAAAGTGGAAAATGACTAATGTGAGGTTGGAGGGAGAGGCAAGGACCAGAATCTGTGGAAAGGAGATGGGATTTTATGCTGAACACCAGGAAGCCATTTTTTTCTACAGAAAAAAAGTGATATGAATGCCCTATTCACAAAAGTGGGAAAGGCTGGGCTGCTTCAGCTAAAATGGTGTGATATTCCAACAACTTTACAGTTAATTGCATGCATGCAGGCATGCTCAGTCGGTCAGTTGTGTCTGACTCCAGGCTTCTCTGTCCATGGAATTTTCCAAGCAAGAATACTAGAGTAGGTTTCCATTCCCTACTCCAGGGGATCTTCCTGACCCAAGGGTCGAACCCATGTCTCTTGTGCCTCCTGCATTGGCAGGTGAATTTTTTACCAACCTATCTATCAGGGAAGCCCACAAACAAAGTGGAAGATCTATCAACTGTGACCACAGCATCCAAGGCAAATGTGTTCTGGAGTCCAGCTGTGGCTATCTCTGAATTTGACTCAGTGTCTTTTGGGGGGAAGCAAAAAGAAACAAATACCAGGGGTGTGGGAAATGTGGAGCGGGAGAGACAGGAGACACTGCTACAAATCTCAGGATCCCAACCTAAATTCATACGCTCAGAAATTCGCCTCTACAGCATTTCCCAGGCAAAGAGCTTCTGGTTCCCCTGACGTCTCAGAAACACTGGAGAGAAAAGGGGGCCAAGATGGCACCACTACTTCCTTCACTTGGGTGGGAAGTTCTGAGAAGCTTCTTAGTGCTATAGACAAAACCTGGCTCCAAAGCTCAAGTTTCTTCTTGCTCTAAAGAAGGGCTCAGCAAAGTTTTTCTTAAAGTGTCTGATGAGTCTTTACAGGCCATACAGCCTGTCATCACTCTGCTGGTGTAGAAGAAGAGCAGCCATGGACAGGAGGGTGCCGGGAGCCAGCATGGGGAATCCCGCCCGTGGCAAAGGTCATGAGGAAAGGGGCCTGACAAACGCAAAGGCGGGATCAGGCCTCAGGGGTCCCCCTGGACTTTCTCGAGCATCTACCTCCAAAATCAGAGTCTGCCTGCTTTACTGTGTTATGCTTTCCACCAACTCCTCTGACATTAACAGGGGGCTGTCCCCCCACCACCTTTCTTCTGGAAAAAGTTAATTTAGAGGTTTTAGATAATAAGTCTCCTGGGCATAATAAGAGTGTTTCAATCCCAAAACCCCTCTGATGGCTTTCTAGCCTGCCTGACAGGTTTGTCCGGACTCTTACAACTGCACATGTGATTGTTTACAGCCTCCTGACCGCGAGAGGCACAGGAAGCTTAAAATATCCTAGGGATGTAGGGGCTTCCGAGGAGTCAAAATCATTAGAATAGGACTGATTAAGGGTTTCATTGTTGAGCCAATACTTGCTGCCAAGTTTTCGTATCGTTTATTTGTTGATATAGTTGGTATGTAGAAAAAACAGGTAGTAGCCCTGGCATTAGCAACATTAGATCTTTGAGTTAAGTACTTTCTTTGTTATAACCCACTGCACCTTTGTTCTACAGGAATGTAACTTTATTTTGTACTTTGAGGGTGATGCAGATTAAAGAAAAAACACTTCAAGGGAAAATGAGTTTTCTGGTTGATAGACATTTATCTAGGAAGAGAGCCATAAAAATGTTAACAGGCCCCCTGGCCAGAAGATGATGTAAAACTACCTAAGACCTTTTGTATATGGGAAGGTATGCAAAAAGAAAGCCTGGCCTCAATAAGGGCCAGGACTGCTGCGCCTGCATAACTCTGCATATTCCATTATTTCTTTATGTACAACTTGGGGTATATAAGCTGCCTTTGAAAATAAAGTTGTGGGTCTTGCACCAGTGCTTGGCTCCCCCATGTCGTTCTTTTCTCCCTTTTCAGGCTGAATTCCCGTCTGGAGCACAGAGGCTCTCCGTGTCTACTTATTTGCCCTGGCTTCTAAGACCCATGCAAGCGGGAGCCCAAGGCAGGGCACCCTCCACTATTCAAGTGGGCGCTGGTGGCCTACGTAGACGGTGCAAGCCCCTTCTCTTGGCGCTTTATTGGTCTCCTGTGTAAACCAAGGGAATACAGCCTCTTTTCTCCTCTATTTTCTCTCCTCTCACTACACTATTCTTCCCTAATCTCTCTTTATATCTCTAAATAAATAAGTCTCTCCTCACTGACTCTGTCCCCACTTCGAATTCCCTGGATCCTCTGGGGCTGGACCCTGGCATGAGGGTGGTTGCCTACCAATAAAATTTATTTATAAAAACAGGAAGTGGGCTGGATTTTGTTCTCCAGATGTAGCTGGGTAGTGCTTGCTCTAAAACGGTTCCTGCAAAATTCCCGAGGACCTCTCAAGTTCAGGAAAAAGGCTTTGACAAGACATTGATGAGGCAGAGGGACAGATTGTGGGACTAACTGGTCAAATCCACATCCCCTCAGTGAACAGGGAGGGCAGGGGAAAGCCAGAGAAACTAGAAAGATAATAACTCCAGGAGCACAGAGGCTCTCCGTGTCTACTTATTTGCCCTGGCTTCTAAGACCCATGCAAGCGGGAGCCCAAGGCAGGGCACCCTCCACTATTCAAGTGGGCGCTGGTGGCCTACGTAGACGGTGCAAGCCCCTTCTCTTGGCGCTTTATTGGTCTCCTGTGTAAACCAAGGGAATACAGCCTCTTTTCTCCTCTATTTTCTCTCCTCTCACTACACTATTCTTCCCTAATCTCTCTTTATATCTCTAAATAAATAAGTCTCTCCTCACTGACTCTGTCCCCACTTCGAATTCCCTGGATCCTCTGGGGCTGGACCCTGGCATGAGGGTGGTTGCCTACCAATAAAATTTATTTATAAAAACAGGAAGTGGGCTGGATTTTGTTCTCCAGATGTAGCTGGGTAGTGCTTGCTCTAAAACGGTTCCTGCAAAATTCCCGAGGACCTCTCAAGTTCAGGAAAAAGGCTTTGACAAGACATTGATGAGGCAGAGGGACAGATTGTGGGACTAACTGGTCAAATCCACATCCCCTCAGTGAACAGGGAGGGCAGGGGAAAGCCAGAGAAACTAGAAAGATAATAACTCCATTTGAGAAATAATACACAAGACTGTCACTTGAAATTTGCCTACAATCTTCATTTTCATTAATGGTTTATCCCGTTAATTAAAACTTCACTCACCCCTTATTCTCAGGTGGCTACTATCTATGTGAGAACTCCAGCTTTCCCTTGCTTAATTATCTCTTGCAAAGAAGAATACTTGGTTGGGTTTAAATATAGAAGCAGATGGTGCTGAGCAGCCAAGGAACCACATCAGGAGGAACATTTGCTGTGGTTGATCCAAAGTAGAAAATTAAACCCTGAGCGCTTTCATTTCCCTGCATCAGACAACGAGGCTTGCAAACTTTTTCTACAGAGAGACAGATAGAAAATCTTTTTTTGGCTTTGTGGATCCTGGAGTCTTTTTCACAACTACTCAGGTCGGCCAGTGAAGCAGAAAAGCAGCCACAGATGATATACAAATGAGAATGGCTCTGTTCCAATAAAACTTCATTTCTAACTACGGGCAATGGCTGTGGGCTGTAGTTTGCATGCAGAGAAGAGCAACTATTACATATCATTTAGGTTTGAGCCCACTATGCCTTTTTGAACTGCTCCTCAAACTCTGCCACGGCTCACCAGGTTCATTTAATACTGAGGAAGTTTGAGAAGGGCACCAAAGTCTCAAACCGCAGTTATGCCAGGATGGTAAAACGTGGAGGTGGGTGGGGTACTGGAGAGCATTATCCCATTCCCTGCTGTGTCTGAAGGATGCGACCCATATTCGCTTGTATTTCCACATCTGGGGAAGAGATGCCGTCACTCGCGTTTTATAAAAAGCAGAAAAGGAGGCACAAGAAGACGTGAATCTTTGTCCTGGCTCTGGGGCCATTCACTGTGTGACACTGAGCAAGTCACTTCACATCCTTAAGACTTCATTTCTTTGCGGGTAAAACATGTCCAGGACCTGTTCTCAGAGGGCTCTTATAAGAACACAGTGAGATCTCTGACACGTTGTGCTCTGCAGACAGGCTTTCCCTGCCGGAAGCTGAGGGATGTCCCACCCCAAGAGGGCCACTTACACCAAGAATATGCAGCAGGACGGCCCCGTGCTGTCGCTCGTTGTTGGAGAACAGGTCTGTGGGGAACTCGTGAATCGCTGGAAGACAAGAGAACAGGGTAAGGTGTTAGTTATCAAGGAGTGTCCCTAGGGTTTGGCCATGGAACTGTGGAGGCCCCTGGTGTTGGACCTGGGAAGAGACTGGCTATTGCTCCTGTTCGTGGCAGATCTGAGCTCTTAGAAAAACATTGCTGGATATAGATTATCCAGATAGTCTATACCTGAGAGCTGACCATGGCTTGTATATCCCTTGCAATTAAAAAAAGAGAGCATGAAACACATCACAACCACTAGGATGGTTATAAACAAAAAGACAGATAAAAACAAGTGTTGGCAAGGAGGCCGGAACCCTCCTACATTACTAGTAGGAATGCAAAACAGTGCAGTCACTTTGTAAAACAGTCTAGCAGTTCCTCAAAATATTAAACAGAGAGTTTGACCCAGAAATTTTACTCCCAAGTATCTTCCCAGGAGAAATGGAAAACATACATTCACACAAAACCTGTACATGAATGTTCACAGCGGTATTATTCATAATAACCAAAATGCAGAAACAACCCAAACATCTACCAACTGATGAGAGGATAAAGCGTGATACATCCATACAAATGGAATATTATTTGGTGATAAAAAGAAGTACGGATACATGTTACAACATGGAGGATGCTTGAAAACATTTTGCTAGGTGAAAGAATTGTAAGAAGTCAGCCATAAGACTACTTATTGTATGATTCCATTAATATAAAATGTCCAGAAGAGGCCAATCCATAAAGATGGAGATAGATTAATGGTTTCCCAAGGCTGGAAGGTATGGTGTTTGGGGGATGACAGCTAAGAGGTACTGCATTTCTTTCTGGGGTGATGTTTGCAGTGATACTCACACAATTCTAAATATGAAGAGCCACTGAATTCTGTGTTTTAAACAGATGACCTCTATAGTATGTGAATTATATCTCAATAAAGTTGTGACCCCAGGTGGCATTAGTGGTAAAGAACTCATCTGCCAATTCAGGAGACAGAAAGAAACTTGGGTTCAATCCCTGGGCCTAGAAGATCCCCTGGAGGAAATGGCAACGTATTTCAATATTATCGCCTGGAGAATCCCACAGATGGAAGAGCCTGGCAGGTTACAATCCATGGGGTTACAAACAGCTGGATACAACTGAAGAGACTTGGCACAAAGTTGTTCCCAAAAAAGGATAAAAAAAATCGAAAGATGCCAAAGAGGAAAATCAGGGGATGGTTTCTCATTCTGTCAAAAGATTCTGATCACATTCCTAGCAGAGAGCTTTCCAACCGGCTTCAACGCACACTCAGATCTGTTACAAACACAATCCCCACCAACAGTCTTGCTTAGGCTGGAGACAGTTGTCTTGCTCTGAGCGGGCTCTGAGTTCACATGGCCAATTTCAGTTCTTAGCTCTAATATTTACAGCCTGGGTCAACAGGGACACGTCCCTTAACTTCCTTGTGCCTCAGTTTCTTCATTGGTAAAATGGTGAGATTAACTTTAGTAATGTGCCTTAAAGTGTTTCAAGCTCATGGTGAGCTTCAAACCAGCACCCTCATCCCAGGATTCTGGAATCCTCTTCCCTCACCACTGTCAAGTCAGAGCTGAGAAGCATCTCCACGAAGAGAAGAGGCTGGAGTCGCTTCAGAGCTCTGGGACAGGTGGCCTCTTTGCAAAGACCTTCCGGTCTGGAGCTGTCAGCCCCTTCTCCCACCTTCTCCTCCCACCCACAATGCATCTGTCACTCCAGGTGGGGAAGTGGAGATCCCAGAGAGGTCAAGTGACATTGTTAGGGATGGAGATGGCACTGTGGGCACCAAGAAAATCTGTCCCCTGCTGAGCACGCATTCAGCAGAACCACACAGAGCAAGGAAAATGGTCCATGGGAGGTGAGGCTCCAGGTAAGCCCTGGAAGGGGAGCTGAAGCCAAGCTGGAACAAGGAGGAGGCGGGGCTAGGGGCACCCTTGTCTCCTGACCTCTCAGCACTCTGATGCCAGGTATGCTTCCACCAGTATAGGAAGCATCTCACCCGGTCCCATCACTTCATGGGAAATAGATGGGGAAACAGTGGAAACAGAGTCAGACTTTATTTTTGGGGGCTCCAAAATCACTGCAGATGGTGACTACAGCCATGAAATTAAAAGACGCTTATTCCTTGGAAGGAAAGCTATGATCAACCTCGAGAGCATATTCAAAAGCAGAGACATTACTTTGCCAACTAAGGTTCGTCTAGTCAAGGCTATGGTTTTTCCAGTAGTCATGTATGGATATGAGAGTTGGACTGTGAAGAAGGCTGAGCGCCGAAGAATTGATGCTTTTGAATGTGGTATTGGAGAAGACTCTTGAGAGTCCCTTGGACTGCAAGGAGATCCAACCAGTCCATTCTGAAGGAGATCAGCCCTGGGATTTCTTTGGAAGGAATGATGCTAAAGCTGAAACTCCAGGAATTCTGGGAAGATGGCGGAGGAATAGGACGAGGAGATTACTTTCTCCCTCACAAATTCCTCAAAAAAACATTTTAACGCCGAGCAAACTCCACAAAACAACTTCTGAATGCTGGCAGAGGACATCAAGCACCCAGAAAAGCAGATCATTGCCTTCAAAAACAGGTAGGGAAAAAATATAAAAGACGAAAAAAGAGACAAAGGAGGTGGGGAGGGAGCTCCGTCCCGGGTAGGGAAGCCCGACCCAGGAAAGGAACTTTAAGAAGAGAGGTTTCCAAACACCAGGAAACACTCTCCCTGCCGAG
>SJYR01003466.1:184032-216787 GCA_006410655.1 Kobus ellipsiprymnus
TCACTGACTCGATGGACATCAATCTGAGTGAACTCTGGGAGTTGGTGATGGACAAAGAGGCCTTGCATGCTGTGACTCATGGGGTCGCAAAGAGTCAGACACGACTGAGCGACTGAACTAAACTGAACTGAACAGGGCACTGAGCACCATGTCATGCACCTTTCTTTGGCCCCAAGAATGCCCCTGTGGGGTGGGTACCACCACATGCTCTGGGCTCACGCACTCTGGACTGTGGGGGGAGCCCCGTGAGGCAGAGAGCCCTCTGCTTTGGGAGTCAAAGACTCAGGATGCAGGTTCCGTCCCCGACATGCCCAAGTAGTCTGAACAACTCATCTGCTTCTTGGTCTCAAAATGTTCACCTGTAATGGAGGAAAGTTCCAATACATTGGCCACCTGATGCAAACAGTTGACTCAATGGAAAAGATCCTGATGCTGGGAAAGATTGAAGGCAGGAGGAGAAGGGCAGGGCAGAGAATGAGATGGTTGGATGGCATCACCGACTCAATGGACATGAGTTTGAGCAAACTCCAGGAGATAGCGAAGGACAGGGAAGCCTGGCATGCTTCAGTCTGTGGGATCACAAAGAGTTGGACATGACGTAGTGACTGAAAAACAACCACCCACAGTGGGTGACCAACAGGTAAGTATCCTGTCAATGTCATTTCTACAGGTTCTCCATCAGACACTGCCACATCCCCATATCCTCATCACTGGTCCTCATCAATTCAGCTATACTGGAAGCTTCTGGAAGGCATTGATCCACACTGTCCTGGCACACAGTAGGTTCTCAATAGACCTTAACAGTCAATCGAAAAAACAATGCTAAAGTATTTGATTGGCCAAAAAGTTCGTTCAGTTGTTTCCATACGATGTTTCTGGTATGTTTGAGTTTCTGGAAAAACCCAAATGAACTTTTTGGCCAACCCTATATTAACAAAAAGGGCTTCCCTCAAAGCTCAGTTGGTAAAGAATTCGCCTGTAATGCAGGAGACCCCGGTTCAATTCCTGGGTTGGGAAGATCCGCTGGAGAAGGGATAGGCTACCCATCCCAGTATTCTGACCTGGAGAATTCCATGGACTTTGTAATCCATGGGGTCACAAAGAGTCAGACACAACTGAGCGACTTTCACATATTAACAAAAATGACAATGTACATCATCTCATCCTTTTAGAACGCTTTCATTACTCTTGCAAAACTCTTAAATACGTAGAATGATATGTCTTCTGGTTCAGAGTGGACACTCAATAAATGCTTATAAGTGCGTGCTCAGTTGCTCACTCGTGTCCAACTCTTTGCGACCCCGTGTACTGTAGCCCACCAGGTTCCTCTGTCCATGGAATTCTCCAGGCAAGAATACTAGAGTGGGTTGCCATTTCCTTCTCCAGGGGACCTTCCCAACCCAGGGATCGAACCCGTGTCTCCTGCATTGCAGGCAGATTCTTTACCCACTGAGCCACCTAGGAAGCCCCAATGCTTATTATAAACTTCCAGGATAAAAGTGCCTCCTCTGTGAATATAATTTGGCTCTAAAAGTGATGGGTTTTCCTTTAAAACAGAGAAAAAATTCTGCTTTTTAAGATAAGTTTCCCAATAAAACCTAGAAAACATTATTAGCTCCCCCAGACATTCAGAAAATGTTCCCACTTTAAAACAAGCAGCATTTAATGAAATATAGATTCTTTCACTTTTTTTTCCCCCTGTAATCAAACGTCTTTCATAGAATTGCTGCTGTCAGTTCAAGGGCAGGAGTCTGCTTCAAGGCTCAGCTCAGAGATGGAGAATTATAGAGGGAATAACTTGGCATTCTTGCATCCAGGATCCTGTTTCCAGGAGAAATGGAACTGTTTGGGATATAAGGGCAGATCAAGCAGACATTTCTGCCATGAAAATTTGAGTCAGTTTTTGATTCTCCAAACTAGTGATTTGTGAGCTGGTGATTTATCCAATCCTGGGCACTCTTTGAGAATTAGAAACAAGTAAGGCTGCCTTTCTGCTATAAGGACATATCATCTGGGCTCCAGTGGGGAGGGGGATGTGGGTTATAACTGACCTTGTCCTCTGTGAGAAATGGCTTCTACTGGTTCAGCTGCAGCACCTTGCTCTGTGACCCCGTGCATATGCTGGAGGGCTGTGGAGGGGAGCGAATGCCATTCATGGCCTGAGTTCTGCCAACAGAGACAGAGTAACCGGCAGAGCCACCAGCTGCTCATGAGCCATTGCCCTCTGTACCTACCCAAGTCTTCTGGATGCACCCTGAGCCCACAAGGCAGGCACCACGGCCACAAATGTCCCTGTTTTCCAAATAAGACTCAGCAGGGAAATGATCTGTTCAGGGACCACATAAGCCAGGACTTAGCATGGAGACCCTCTAACACGGATGGAAATCACGCAGTACCAGGACATGCAGACTTGACTTGGATCCTGATTCAACTACCCATCAGCTTGTGGAACCCTGGGCAAGTCATTCAAACTCTTTGTCCTTTCCGTTTCTTCTGTGGCAATCTGCTACCACACGAGGGGGTGAAATAGTCATTGTTACTGTGTGCGGCATGCCCTGGCATGGATATCAAAGGCTACAAGCAGAGAAATGGTTACCTTGCCCTCCCCAGTTGGCAGCTGGTAACTGGGACCCATCCACTCCCCAATTCAAGAATCAAATCCTCTAGAAACGGGCATATGGGGGAGGGGGGAAGTGTAGATGTCACAGAGCCAATGTATTAATAACAGGAACTCCATCCCTCCCACCTTTGTCATCAACAGCAACAATTTTCAACTGCAGGCAGCCCATGCAGCTGCTCAGGGCTTTGTCTCCAGAAGCAGATAACTTGCAGGTTTCAGGGAGTGCCTCTGTCTTTTGTTACCTGTATGACCCTGGGGAGTGGTTGAACACCTCCTGGCTGTGACCTCATCTCTAAGTGGGGATGCTACAGACCCTGCCTGCCAGGCTGCAGTAAAGATTAAGTGATACAGATAATGTATGCACGGCAGTTAGCCCAGCTAGGCTGCCATCACTCTGAGGATCACTGATGGACAGACTCCTCCCTCCACACCAGGTTGGTCCCTGCTGATCCAGAAGACGAGCCTCGGCTTGTGAAAATCAAAGAGAAGACAAAGCCAGCTTAGTGGGGCAAAGGGTGAGCATGATTAGACTGGCCACATTAGGATCTGAATGCAGGTGCAGTTTAATCCCAGCTTCCTGAGAAAACCTTCTTCTCTCTCGGGCTTGCTGGGATCACGAGCCCCTGGCCACGTTCAAGGGCAGGACGCCTGCATGTCTGAGAGGGGGCTGAGCCTGCCCTACCTGATCAAATCCCCACCAGGGAGAAGGGAGGAATCAACAGGGCGCACACAAGCGGCTTTTGAGGTCATGCCTAAGCCTTTAAGCCGCAGAAATCTGGGGGTGGTGGGTGTGGGGAGGGGGAAGAGATGTGTCTGCAGGTGGAGCAGAACTCAGAACACCGATGATGATTCCAGCACTGTCCACGCTGCGGGGTGGGGGTAGAGGAGCTGCCAGCGACCCAGCAGCCACTCCCAACCCCTCTCTTAGAATTCTTGCCTGTGGACCTCAGTGCCCATAATTGGTTTCTCCATCACTCTTGGTTTTGGAAACCCCCTCCACTGTGTGCAAGAGGTGGGGGGTGGGAGGACTAGGGCAAGAGGTCTTTCCTGTCAGTTGCCTTCCTAAACACTAGAGCTTTACCCAGGCTTCCCAGGTGGCACTAGTGGTAAAGAACCTGCCTGCCAATGCAGGAGACATAGGATACTTGGGTTCAATCCCTGGGTCAGGAAGATCCCCTGGAGGAGGGCATGGCAACCTACTCCAGTATTCTTGTCTGGAGAATCCCATGGATAGAGGAGCCTGGCGGGCTACAGTTCACAGGGTTGCAAAGAATTGGACATGACTGAAGCAACTTAGCGTGGCTGCAAACATTGGAAGGAAAACCATAAGGCCCCAGGGGACATTTGCCAGCCCCTCCCCAACAAAAGCTACCAAGTTCTCAAACAAACCAGGCCCCTAGGGCACAGCTGACCTTTTTTGCTGACACACACATTTAGATGGGTGATGCCATTCTATTTCAGAAACCCTGAATTCATGTTGCCCTTTCAAAGCTCTATACTTTGGCTGACATTGCTGCTAGCTGCAAAATGTATGAATTTGTTTGACAAGTATTTACTGAGCCCCCATGCGGCAGGTATTGGACTTTCTGGGAGCAGGCAGATGAGGTCCTTCCTGATGCATCTACGAGCATCCTAAGGCCTGGCAGCTCCTCTCCTTGGAAGGAATGGGACTTCTGGATAAAGCCAAAGCTACTCAGAAAGTGACTGGTTAGCAGGATGGCAAACACCTGATCCTGATCGAGTACAAGTCAATACATGCTTCTTGAAGTTGACTACACGTCAGGCACCAGGCTAAGTGCTGAGCCTTGAGGATGGGCTCTGAAGGGGCTGGTGGGAATTGGACAAGTCAACATATGATTGAGAGACAGTAAAGCTTGCTGTGATAGTGAGGCATGAGGAAGCCAGGGGTTACCGACCTGGGGGAGGTGGGAAGGGCAGCAAGCCTGTGGAGAGAGTGATGCCCATGTCAAGTTTCTTTTTTTTTGACCAGAGGATAATTGCTTCAGAATATTGTGTTAGTTTCTACTGTGCAATGAAGTGAATAAGCTATATGTATACCGATATCCCTTTTCTCCTGAGCCTTCCCCTTCCCCTTCCCCTCCCCATCCCATCCTTCTAGGGCATCCCAGAGCACCGAGCCCAGCTCCCTGAGCTCCCCACTAGCGATCTATTTCACACATGGTAGTGCATATGTCAACACCGAACTCTCAATTCATCCCACCCTCTCCTTCCCCGACTGTGTCCACAAGTCTGTTTTTTACATCTGCATCTTTACTCCTGCCCTGCAAATAGGTTCATCAATACCATTTTCCTAGATTCCATATATATATGCATTAATATACGATATTTGTTTTTCTGACTCACTTCACTCTATGACAGATTCTAGATTCATCCACATCACTACAGCTGACTCAGTTTCCTTCCTTTTTATGTCTGAGATAGCATATTGAAAAGCACATTATTTTGCCAACAAAGGTCTGTCTAGTCAAGGCTATGGTTTTTCCAGTGGTCATGTATGGATGTGAGAGTTGGACTGTGAAGAAAGCTGAGCGCCGAAGAATTGATGCTTTTGAACTGTGGTGTTGGAGAAGACTCTTGAAAGCCCCTTGGACTGCAAGGAGATCCAACCAGTCCATTCTGAAGGAGATCAGCCCTGGGATTTCTTTGGAGGGAATGATGCTAAAGCTGAAACTCCAGTACTTCGGCCACCTGATGCTAAGAGTTGACTCATTGGAAAAGACTCTGATGCTGGGAGGGATTGGGGGCAGGAGGAGAAGGGGACGACAGAGGATGAGATGGCTGGATGGCATCACGGACTCGATGGACAGGAGTCTGAGTGAACTCCGGGAGTTGGTGATGGACAAAGAGGCCTGGCATGCTGCGATTCATGGGGTCGCAAAGAGTCAGACATGACTGAACAACTGAACTGAATATTCCATCATATATATGTACCACAATTTCTTTATCCATTCATCTGTTGATGGACATTTAGGTTATTTCCATGTCCTGGCTACTGTAAAAAGTGCTGCAATGAGCACTAGGTACATGTATCTTTTTGAATTATGGTTTTCTCCAGAGTCAAATTTTGAAGGCTGTGTTACTGACCTCCAAAGTTCTCTAATCTGCCATGTCGAGTCCTGAGAAGACCATTATTTCTGTTTTGTTGATGAGGAAATTGAGGCTCTGAGAAGCTACAGGAGTCACCTGCAGTTGTAAAACCACTGTTTGACACAGGAGAGAGAAAAACCCAGGCTGGGAACGCAACCAATACCAGGCTATTTTCACCTAAGCATTTTACCCACATCTCAGAACTGAGGTCTCCTTTAACCAAGGAGCAGACTCCATACTTCTGGAAGCTCCATAGGCCATGGGAAGAAGTTGTGCTCTCAGGGAACTCTGTTCAGGGTTAGGGCAGCCTGAATGGGAGGGAAGTATGAGGGAGAAGGGATACGTGTATATGTATAGTTGAGTCCCTTTGCTGTGTACCTGAAACTAGCACATTGTTAATTGACTACTCTCCAATATAAAATAAAAAATTTAAAAAAAAAGTCATGCTCTTGAAAAGGGAAATGCATATTGCTTGTCCTAGGTCAATTCCACTTACAGCCCAGGGCCCACCCATACCAAGGTCTAGCCTATTAGTCCATGGATTCAGGGGAAACCTATCACTCATCTTCCTTGACTTCCTTGAAACATTTAATAAAACTGACCACTTCCTATATGTGTGAATGAACACATATATGAAGCTATGAATGAATATATGTGTTATTTATCTACCCATCCATCCATCTTACGTCCAGTAAAATTCATTCATTGGGACGTGCACCTCTATGTATCCTCAGGTCTCTGAGACAGAAGAGTCCCGTCACCCTCAAATTCCCTTGTATGGCATTTTTATAGTCAAGCCCTCTCCAAGCCCCAACTTCTGATGTGTTGCCTTTTCTAAAATGTCATATCAATGGAATCACAGAATATAGTCTTTGGGTCTGGCTTCTTTCATTTAACAAAATGCACTCAGAGTCACCCACACAGTTGTATGACTCCACCTTTCTGCAACATTCTCGCTTAGTTTCTTTGACCCCACACTCTCTTCACATGCACACAATCCTTTAGAGGTTCCCTTCCTCTGTGGGACCCCAAATGCTGGGGTTCTAGGGGCTTTGTCCTGAGCCCTCTTCTCGCCAGGTGACCTGGCTTTGACTTTCGGATCTCTGCAGACTTCTCCCAGATCTCAGTCTTTCCTGAGCTTAAGACCTAATATACCCAGCTGGCAACTGCACATCCCTCCCTGGTCACCTTATAAATACATTAAACCTGTCCGCAGTGAATGGCCCACGCCTCACACCGGTCTGGTACCATCTTTGATGACCTCCTCCTCCCTCATGCCCTGTGATGGGTGGACAGGCCAGTTGGCACTCAGCATGCATTTTGACTTCCTTCCATGAGGCTTCCCATCCAGGGCACTAAGTATGGGGGTGCAAGCCATGTGCTGCATAGTTACACATACTAGTCCTACTTCATATTCTGTGGAGCCTGGCCAGCCTTATAGCTAGGGTTCTGATTAAGAAGTATGTTCTGCCAATCTGGCAGATTCAGAGGACAGAAAAGAAGCAGAGAGACTTCCTCTGGTAACCAAAGGTTTGGAGACCCAAGTGTTGAATGGCTATCCTGACAATAATACCTATACTTCCCTATTTGAACATACGATGTTCGTGAATTTGAATATTCCGTTTCCAATTCCTGCTTCTTTGGCTCTTCCTGCAATTTTTAAGAACCTAATTCCCTGAATTAAATTACTTTCTGTTGAAAATGTTGAGAATGGTTTCTATTTCCTGCCCTAAAAGCTAATTTTGCCTTCTTTGGGCCAATTTTCCACAATCATACTTCCAAAACAGCTCGAGTCCATCAGCTTCCTCATCTCCATCATCTGCATCCCTTGGCTGGACCACCAAACCCACCTCCTGCCTGACCTCCCCACATCCCTTCTCAATGTGCTCCTTTAGGTTTTCTACACAGCAGCCAGATAAGCTTTTTCACATGCATCTCTGACTTAGAAATCCTCAATGGTTTTCAACTCCTCTGCGGATGAATGCCCAGGACCCTCTCAAGGTCTTCAAGGCCCTGTGTGGTATAGCCCTGACAGCTTCATCAGTCTGCTCCATTCTGGCTGCACTGGGCACATCTGTGAACTGCCAGGTCCTGGCACAAGGTATATGTGTGTGTGCATGTGTGCAAAGTCACTTCAGTCATGTCCAACTTTTTGTGACCCCATGGAAACCATAGCCCACCAGGCTCCTCTGTCCATGGGATTCTCCAGGCAAGAAGACTGGAGTGCATTGCCATGCACAGGGTAGGCATTCAGGAAACGCCTGCTGAGTCATGAGTATTTGGCCTTCCACTTCTCTTCTGACATGAACCCAGGAGCTGCTAGGATGGGCTTTGCCTGGAGGGATGACCAGGAGATGGTGTGGCTAGCTGGTTTCCTTTCCCAGTTCCTGGCTTTACAAACTGCTGCCTGGATGCCGAGCCATGATCCTTCCCTGATGGAGCGTGTTGGACAAAGATGGGCTTCCATTAGACGTTGATCTTTCTTAAACCTCCTAATTAGTGTATTCCCTTTTGGGAATAGAAACTGTGAATTGAATTTTTCAAAAGGAAAAAAATTGCCTCAAAACATGCCATTCTCGCTTCACTTTCTATCCTGGTTAAAAATAACTCCATATCCTAAGCCCTGACGTTAATTCTGAAACTATGAAAGCTAGACGGGCGGTCTGGGGAGTAACTGAAAGAGCTGCAAATTTCTATCATTCCAACTTCTGTGTTTTAGATATCACCCATGTGCCAGAAACCAAAAGCAAAGAAAAAAAAAAAAAGATAAGAAAAGTCGTGATTCCCTCCAATTCTATGGTTTAAAATAATGTTGCAAAGAATTGCATATTTTTCAAGGACAGCAGTTGAAGTGTATAGGTTTTATAGCATCACTCCCATGTCCCAAACAGGAGTAAAAATAATTAGATTAAATCATTGGCTTAACCAGCATGAAAATGAGTCTAAAATCCGCTCTCTCATTTCAGTACATTCCGAAAGAGATTAAGCACCATGAAAAATAAAAATATGATTGGAAAGTCCAGTGGAAGTATTGTTCTCTCCAGGAGAAACCACTGTGGAATTTTATGGTTGGAAGAAGTTCCAGATGCCACGTGACCCAGCTGTTCTCCACTCAGGAGGGGACTTGGGCTTACCAAAATCCCCTGAGAAACATTTTCTAAGCCATCCTTGCCATCTCCACCTCTCTCCCTGCCCTGATGCTGAGCATCTTTGTCCTGCCCACTGACAATGGCTTAACCTCCCATTTTCAAGGGGAGAGAGAGCATGGATTTCCAGACAGGTCAAGAGCTTTCCTCAGCATCACTGCTGGTTGGCAGCAGCAGGACAAGAGCCCAAACATACAAACAGATACTGGCCAGGCCATACAGGACAATAGAACTTTGACTCATGTCTTCTGCAACAGCCAGTCCAGGAAGCCCAACCATTAGCCCACCAGCCAGAGTAATGGTCCAGATGGTCAAGACATGATCAGCAAGGGCCAGCCTCTCTACTGCTTGTCCTGATTCCCAACTCAATCCAACTGAATCCAACAAGAGCATTTTCCAGAAAGGCCAATAAAATATCTGAAGGGGATCAGTCAGAAAGACTCCTGTCCATTACACAGCAACACAACTCTGAACTGCTCACCAGTGGGCACCATGTAGCACTATTAAGTTATGAAAAGGACAGACAACTTTTTCATAGGCACAACTTTTCTTAGCATGACTTCATGTATTGAACAAAAATAGCATGTTGTCTGATCAACATCCTGAAACAGTTATTGTCTGGCTGTATATACAGAAACCAGAAGTTTGTGCCAAGTCCCAGGGACAGAGCTCTACATCGTGAGCCCTCATGGTATTGGGCTGTGTTGACTGGAGGTCTCTGATGCAACCCTGGCACTTCCACCAGATCCTGGCACATAGGAGGTACCCAGATTTGTTTCCTAGGGCTTATGTATGAAAGTACCACACATCAGGTGACCTAAAACGACAGCAATTTATTCTCCTGTGGTTCTGAAGGCTGGAAATGGGAAAATCCAAGGTGTGGATGGTTCCTTCCAGAGACTCAGGGAAATGTGTTTCTGACTCTCTTCTGGCTTCCAGTTACAGCCAGCAATGCCTGGTGTTCCTTGACTTACAGACACATCACTCCAGTCTCTGTTTTGTCTTCATACAGCTTCTCCTCTGGGTGTTTCTGCGTCTTCACGTGGCCTTTTTGTAAGGGACCAGTCACTGAATTTAGGGCCTGCCCCCTATTCCACGATGACCTCATCTTGACTAATTATATCTGCAAAGGCCCTATTTCCAAATAAGATCCCAGTCACAATGCGGGGCTTCCCCAGTGCCTCAGATGGTAAAGAATTCATCTGCAGTGCAGGAGACCAGAGTTTGATCCCTGGGTCGGGAAGATGCCCTGGAGAAGGGAATGGCTACCCACTCTAGTATTCTTGCCTGGGAAACCCCATGGACAGAGGAGCCTGGCAGGCTACAGTTCACGGGATCTCAAAGAGTAGGACATGAGTGCGTGACCAACACTTTCACAGATGCCAGGGGCTAGGACTTCGATACCTCTTTGGGGGGACACAGCTCAACACCATAACTGTGTTTATTATTTGTTGACTTGATTAACCTTTACCTACAGAACACAGAAGACCACTCTGCATTAATGAGTTCTTAAGAACAATATAATAATGGTTGTTATTCAGTCTTTTATATGCTCCCAAACCATCTTATTCACATCTGCTGCCCAAAATGATGAATATGTCCCCTTCACTTGCCCAAGTGTACCAGTTTGATGATAAATTTTATGGCTATTCTATTCGTTAGAAGTTAAGTGCCCTTTAGTAAAAACTCATTACAACTAGTCAAGAGAGTTCAAGTTAACCCCCGCCTATGTGCCAGGAAAGACTTACACCATTTCCGACATAGACTTTCAGTATATCCCCTTCCTAGGGACCTGAAGGCTGCTATCACCACTGGCTTGGTAAGCCACAGCTGTGGGTCAGTCACCCCACTTCAGCACTCCGAGGCCTCACCCTGTCTCTCCAGCCCTCACTCAAGAGGCTCCCTGTTTGGCCATCCTTCTCCTTGGCTTATAAAACTGCCTCTCTTCCCAGACTTAATCCATGCTGGTCCCCTGAGCAGCCTCAAGGCAAGAAGCCTCCGGTCAGGAATGAGTACAAACAGAAGCTGAGGTCATCAGTTATATTCAGCAAGGCCCACTGAGACCCTCTTGAAAAGGACACAACGGCTTCTGCTTTTGTGCTAATCCCAGGCAGTCCCTCGGTGGCCTTGTCAACATTTACAGCTCTAATGAGACCACTGAGCTACTGGAGCTCAACCAATAGGGTGAAGCAAGGTGACAGGCAGAAAGGAGGAGGCTGGCAGATTGATGGATTCCCAGGGTGCTGCACATCGTAGATGCTTAACTAAACAGTTGCTGAATGACAGACAGTTGTAATTTAGACACACAACGTCTCTTTCCTAAGATCTCAGAAGATCAAAAAAAGTCTGCCTAATTCTAAGTGCTATGCTTGCTCTCAACCTTAGATTCTGTCAAAAACATTTCCGATGAAGAGTCACCAGGGTCTGAATTTTATTCTTGGCCTTCTTTGTGAGCCAGTGGAAAATTACTTGGCTCCTTAGTTTCCATGAAGCGCTGTGAGGTTTGAGGAGGTTATTAGCTTGTTATGAACAGGAGAGTCATCGAAGCACAGAACAAACTATAAAATGAACCTCACGAGTTCACTGAAACTCAGGCCCATGCTCCCCCCTCACAAATATCAACAAAATTAAGATTTGTGAGACAGTCAAGAATCAGATAATGAGGGACTTCCCTGGTGGTCCAGGGGACACAGTTTCGATCCCTGGTCCGGGAAGATCTCACATGCCACAGAGCAACTGAGCCTGTGAGTCACGATTACTGAGCCCACACGTCTAGAGCCTGTGCTCAGCAACAAGAGAAGCCACGGCAATGAGAAGTCTGCACACACAGCTGGAGTGTAGTCCCCTTGTCACAACTAGAGAACGCCAGTGCAGCCGCGAGGACCCAGCGCGGCCAGAAACGAATTCAGTTTCAAAAAAGAACCGACAGTGGTCACTGGACTGAGTCCAGAAAGTTCAGTTCTGGCCTCAGTTCTGCCACTAAATGTCATTTTGACAGAGCAGCTTCAGTTTCCACCTGAGGAAGAGGAGAGTAAGAGGTCCCTGATGAGATGCCTGACCCAACAGTTCCTCACTCAGTTCATTCGCGTCTCGTCCCCTCCATGTGGGACACACTGCACGTGGCAGGAGAGACGGTGATCACTAAGGCGGGGAAAGGAGTCTCACTTTCCAACCAGCCTCCATCGCCTCCCTCTACACGTCCGCCCAGCAATGCAGACTCCTCCCCAAGGGCACTCCACAGACCATTCCCGACCTAGCCGATGTTTCCACGCATGACTTTTTTACTTTGCCATGGTGTGAAAGTGATACCCATTCAGCAGCAACCATCCTACACTTCTACTCGAGCAGAGAATGAAGGTTCTTAAACCTTCTCCCGGGTCTAGAGTTGTGCTAAAGTGTGGTCTGCAAACTCCTTTGTTACTGGCCCGCTGCAGGAGGAGAACAGAGTGCGAAGAAGCGAGGAAACCAATGAAACAGTTTGCAAGCGATCCGATGTTGTGACAACAGATATGTGATCATTTGTTGACTGATTCATTTTTCCAGTATTTTACGAACACATTTTTGTAGCCTATTCAAGAGTATTGGCAAAAATAAAGAAACAAGTCTTTCACCAAAGAAAGTGTGAGAAGCGGTCACTGGGAAAGTGTTTCTCAACCAGGAACAGTTGTGTCCCTTTGCTCAGGCAAGCTCTGGAGATGCCTTTTGCTGGCATGCTGGGGGCAGGGATGCTGCTAAACATCCCACAGTGCACAGAACAGCCCCCATAACCAACACCGTGCAGCCCTGGAACTTCCCTAGTGGCCCAGTGGTTAAGACTTCACCTTCCAGTACAGGGGGGTGCAGGTTCGATCCTTGGTTGGGGAGCCAAGATTCCATATGACTCTCAGCCAAAAAACCAAAACATAAAACTGAAGTAATATTTTAACAAGCTCAATAAAGACTTTAAAAATTGTCCACATCCAAAAAAAAAAAAAATCCTTAGAAAAAAAAGAAAAGAATCATACAGACCCAAATGCCAATAGTGTCTGGGTTGAGAGACGCTTGTCTAGGGAATGAAACACTTTAAACACAAAGACAGTGACTGCTGTCTTTTCCACTGAACACCGATGCCTGCCTCTCTCTGCCTCCTATAACTAAGACGTGCCCACTGCCTCTCATGCATGGTGGGTTTACCAGTCCAGATGCTGTTAAGCACAATTCTTCCTCCCTCACAGGACCCTCTCTGCCCAAACTGGGTGCCTAGGAACATGCCAGAAACCTCTGCTTCTTCCCCTTCCCCCCTTAATATCACATTAACTTAATCAATTCCTAGTCATTCTGTCTTACAATAGTTTCATATTTTTCTTCAGCAAGCTGCACTTTCCAACCCATGTGTTCCTATACAACCAGCAGGTCTGTCCCTCAAACAGAAGCTGCTTCCAGATCAGACTCTGACTTCCACTCCTTCTGACAAGTACCAAGCGGGTACCATCTACTGGGAGGGTTTGTGCCGGCGGCTGCAAGGAAGGACAGATAAACCCAGCAGTGTTTGCAATCTAGTGGGGAGGAGAAACATGTGCAGTTTGGATGGTGACTGTAACAAGACAAATGCCGCAGGGGCAGAGCTTTAGTGGCATACAGAAGAGGGAACAATTACCTCCAACTCAGAAAAGATGACTCAGGGAAAAAGAAGCAGATGAGAGAGCTGGGCTCCAAAGATTTCCTGGTCTCAGCCAGGAAGGAGAGATGAGCTTTCTAGGCAAAGGAATGAACTGGATGCTGAGGCAGGAAGGAGAGAGCCTCTGAGTCATGGAATTCTGTGCAGTCAGGACCCAGGAAGTAAGGGAGGTGACCATCAGGAGAAGCTCGGAGTGCCAGGATGGCAATCAGCTATGTCCCCGTGACACCAGCAAGCACTCGAAGGCTTCTGAGCACAGAGATGACAGGATTAGAATATTTTACCCCAACAACTGGAAACTTAATTCTGTAAAGGGCCAGATAGTGAGTATTTCAGGTTTTGGGGGCCATATAGTCTCGCAAATAACTCATCTCCGCTTTGGTAGCAATGAAAGCGGCCATATACACACATCAACAGATGGGTGTGGCTATGTGTCGATAAAACCTGATGCTCATTGCAATGTGAATCTCACATAATGTTTGAGTATCACAAGCAATTACTCTTACACGTTTCTCTCAACCATTTCAAAATGTGGGAACCAGTTTTAGCGTGTAGGCCATCTACAAACAGGTGGGAACTAGATTTGGCTCCTGGACCATAGTTTGCTGATGTCTGTTTTAGAAACATCATTTGGAGTGGTGGGGAGATGGGGGTGAGGAGCAGGGACCTCAGGCAGAAGCTGCTGGAGTAACTTGAGGATGGAGAAGAAGGGACAGGTGCACAAATACTGGGGCCACCTTCTGGCTAGAATGATGAGAGGGCTGTGAGATGCCATGAATTTAGGCGGGTATGATATGGAGGTGGCACAGTTCAGGAAGGCTTGGGGGCTATGGCCCCTCACCCTGTGACCAAGAGGACAAATGTGCCTGGCCCAAACGCAGGTCTGCTGGACTCAGAGAGAGCTAGATTATACCAGAGTGAGGGACTCAGAGTCCTGGGGTGGATGACAGGATTGATGTCCTTGTTTTGGCCTGCTTAGCATCCCGCAACCCTTGTTCTCTTCCGGGGAGCACCTTTTCCCTGTTCTTGGCCATTTGATGAGCGTGGGCCTGGTCCCTCCCTAGGGCTACGAAGTTGGTTCAGAGATAGGTAAATGATCCAATGAGAGTCAGTCCCAGGAATTTGAGGGGAAGCTTTCTTCTGCTGAACCTAAAAGCATGAAAGATGCAGGCTGAGACTTTCCGGGATCCCTGTGTAGAGCAAGATTGGCTGGGAAGGAAACCAGCATGGAAGAGAGCTGGGCCCATCCTGTTGCTGCCCACTGGCCCCTGGATCCAGCCATGCCTATAGCTGGTCCCAGACCTCCCAGATCAGGAGCCAGTCACTTCCCATCACTTGCTCATGCCAGTCCAGGCTGGGTCTTGGTCACTTTCCACAGAAGTCCTAAATCAGCCAGCTGCTATTAGACTGAAACCCAGGAAGGCAGAGGCCTTGATCTTGGAACTGCATGTGGTAAAGTGTCCATCCAAGAGGATTATTTGATAGACGCCCTCATCTGAAGCATTCACATCTGTCTTGTTTATCTCTGGGCATTGTCCGTTATACACAGCAGGTGCTCAATAACACTGGGGCAAGAATGAAGGCACTAATCCCAGGCACCAACACACTGAGCTGGAGGAAGCTCTCGGAAGAGAAGCAACAGCAGGCAGTATGGATTTCTTGTCTTCCTCCACCAACTAAGGGTTCAGAGGATGCATGAGCTTCAGGGACCTTGTTCTGCATCATACAAACAACCCAGAGAGGCTCCGGCTGGGAGAGACTGGAGGGGTGCCTGTTCTCGCTGCGTGTCGGGTAAGAGCCTAAATGAGAGAGGGGAATTACTTGGTCTCAGAGATGGTCAAAAAGGGGCAGACCTCCCACTGGGCACGGAAGATGCTGGCTATCAGCAGCAGCTCACTGGGCAAAGAGAGTAAGTGGGCAATGGAGCCTACTAAGTGTTCAACCTTGATTCCAAGGCTGGAGGGGGCGGATGTGGGCAGGCAGCTTGGGACCCCGGCCTGTGACCCAGGAGAGGCTCTACACTATTCAGCTCAACTGTGAGTGTCTAAAATGTGTTCACAGAGAAGCTGATGAGCTGGGGTGTTGCAGGGCGGAAAGGAAAGAGATCTATACAAGGAGTCCACACCCTCGCGTCTGAGTCCTAGTTCTGACCCTCACTGAATGTGTGACCTTCCGTGAGTCACTTCCCCTCTCTGTAATGAGAGGGTTGGACCCTATTCCTCACCTATAAATGAGAGAGCTGGACCAGAGAAGTGCTTCTCCAACTGAGGGAAGGGCTCAGAGTTGGTCAAGAGGTGCTCACACCCAAGTGTGCTGAGTGAACATGGGGTGAACACACCCCCCCAGGTGCAAGCATCAGAAATGTCTAGACCTCCATTTGGGGATGCATTTATAGTGTATTCACCAGAGTACTAAATGAACAATTACACTTGGCTATTCTGTTTTCTTGGTATGCAAAATACAGTACCTTCAAGTGTCCCCCATCTCCGCCCAGAGGCCCCATGGGCAAGGTGGACCTCTCACCACCTTTAAATTCGGGTCTACCACTTGCTAGTGGTGTAGCCCTGGGTGAGGTGCTTAACTTGCTGTGTCTATGGGTACTACCTGTGATAGAGGCACACTATTAGTTGCTGTCTCTGAGGCTTGTTCAGAAAATGGAGCAAGACGGTCTATATAAACCTGTGGAAGAGGGCCCGGTATATAGCAATGGCTCAGTACTGCCAGGGAGGCTGGGGCAACCAGAAGGGGGTGCAGGCAGCCTTCTGGGGCCAGTAATATCTTGTTGCTTGATCTCGTGCTGGTGACCCAGGTACGCATGGCTTGGGAAAATGTATTAAGTCCACTTTCACGTACGTTATCTGTCAATAAAAAGTTCTAAAACCCAGCCTACTCTTGAACAAAAAGACAGAAGGTCAGCAGCAGCTGCAAAGCTCCCGATAATGAAAGCATTTAATGCATTTGCATTCCCTATCCCTTGTTCTGAGCAGCTCCTCTACCTGCTCTGCACCTCACAGCCTCAAACGGCCTTCATCTTTGTCCAGCCCTGCAGAAAACAGGCTCCCTGGGAAATAGTGCCGGCAACCCCTCACCCCAGGTCCATTCCTCCGTCCAGTTGCTGAACAGTGCCTCCTCTTACAACCTGGGGTTGCTGACGTCAGCTTGCTGGACCCCTTCATGTCTCAGTGACCCTGGCTGAGATGGGAAAGGCCTGAGGAGGCTGAACTTTATCAGAACTGACTGGGGCGCTGTCTTCCATAGGCTGTCCTGACCCAGCCCCACCTCTGTCTGCAGAAAGTCCATCCAAATCCTCACTCACACCCCCAATCATCCCCAAAGACTCAGCCAGATGGTCCTCAGGCCAGATTTCCTGCAGCTTCTTTTCTCTCTCAGAAAACTCCAGCCCCCAGGATGTTCTATTTAGAACTGACAATAATGCCTTGTAATCCACACATACTGGCATCAAAGTCCCCCACGTGAGGAAAAGGCATACGGTAATACATCCGCCCGAAGTTTTCCCACAGGGAAATTCCCTGTTGGCAGAACAGGTATAGATTAACCTGCTCTAAAACAAAGGAAGAGGTAAAACAAACAGTGGGCCACCCCCAATATAATTAGCCCACCTAGAAGGCTTCCAAGGTAACATAAACTCACATGCTTGCAGAGGGGGAAAAGCTTTAGCTGCACTTTCCAGCACATAGGCACTGACTCCTGCTGTTCTGGGACAACCAAGTAAATAATGAAGTAAGCCACCTCCTTAAACAAATAAACCCAGAAGACTCTATTTAACCACAAGTACAAAAATAGATTCTAATCCCAGGTCAATTTAGTCACCCTCTCCCATTTTTTCTTCCATCCTGACTCATCCCCCGCTTGTGGATGCAAAATAAAAGAGATACACGCTCTTGCAGCAAGGACAAGCACACAGATACCATATGAGCATCCCATTACAAGTTAGCACTTTGGTTCACTGGAAATCATTTTTGTCTGAAACCATACTAGAAACAAATGTAGCCCTCCTTCCCCAAAATACCTGGCGGGCCGTGGTCCATGGGGTTGTGGAAAGTTGGACACGACTGAAGTGACTGAACACACATATGTGTATATGTATATTATATATTATGAGTATGTATGTAAATATGTGTATGTGTGTGTGTGTATATATATATCTATCTCCCTCTGCCTTCCCTGATTCAGGTCACCCTGCAAACTGATTCTAATGCTGAAATCAATCCTTAATGCTGGAAACCACTGAAGTGGCTGTAGCCTATGCTAAACATCTTAATTCCAGGCACCATCTTGACCATTCAGGGACTGATAGAAAATCTCCCACTTGAATGCTCATTTTTACCGCTTTCTTACAAACACAAACAACTACTATGCCCGGTTCTTAAATCATGTCATTTCTCTGGAGGTGATCCAACTCCCAGCTGAAGGGCAAACTGATCTACCTGGTCTGTCTGGCTGGGAACACAGAATTCCTGGGGTATGTTGGAAATTTCTACAATAACAGAGCATAGGGCACAGAGAGCTTAGGTAACCTGTCTACAGTCACACAGCAAGTGGCAAAACAGGGGTTTGTACCGAGGTGATCAGCATGTCGTCGCTACACTGCATTCCTCTCTGCTCAGGGAGATGGACATGCATAGAATCCAGGCACCAAGGGCAGTGTTCATTTTTTTCCCCATTTCTTTTACATTTGTGTTTAAATTTCACAGCTCACTTCTTTCTAATGCAGTCACTGAACTGAATGTCTGACACACCCAGAGCAAAGCTTTTTCAAACATGTTCTTTTAAAATTGCAATTATTTCCCAGAGAAAAAGAGCTGTCAGTCAACTACATATTAGTATAAATGACTCCTATCAACTTGACCTCTTAATACTGGGCATCAGTGGTACTGAAGAGAAGGGAGGGATATAATGCAGGAACAGGGATATAATTCAGAATGGAGGGGGTGAGGATGCAGTGCCCAAATAGAGATTTTTAGCAGAGTCTGCAGAGGAAGGCATTAGAAGGATGTAAAAGAAAGAAGAAATCGAGGCAAGAAGATGCCTACTCAAATTTTGACTAAAGGCTGGCCCTAATTGTATCCAGAAGAGATGAGGATAATTCTCCCTGATTTTTGAAGTCCTGTTTCCAGGACCTCAAACTCCAGCCAGTAGTCTCTGAGCTTTAGATAATCTGCTGTTCAGGGGTGTCTGTGGGTGTGTGTCTGTGTGTCTCTGTATCTGTGTGTGTCAGTGTGTGTGTCTGTGTCTGCGTGTCTCTGTGTCTCTTTGCGTGTGTCTGTCTGTGTCTGTATGTGTTGGGGGGGGATACAATTACTCATGACTGCACGGTGGTAAGGTGGTAAGGGGGAGGTTTCCTAAAGAGCCATGCTCCCTTCCACAGTATAGGGTTGCTGCTGGTATAAACTGCTGTCCACCCAGAGGACTTCATCAGCCAGACCACCAGCATGTGCCATGTGTCACTTCTGTTCCCAAGTCCCTCAGAAGCCAACGCTGCTTCTTCTCAACCCTCTCTCACCTTTCGCAGGGGTCCTGGGGGCCACCTGAGGATGGCAGTGGAGGCAGGAAGAGCCCGGATCCCTGTGTCATTCCCTGGAAGGCTCCCTGCCAAATGTTCACACTGAATTGTTGAACAAACGAAAATTAAGTACTACTGGGTAAAGCTACTGAGATTTGGGGATTTCTCGGTTACTGTTGTGATTGTTATCTTAACATTCAAAGGAGTAATATTTTCTGATTTTCCTAACATATGCTCTCAGTCTTGAAGCAACCGCCTCTGTGATCTAGAGTTGGAGGTTTTGTTCATGGTCTGTGGATCACACTTAGGTGATGTGAAGGAGCTGGGATGCCCTTCATGGCTGTGCTCAAGGAGATATACCCAGGAAGTTTCTACTATCAATATGTAACTTCAGGACCATCCCAATTTAGTGGGTAACCATACCAAATACTTCGCCAGTGACTCAATGGGTAAAGAACCTGCCTACAATGCAGAAGACACAAGAGATGTAGGTTTGATCCCTGGGTTGGGAAGATCCCCTGGAGAAGGAAATAGCAACCCACTCCAGTACTTCTTTTTTTTTTTTTTTTTTTCCAGTACTTCTTGCCTGAAAAATCCCATGGACAGAGGAACCGGGTTGGCTCCAGTCCAAAGGGTTGCAAGGAGTTGGACACGACAGAACTCTAAGCGCACACAATAAATTAAGTTGTGAGCACCCTTAGCATTCAATAATCCTGCCTGCCTCGCAGAGGTATTTTTAGAAGCCAGGGTAACCAGTTTTATGTCCTGCTTTTGACATAAGGTTTACTTATCGCAGCGAACATTAATCTTGTTCAGCTTTGCCCTTGTACCTTGAAACAAGAGTATGAGTTGATAAACATTATCTGAGGACCATAATCAGCAGCTACCAAGTGCTTAAATGCTAGGGAACCAATGTAGCCCATCATCAAGGAAATTGGGCAATGGACCTTGAAGATTTGAATGTGTTTAACCCATATTTCTCTTACTTTTGTGAATATTGGTGCTTAGAGGAAAAACAGAATGAGTTTTGTTGTTACAGGTTAAATTGGCTTTTGTCCGGTCTGTACCCTAGGAAAGGGCAGGAGCGTTTTGTGGGGAGGGATATGAGCATATTAGTCCATAGGGGCAGGACTGAGATGTCTCCCTGCCTGCACCCCCACTCTGCTCTATTCTTCATTTATAAGCCTGGCTGGAGAGACACAAAGTCCTGAAGATTAGTGCAGAATTAGTAGCAACTCAGGAAAAGCACAGAGAGGCTAGGTAACTTGTCCAAGGTCATACAGTAAGGGGCACATCTGAGATTTGAACCCAGGAATCTGGGTGTTGAACCTAATGTCTTTCCCACTATATGACACTGCCTCTCTGCTCAGGGAGATGGTAATCCAAAGGACTGCCTTTGCAAAGCCTTCCACTGCTCTCTCAGGTACATGGAGGGTTCTTCTACTAAGTCTGTCTTGTGCACACGTGTCCCCTCTGGCCACTGGCATGGTGTCCTGCAACTGTTTTTCTGTCTGCCTCCACATTCAGACTATATTAGCCCATAAGGCACTAGAATTAGGGGGGAAAGTGTCCCTCCCTCAACATATTTTGCTTCCATCTATTGGAGTAATCTCATAATTAAGTGACAAGTCAACAATATGTCTGACTTGAATTGCGCCCCCTAGCGTTGTGCAACCTGCATAGCTGTACACAGTGATCTGCCCCCAGACCATGAGCACAAGTTCCTTGAGTACACTCTGTGTTTTTCCTTTGATGCTGCCCACTTTCAACACAGCACCAGGCACACAATAGATTTTTGGTGATTTTAACCAGCGAGCATTGCTGGTTAACTCAACACCAAGAGGCAGGTGATTTCTGACTGTTACGAGACCAAGTGATCAGGCTGGGGTCTTTTCATTGTTTCCCCTGCTCTGCTGCGGGAAATCCAGAACAGATGGACACCTGTGTGAGTGGAGACACTTTCAAAACAGTCATTTCCACCTGGGCTTTCACCCTCATTTCCCACTTTCTCCTTTCAAGCAGGCACTGGGCAGAAAGACAGAGGAGACTTGAGATTTCTTTCTTTCCTTTAGCCAACAGCTCCTCAAGCACACTTGTTTACACCAGGCATCAAGGATATCAACAAAAACACTTGTATTTGCGAGTGGGAGTAGGCTCCTCCCCTGAAGCACCAAAGCCCACAGAAATAAACAAGACAAGGCAAAAATAAGAGGAGGCCCAGGTTCTCAGGGTGCTTTCAGGACAGTCAGAGGAAAGGAATTCACTTCACATCACTGCAGCTCATGACGACATGGTCTCATCTTAGACGATTACGTGTTGAGCTTTGTATACTGTCCAATACTTCCCCAAGAAGCGGGGAGGAAGGGGCACTCCTAATGACCTGAGGTTCAAGGCTCCCCACTGTCCAAAGGAGACAACTGTGCCTGGGGCTTCCTAGCCAAGCCCTCTGGTCCTCTCTCCCCTGTTTACCTGCCTCCAGGTGGCTGGGTGTGCTTTCCCCCAAGTTCTGAACCCAAGTTCAGAACCCCCAAGTTCTGATCTTTTCCAGTTGATCATTAACAGAACACCACCAGTTCCAACATACTGGTGACTTGATTTGAAATCGTGCCTCACCTCCCCAACTCCTACCTTCAACCTTTAAAGCTCAAGACAAATTCTCCTTCTCGGCAAAGCTTTCTTTAGGCCACTTTCAAGTATCTAACTATTGGGCTAGCTAAAAAGTTCACTTGGTTAAAATAAATAAATTTATATTAAAAAAATTAAATTGGGCTTTTCTGCTCAAACGAACTTTTTGGCCAACCTAATACCTTTGCAATTAATAAATTTTGCTACAGTTGTCTTAATGAACCAGTGTGATGGAAACGCTCATTGGAAGAATGTGCTGGAGGTACCAGAGGGCCAGGGGCTGGCTCACTTCCATTGTAGAGCAAAGCTTTGGCAGCCAGCTGAGCTCCAGCTCCAATATCTCACCAAAGGAAAACAAAAGCAGAAAGAAGTAACTAAAGATGTTTCAAAATTCCATAACCACTCCAATGAGGCAATAACATGGCTTTCGATCCAAATATGAGGCAACATTTAAAAGTCCACACCAGGAAATACTGATTTCTTCCTCAGGTAACACCTTGCATATGAAAAGTAACTGGAATATCACGTTATTTTCTATCCACGTTTCATAAAAATCCAACTGCCTTTTCCTAATTTCCTTTAGATATATTTGTCCTGCCCCTTCTAGGAAAAAAGAAACCTCAGATCCAAATGCCACTAATTGGAACTGTTTGGATTCACCCAGCCAAATGGGAAAACTTTATCCCTATCTAGTAGTTGCCAAAGTTGAGGTGAGATTGAACTTCGTAAGCAAGTTTATCATAATTTAGACCCCATGGAGTGACATGTTTAACTCAGTGAACACGAAATTAACAACATGTTATCTTTCGAGAACCTGAGTCTAGAAAACTGTATCTTCCTGAGAATGCATTTTACCATCAATTGAGGCCTGAACAAATTAGCAGGGCTCTCAGCAGGCAGTTTAGGAAAGTACTGGCATTTAAATGTCATCTAACCAGGCTGAGCAGAATTAGGTTGTTACAGTTGTTAATTAAGATCCTGAATCTTGCTGGAATCCCCCTCCAGGAGTTCGGCGATCATCCTCAGGTGCTGGATGGTTGCCAAGTCTGCAGCCAGGCTCCCTCGTTCTGGCTGGCCCTGGGCCGGGAGGATCCCAGGATGGGACAGCAGCAGGTGTTGGGTGGGGAAGGGCCACCCCATAGGAAGACAAGGCTCCCTCATGTGGTAACTCCATCCAGTGTAGCCCACCCTCTTGGCAGTAATTTATGCCCGAACAGCCATAGAAATTCCCCTCCCCACATTGTGAGGGTCAGAAAGGCTCTGTTTGGGCCCATTAGGTGGGACAAGTGTGAGGGAACCAAATGAGAAGCCCGTGGCTGGTCAGGGTCCTGGGAAGAAGCAAAGCACTTTTTCTTTCTTTTTAAAAAATATTTATTTACTCATTTAGCTGCTCTGGGTCTTCATCGTGGCATGTGAGATCTTTAGTTGCAGTATATATGGATGTGAGATTTGGACCATAACGAAAGCTGTGTGCCGAAGAATTGATGCTTTTGAACTGTGGTGTTGGAGAAGACTCTTGAGAGTCCCTTGGACTGCAAGGAGATCCAACCAGTCCATCTAAAGGAAATCCCTCCTAAATTTTCATTGGAAGGACTAATGCTGAAGCTCCAATACTTTGGCCACCTGATGAGAAGAACTGACTCATTGGAAAAGACCCTGATGCTGGGAAAGATTGAGGGCAGGAGGAGAAGGGGACGACAGAGGATGAGTTAGTTGGATGGCATCACTGACTCGACGGACATGAGTTTGAGCAAGCTCTGGGAGTTGGTGATGGATAGGGAAGCCTGGCATGCTGCAGTCCGTGGGGTCACAACTAGTCGGACATGACTGAGCGACTGAACTGAACTGAAATGTGAAATCTTAGTTGCAGCATATGGTATATAATTCCCTGGCCAGGGATTGAAAGGAAGCCTGGCATGCTGCAGTCCGTGGGGTCACAACTAGTCGGACATGACTGAGCGACTGAACTGAACTGAAATGTGAAATCTTAGTTGCAGCATATGGGATATAATTCCCTGACCAGGGATTGAACCCATGGCCCCTGCATTGCGAGCAGGGAGTCTTGGCCACTGAACCACCAGGGAAGTCCCCAGGCTTTTTCCTAGGGTATGGAGAGCTTCGAGGAAGAGGAGGAGATGTCAGTAAAACTAGGCTTTGGGGGCTCACCCCTTTCATGTCCTTTCCCATCCGTCCCCTCCTATCTTTAAACAAGCTCACCAGTTCTTCCTCCAAAACGATTCTCACACGCCCAGCTCTCTGACCCTCTAGAGGACACCCCCTGCCAGGCTCACCTCTTCTCATCCCTGCCGTGGTTGTGCCAGGCTTTTTCTCAGAGGCCCTCGGCAGCCCCCGCTGCCCTAGGGACAAGGCCATCCCCAGGGTGGCACTGACCCGCCTTTCTGTTGCCCAGTGGTTTCTGATGACAATTTACCCCTCCCTCAAGTGGCCCACTTGCATATTTCTGCCAACTTACGCACATGAACACCCAGATGATTAGAAAACAGAAGCCAGGCCTATGCGGGGGGTGTGTGCACTGAAGGGGTGACGCAAGAGCCCATCCTTCCAAGGCTCAGCCCTGAGCCAGGGACCGGGTGGAGGCGCTATGACAGCTGTGCTCACACCCTGAGCTCAGGGTTCAGCCCTGCTGGGCCCTTATTTTGGGTGCTTGGCTTGTTCTCAGAAAGAAGTCAGGTTGGGTTCCCTGTGGCCTCCATTAAGTTTTCTGTTCCAGACCACTCTGGAGCCAAATCCTACACACTCTATTTTTAAAATTCTTTAAAATTAATTTTTATTGGCGTATAGTTGCTTTATCATGCTGTGTTAGTTTCTACTGGACAACAAAGTGAATCAGTTATATGTACATCCTCTCTTTTTTTGGATTCCCTTCCCATTTAAGTCACCACAGAGCACTGAGCAGAGTTTCCTGAGCTAGCTTCTCATTAGTTATCTGTTTATACACAGTATCAATAGTGTATATATCGAATCCTGCATATTCTATTGAAACTGAGCAGAACCTTGTAGTACCTTCCCCTGATATTAAGTACAAAAACCCCTCTAAGTCTCCTGCCTCTTGTTTGTAGAAAAGCTGAAGCCTCCCAGGACTCCCAGTCACAAAAGAGCAGGCTTGAGCAGCTAATGATTAGGACAAGAGAGCCACATTCTCTTTCGGTCTCTGATACACATTCCTGGGTTACTGTACAGACTCTATAACTGTCACCAGAGGGGAAAGCTAACTGCATGATGACCAGCCTGCAGCCACGACATAACGTATTCCACCTTGAGCTGTACTGCGTCTACAGGGCTAGTTGCTCAGTCGTGTCCAACTCTTTGCAGTCCCATGTCTATGGCTAACTCAGTTCTAAGAACTGGAGTCAGGAGAACAGGATTAACATCATTGCTCATAATAATACTATATTTTTATGGGCATCAAAGATAATTGTAGCTTGCTCTGCCCATATATGCAAGCAGGCAACTAAAAGTGTCAGCAAAGAGATGCTACCCACGTTGACATCTTCCACTCTGAGAATATGGTGCCCTATGTCAGCAAGTAGGAGTTACAGAAGACAGACCTTTGCCTCTGATCCCATAGAAATGGAATGATGTCTGACAGGGGAAAATTGAAAGCAGCTTTTTTGCCCCTTTCCTGTTGACCCATTTCTGTCCCCTTCTAACCTCAAAAACCTAAATATAGGAATGAGATCACTAAGCAATTGAAATGAACTCCTGACTTATGTTTTCCTGAATGCACACCACGCCTTGCCTAACCTGCTGATTCTTTTCCTAGATAAAAAGAAGAATGAAGAATGAAGTAGGAAGAGAATGACTAGCTCTCTACCTCCATCAGCCCCATAAACAATCCTGCAGGCAGATCACGCAGGAAAGGTAACATCTGAAGACAGAGCCAGCCAGCCTGCACTCAGTGAAGAACGACCCAGAACCCAACCTTCTGCCTCAACAATTCCCTGAGATTTTTTCCTCCATTTTCCCTTGGAAAACTGTCACAGCTGAGCAGAATCTTGGGAGCTGCTCTCAGGACATGAGTCCACCTTCTCCCCAGATTGTTATTTTTTCTGATTAAATCAACTTTCCCTTCTATTGACACCTGCCTCTTGAACTATTGGCTTTTCAGTTTAAGTGGCCAAACCTAAGTCCAGTAACATTATGAGTCCTAAATAGCCGTAAGTCATTTGCTTTTATTTTTAGGGTGAGAAAAAACATAGGTCAGAAAAGCCTCACTACCAGGTAGCCTTGCTCTTTAGGTTTTACAAATCCCAATTTGCAACTTAGATCATCACAAACACAACTTTCAGAAACACCCCTCATTCCTTCCCAACTTTGTTGCCCTGGATAACAATTCCAGGGCTTCCCTGGTGGCTCAGCAGTAAAGAATCGGCCTGAAAAGGCAGGAGACGCGGATTCGATCTCTGGGTCGGGAAGATCCCCTGCACAATGAAATGGCAATCCACTCCAGTGTTCTTGCCTGGAAATCCCACGGGCAGAGGAGCATAACAGGCGACATTCCATGGCTCACAAAAGAGTTAGACGTGATTTAGTGAGTAAACAACAACAGAACAATTCCTGTGTCGCCAGCCATTCCCTCGGGGGCGTGGGTGACCCCAGTCCTGATCACTGTCCCACACACAATGTCTGGCCAGGCTGACCTCTACATCTTTACTCATGCACACCCCCTTCCTTTGTCCGTTTAAATCCCTCTTGAGCACAGACAACCCCCACAGGAATGACAAAGCAACTATTCTCAGGCAAAAGGTCTTTCTTCCTTCAACGATGGGGGAAACAGCCTTGGACTGAGAGTTAAGGAAACAGAACGATAGTCTGCTCATCACAGACAGACACCCACATATCTCCAGGCTGTGACCCCTCGTCAGTCACAGGTGGTCACTCCACACGGTGACTCAGGGACTCCTTCTAATATCACAGCCAGGAGAACCAGGCAGGAGCAGAAAGAGCTGGGCACAGAGGGAGGCTAATTTTCCGGGGGACTCAGAACAGACACCTCTGCACTCTAAATGCAAGTTTCAGATTATCCACTGTGATGGGTTTCACACCATCCTCCAACCTCAGGGCAACAACCAGGGAACCTCTGGTGTGTATTACTATAGCAAAAATGGCAGAGAACTTCTCCTTTCCCCTGATGCTTCTCTATACAAACCTCATAAGCAGTCAAAACTTAGAGCGATAAGAAGAAAATTATACTTTCTACCTACCAGACAATGAGAAAATGCTATTAACATCTTGAAGGCAGGAACCAGTGGCTTGTCTCTGTTAGGATCTCTGGGGCAGCACAGAGCCCAGCATGGAGATGGTGCCCTATAACCCTCCATGCTACAGGAAGACTCCAATTCTTATCTATATTTTGGTAGAAATAGGGTGTATGGGTGGCGGGGAGGTGGGCCATCATGAGCAGAGGCTGTGACAGAGATTCAGGAAGCCCTTCAAACGCCCCCATTAGATCTGTTAACATCACAGCTCAGCAGACTGTGGTACACCTAGGAGACATAATTCTGACCCTCAAAGAGAGATACAGTCAAGAACGGAGAAGACAGATGAAGAAATAGAACACTAAGTCACACACACTGCGCGCAAATCTTGTCCCATTGCAGAGAAAGAGCTACAGATGTGCTAGACGTAAACTGACTCTTAAGACCGAGAAGCTGTGGGTGTGCTTTTAAATACGACGTTGAGCTGCACGGCCACGCGGAAGCCACCAGGTTTGGTCACCAGGTTTGGTCTCCATTCCCTCCTTGGGATCCCTGCACCCTGGTCTTTCTTGGAGCATGAGTTCCCACATCTTTCACTTTTTGAAACTGAAGGACAGTTAATTTACAATGCTGTATTAATTTCAAGTGTTCAGCAAAGTGACTCAGCTGTGCATATATAACCTTTTTCAGATTCTTTCCCATTATGGGTTATTACAGATGGAATATTAGCCATAAAAAAGAATGAAATAATGCCATTTGCAGCAACATGGATGGACCTAGAGATGATCATATTAAGTGCAGTCAGAAAGAGACAAATACCATATAATATCACTTATATGTGGAATCTAAAAAATAATATACATGAACTTATTTACATCTCATATAGTACTTTCACTACTATAAGATACTGAGTAAAGTTCCCTGTGCTATACAATAGAATCTTGTTATTTACTTATTTATATTAATATATGGTAGTATGTATGTGCGGACATGTTAATCCCAAACTCCTCATTTATCTCTCTCCTCCATACCTGCTAGCCCCTTTGGTAACCGTAAGTTTGTTTTCTATTTCTGTTTTGTAAATAAGGTCATGTGCATTCTATTTTAGATTCCCCATATCAGTGATATTATATGCTATTTGTCTGACTGACTTCACTTAGTATGATAATCTCTAGGTCCATCCACGTTGCTGCAAAAGGCATTATTCATTCTTTATGGCTAATATTCCGTGTGTGTATACGCCACATCTTCTTCATCCAGTTCATCTGTGAGTGGCTGTTCAGGCTGCTTCCATGTCTTGGCTATTGCAGATGGTGCTGCTACGGACATTAGGATGCATGTATCTCTTCAGGTTACAGTTTCATCTGGATATACGCTCAGGTGTGGGACTGCAGGATCTCCTGCTAACTCTAGTTTTAGTTTATTTTCTCCATGTTGGTTGCACCAGTTGACATCCCCACCAACAGTGTAGGAGGCTCTCTCTCTCATCTTTCACTGTTTATCTTTCTACACTATGGCCCATGAAGAAGGGATAAGAGCATACGGGGTCCACCCAACCTCATCTGTCCCCACTTCTCAGGGGACAAAGAATTTCATGGTGGATATGAAGCATCACTCCTTAGTCAGTTTAAGGGGGGGATGATGGGAGAAGTGGGGTGTGATTTAATCAAATGAAAATATATACAAATCTCAGTCTAACTACTGGCAGACAACAAGCCAAAATACGAAGGTGTGGCAAACTTTGTGCTGTGATGCAAGCAACCCACACCAAACTAAACTGGCAATGAAGCCCAGCTGATAGGGATGTGCTTATAAATGAAAAGCAAGAACAGCGGCAATTAAAAACTGAGCATCTCAAGGCAATAAACAGAAGGGGCACTTGTCAAGCAAACTTCCTCCAAGTCAAGGAGATTCCAACTCTATGGATACATGTGTAGTTAGAACTGGGCAGTATCACCAGCTGTTGAGTGTGATCCATACTTCTTACAGAATCTTGAGGTAGGGCCCTCAAGTGCTAGACACTCGTGAAATGTTAGTTCACAAATAAAAAGTGTTAGCAAAGGGGTCCTTAATAGCTAGGTCGGGTAATAGTTACCCTTCACAATTTCTGCAAATGAAGTTTTTGCAAATGAAGTTAGTCCTAGGTACATCATTTGTCCAGGCTTTCCAGATAGTGCTAGTGGTAAAGAACCCACCTACCAATGAAAGAGATGTAACAGACACGGATTCAGTCCCTGTGTTGGGAAGATCCCCTGGAGGAGGGCATGGCAACCCACTCCAGCATTCTTGCCTGGAGAATCCCATGGACAGAGGAGCCTGGCAGGCTACAGTCCATGGGGTTGCAAAGAGTTAGACACGACTGAAGCAACTTAGCACATACACACACATGTCATTTGTCCATAAGAACCAGAGGAAAAATTTTTTTTAACATCAGCTCTGGCCTGTCAGGAGTCCCCCTAAGTCTTCTAGTTAAGCCAAGGACTCTGCTCTGAGAACCACCGGTCTCGAGAGCACTTTGCATCACTGCCTTGTTAGAGGCAGGGGGGTTGTGAAGCCTGGCTTCCACTCATGGCAACTCAGAGCAAGTTAAAAATAGTGCAGTCAAAGGACTTCCCTGGTGGTCCAGTGACTAAGACTCTGCTCTCTCAGTGCAAGGGGCCATGGTTTGATGCTTAGTCAGGGAACTAAATCCCAGAAGCCACAACTAAGAGTTCTCATGCCTCAACTAAGACCCTGCACAAATAAATAAATAAATATTTAAAAAGTAGTACAGCCAAGATTAACCCTTAACCAAGATATCTGAGCTCCTCAGTCAGGCTGAAATAATTGGCTGTAAAAGTCAGGCCAATACAATCCAGGAATCCCACTCCTGGACATATATTAGTATCTGGATAAAACCATAATTCAAAAGGATACCTGCAGCTCTATGTTCATTGCAGCACTATTCATGATAGTCAAGGAAAAAATCTTAATGTCCATCAACAGAGGAATGGATAAAGATGTGATAACATATATACAATGGAATACTGCTGCTGCTGCTAAGTCACTTCAGTCGTGTCCGACTCTGTGCGACCCCATAGACGGCAGCCCACCAGGCTCCCCCGTCCCTGGGATTCTCCAGGCAAGAACTCCAGAGTGGGTTGCCATTTCCTTCTCCAATGCAGGAAAGTGAAAAGTGAAAGTGAAGTCGCTCAGTCGTGTCCGACCCTCTGCGACCCCATGTACTGCAGCCTTCCAGGCTCCTCCGTCCATGGGATTTTCCAGGCAAGAGTACTGGAGTGGGGTGCCATTGCCTTCTCCGCAGTGGAATACTACTCAGCCATTAAAAAGAATGAAATAATGCCATTTGCAGCAACATGAATGGACTGAGAGATTATCATATTAAATAAAGTCAGTCAGACAGAGAGACAAATATCATGATATCATTTACATGTGGAATCTAAAATATGACACAAAAGAACTTATCTATGAAACAGAAATAGACTCAGACATACAGAACAGGAGGGTGGGAGAGGGGAGGGATACAGTGGGAATCTGAGGTTAGAAGGTGTAAACTAACAGATATAAAATAAACAAGGGAACTATAGATAGACATAGGGAATTATATTCAACATCCTGTGATAAACCAAAATGTATACATGCTGCTATTGCTAAGTCGCTTCAGTCGTGTCCGACTCTGTGACCCCATAGATGGCAGCCCACCAGGCTCCGCTGTCCCTGGGATTCTCCAGGCAAGAACACTGGAGTGGGTTGCCATTTCCTTCTCCAATGCAGGAAAGTGAAAAGTGAAAGTGAAGTCGCTTAGTTGTGTCTGACTCTTAGCAACCCCATGGACTGCAGCGTACCAGGCTCCTCTGTCCATGGGATTTTCCAGGCAAGAGTGCTGGAGTGGGTTGCCATTGCCTTCTCCAAAATGTATACATACGTATAACTGAATCAACTTTGCTATGCAGCAGAAATTAACACATTGTAAAACAACTATTTTCAATTTAAAAAAACAGGCCAAAAGATGGGCTCACAATTTCTAAAGAAAAATAGAAGGACGGTTTATAAATCTATCTGGGGTCAAGTTCAGAACTGTTGGGTTGCATTATCTACCTGGAAGGTCACTCAGCCCCTCTCCTACTGAATCCCTTTGTTTTTTCTGCCCTTCCTTCTTATCAGTTGATGTCTGGCTTTTGAGTGGAGAAGTTACCCTTTAGCTCTAGTCTCAAAGCAGTTCTTAATTGGCACCTTGCTTTCTTTGGGTGGAAGGAGCCAGGAAATTGACCCTGAAGCAGAAGAGCCTGGAATGACAGTATTCAATTTAGTACCTCTTTTTCAACTCTAACTTATCATTTAAAATTCAACAGCATTCACAGATGTGCAAATGGTATTGCTGATATACTACATGACTGCACATTAAGCAGCTATTTATGGTTCAGAGTAGTTTCCAAAGTTATAGGAAGAATAATCTGAATTTCTACAGAAAAAACATATGATACTAGTCTCTTTTATGATTGTTTTGAACAAAGCTCTGTGTAGGATTGTGTATGATGATAAAAGCAGTATTACAAGTGCAGTAATTTCTCATCTGGATGACCCTTGTTAACTGTTTGCAGAAGTCTGCATTTCTTACGCATTTTAACAGTGTTGCCTATAGATGTGACTTGCCCAAATCAAGTAAAACATTCTAATTTATAAAAAGAGCAAATGGCGAAATCCAAAGTGTGAGAATTAATGATAAGGGAAAATTAGGACTCACGGGCTTTTTCTTAAAATCTTGTCTTGGATAGAACTAGATAGAAACCGTGACCATCTCCCTTGGCACCTGTTCGGGCTCGATTTCGAATGACCAGTATCCGTGTGGGGCAAGTCCCTTGTGCCCACTGCACTGCAGGAGACACTCGGTAACCACCTGAAGGATAACAGTAGGAACTCTTGGAGCCTCTAAGCAGAAATCATTCCATAGAAATTTCTAGAAGGGGAGATGCTCACCAGCAGCTTGGATTCTTTGAATGATGGAAAAGTAAAGTCAATCCCAACTGACTGTTTCTCCCTCTTACTCTTTGCCACCAACTCAGAGGGCTCTACAATTCTACCACTGTGGTATCTGGGTGCCCATCTCCCATGCCAAGGCCTGCTTCACAGAGTGGTCATAAAAGTGAACATGGGGTACCCAGAAGGGCATGAAAAGCAATCAACAAAACCCGTAAGTCCCTCTGCTAGAGAAGTCACTGGAAACAAGGCTGCTTCTCGCCACAGGCCAGAGATGAGAAGCTGTTGCCCCAACACACAGATCAAACCATTGGTAAAACAGACAGCCAGTGGGAATTTGCTCTATGACACAGGGAACCCAAAGCTGGTGCTCTGTGACAACCTCGAGGGGTGAGATAGGGAGGGAGGGGACATATGTATACCTATGGCTAATTCATGCTGATATATGACAGAAACCATCACAATACTGTGAAGTGATTATCCAATTAAAAATAAAAATTAAAAAAAAAAAAAAACAGTGTTGTACGTGAAGGATGAAAAATTGGCCCAGGATTCAAATAGAGTCATCAGGGCCCAGACATTCAGAAGAGAAGTGGCAGGCAGATGGGATCTCAGGATGAAATCAAGCAACGCTGATGTGACTTGGAAGAAAAGGAAAAATAAGTCTTTTGTGACTGTCTCTTCTTTCAGTGAGCAGGAATCCCTTAGAAGAAATGGAGTAGCCATCATAGTCAACAAAAGAGTCCAAAATGCAGTACTTGGATGCAATCTCAAAAATGACAGAATGATCTCGGTTCATTTTCAAGGCAAACCATTCAGTATCACAGTAATCCAAGTCTATGCCCTGACCAATAAAGCTGAAGAAGCTGAAGTTGAACG
>SJYR01003466.1:219514-229785 GCA_006410655.1 Kobus ellipsiprymnus
AAAAAAAAAAAAAAAAAAGTGCTTCCAGGCTCATCTGGTGACAAGTAAATTCAGTGATACAGATGGGTGCCCACGAAGGCTTATGGGGCTCACAGAGGAGCCCCCTCCCCCACCTAGTCTGGTGCAGGGTACACAGTACAGCCAAGGAGAACGCTTTATCATTTTTGTGGAGGTTCTCATTTCAAATGTGTTGCGAAGGAATCAAGTTCCAGAAGCCATTTTAAGAAAATATATTGTCACATCTTCAGGGGAAAATCCACTGGAAGGAGAACTATGTTTTAACGGGGGGGCGGGGCGGGGGGGTAGAGTTAAAACTAAGGCAAAAGTGTTAAGAGGGTTTAAAAATATCTTAAGTGGAATAAAGGCTGACAAGCTGACGAAACTGAGTAGGAGGCGGGAATTCAGGTCCTGTTTGGCAGTTGCTGTGCCCTCCACTCAGGGGAAGGTGAGATGGCGTGGGCACGCCTTGGCGTGAGTGGAGAGAAACGCACTTCCCTTCGTGAGGGTGGGAGGAAGCCGTCGACCTGGGCCATGGGGGCAGCGGGGCAGCAGCGCATGAGCAGGGGTTGCTGAGCTGGGAGACACAGGCCAGAGAGAACCAGGAACGACCGGGAGGAGGGAGGAGATGGGGTAGGGATACATGGATTTTGCAAAGGATGGATGAAGCCACCTGTGCAGAGGGGCCAGCTGGCATCTACAGAGGAGGCAAGTTAAGAAACCAAAAAGACAGGGCGGAAAACAAGTACAAGAGGATGTTTGGGACTGAGACTCGACAGGGAATGCAGGAGCCCCAGGGTGAGGGGAGATTTGAACAGCAAAGTTCAGGAGCCCAGGGAGAACACAGGAAATGAGACTGTGCTAATGAGGCACACGGTACCAGTACCTGGGGGCTGGCCAGGAGCACCGGCCGATGCAAGAGTCGCTTTGCCCCAGTGGAGTTGAGTAACTGGGCCGAGTCATTACCTCTTCCTGTAATGATCTCTAGGTTCTGCAGGCAGGGCTTCCTGGGGAAGGCAAAGCCACAGCAACAGGGTCAGGGGTCGTCCAGGACACTGGTTTCCAGGGGCTGCACAGACCCGGGGCTGACACTCTCCTTCCAGGAGCCCCAGCTCCAGGAGGTAGAGCATCAGTAAGGGAACCAGACCTGGTTCAGATCCCAGCTAAGCTACTCAGCTGCTGAAATGTCAAGGTGCTTCCATCTACCCAACTGAAAAATGGGGATAACACACCCACTACTCATAGGTTGTGAGCATTTAATAGATTAGAGAAGCGTCCAAATGTAAGAAGTGCTTGGCGCAGGTTAGCTTCCTTCCAAGAATGGGGTAGAGGAAAAGGCTATATTTGTCTTAATTTTCAGTATGGAAAAGGTCAGACATAGGAACAGAGAGAATAGTGTAATGAGCTCTCATGTGTCCGCTGCCCAGCTTCAACCACTATCAACTCAGGGTCGAGCTGGTTTCATCTCATATCCCCGTCAGTTGTGCCGGCTCCCGCTGTCTCCCCATCCCATTTGTTTTGAAGAAAATCCCAGTTATTATGGTATTTCTACCATAAATGTTCAAGTGCTGCTACTGCTAAGTCACTTCAGTTGTGTCCAACTCTGTGTGACCACAGAGATGGAAGCCCACCAGGCTCCCCCATCCCTGGGATTCTCCAGGCAAGAAACTGGAGTGGGTTGCTATTTCCTTCTCCAATGCATGAAAGTGAAAAGAGAAAGTGAAGTCACTCAGTCATGTTTGACTCTTAGCGACCCCATGGACTGCAGCCTACCAGGCTTCTCTGCCCGTGGGATTCTCCAGGCAAAATGACTGGAGTGGGGTATTGCACGTATCTAAATGGAAGTGGGTCTTTCTGTTTTTTAAAGAAATGCAACACAGAATCAGGACAAGTGCACCAGAAGTGTTCTCCACTCCCTCTGCAGGCTGACCAGAGGTGGGCATGAGACATCTCCCAGGCACCAGCCTTGGTCTTTGGGGGTTTGCCCCAGAGCCTGAAGTCCTTGTCCCAATTACCTGAATACCAGTAGCCTTGACATCCCTCGGGGTCGACAACATGAGTTCCAGAACCATCAGCTGGAACTGGTATTGACCACCCCACATGAGCAAGGACACCTCTGATGTTCCCTCTCCTCCTTGGTAACTAGAGGAGAAAGGGGAAGGGTGGCATCTCCACTCTGCAACTGCATAAGTGTAGACATTAAATGGCTTGGAAGCCACAAGGGGAAAGCTCAACCCAGGCCATTGGCTAAAGTCAAGCCCAGAGGATAAGTGTCCCCAGTCAATGCCTGTGGTCCTTCTTCAGCCAACAAGGTTGGAAGTCCAGCCATCGGAAGCTTCCAAGAACCAGAGAGCAGGTGGCTGGGAAGCCAGGCTGGATGGTAGCAGCTGCAGGTCTCAATACTGAGTCCTGGGGAGCCCATCTCCCATGACAAGGACACAGCCCCAGGTCTTCCTCACGCTTCAGACCTTACTCTCTCACACAGGTGCCAAGGTCTCTCTCAAGGCTTTATTAGGTAAAACAGAAGAAAACAGTATAGGAACGGGCACTGAAGGAGGGCTGGGTGTCAACCCCAGATGCAGGCAATAAAGGGGTGGATTGTGCACGAGAGTTTAAACAGTGTGGCAGTTTCTCAAAAATTCAAACTTGAAATTGCCAGATGATCTAGAAATTCCTCTTCTAGGTATGCACCTGAAAGAACTGACAGCAAAGGGGCTTCCCTGGCCGTCTGGTGGTTAAGACCTCGAGCTTCCAGTGCAGGGAACCGGGGTTCAATCTCTGGGCAGGGACCTAAAATCACACTTAGCCCACAGTATGGCCAAAAAAAAATTTTTTTAAGGAAAAAAAAAAGATTTGAGAGCAGGGATTGAAACAGATATTGTAGTTCCGTGTTCATTGCAGCATTATCCACAATAGCCAAGAGGCAAAAGCAACCCACATTCCATCTATGACTCAATGGAGAAGCACCACATGGTAAACACATACCATGGAATGTTATTCATCCTTAAAAAGGAATGAAGGACTGATACACCTCCAACACAGATGAACCTTGCACACATCATACCAAATGAGATAAGCCAGTCAAAAGAAAAAAAAGAAAAGCTAAATACTACATAATCTCATTTAGAGGCATCTAGAGTAGTCAATGGCACCCCACTGCAGTACTCTTGCCTGGAAAATCCCATGGATGGAGGAGCCTGGTGGGCTGCAGTCCATGGGGTTGCTAAGAGTTGGACACAATTGAGTGACTTCACTGTGACTTTTCACTTTCATGCATTGGAGAAGGAAATGGTAACCCACTCCAGTGTTCTTGCCTGGAGAATCCCAGGGACAGGGGAGCCTGGTGGGCAGCCGTCTCTGGGGTCGAACAGAGTCGGACACGACTGAAGCGACTTAGCAGCAGCAGAGTAGTCAAAGGGGCTTCCTTCGTGGCTCAGACAGACACAGCTGAGTAACACACATAGACAGAAGGCAGGCTGGTGGGCACCCAGGACTGAGCAGTGCAGGATGAGGAGTTAGTGCTGAATGGGTGTGGAGTTCTAGTCTGGAAAGTTCTGGAGATGGATGGTGGTGATAGTTGCACAACGAAGTGAAAGGAAGAAATGCCAGTGAACTGCACACTTAAATGTGGTTGAAATGATACAATTTATGTTATGTATATTTCCCATGATTAAAAAAATACTGATATAACTTTAAACACCAGTGATACAAACACTCCTCTCCAGAGGCAGACGGCTCCCCCTCACCCCTGCCTGTCGCCCTCAGCTCCTGCCTGTCGCCCTCGGCTCCTGCTGTTTCATTTTTCTCCCTCAGATCCCACAGCACAATAGGAGGCTGGTGGAGGTGGGTCCGAGGGTCTGAAGACAGACTCACGGGCCGTGAGGGTGGGAGTGAGAGCGGGAGCCTCTGCAGCGTCAAGGGCAAAGGGGATTAGCATTCATGGACAGCTTCGAGAACACATTTTTGCAGCAATGTGCAAGACTGCTCCCTCCTCCTCTCGCCCACATCTCTCCACCGAGGGCTACTTGGAATTTCAACAGAAATGATGAACCCAGCCTCAACGGTGGTGTCACTTCACCACCAGCTGCCCAGGCCAGAGATGGGCAAATCATCCCGCACAGAAGTCCCAGTTCTGCTCAGATAATCTGCTTACACATTAAACACAGATTAAAGGAAACACCAAACAAACCCCTTTCTGTCGCTTTGGCTCCTGCTGTGGACAACGTTCTTCTCTGACTTTCCCTGATTTAACTGCCTTTTGAGGGGAGAAGAGAGGGGGCAAAGAAGCTGGCTTTAAATACCATCAATTCTGGTTAACAGCAGGTACCACGTATCATTGAGAGTTTAGCGTGTATCAGGCACTGTGCTAAAGGCTACCCCATCCTCCCCCCAAAAGCAGACCCCACTGGGCAGGGTCTTGCTCACAGCTGGATCCCCGGCGCCGTGCTGGTCTCAGGCTCTCCCAGGGAATTACAGCAGGAAAGATGACTAAGTGCTTTACCTGCATTCAGGCAGTCGGCATAGTGACTTTGGGAAGTATGTCTGATCCCATTTTACAGCTGAGAAAATTGAGGCGCAGAGGGTTTTAGTGACTTTTTCCAAGGTCCTCATGAGTGAAACCCGGGCCCCTCTCTTCCCAACACCGTTTTCAGTCAGTTCAGTCGCTCAGTTGTGTCCAACTTTTCGTGACCCCATGGACTGCAGCACGCAAGGCCTCCCTGTCCATCACCAACTCTCCATTTTAGTGTTTGTCATATGACATTCTGCGCCGCCTGCTCCCCGGAGGGCCACTGTGCTCCCACCGAGCATCTAGCAAAGAGAAAGATGAAACCCTCAGGGAAACATGCCCCCAGGAGTGGAGATTTGGAGTCTGAAAATTCCCCTTCTGAGGAATCTCACAGATCTTCTAGATACCCACTCCCTACCTCCCCCTATCAGCGCAGGGCCTGGCAGCCTCACCAGAGTGGTAGCTGCCTTGAAGGGACACAAGTTCTGAGCATCCAGAGTCCTGCCACCTAGAAGCCCCTCCTTCTGGGGAGGAGTTCACCTCTGCTGTCCTCTCACCTCTCCCCACAAATCCTGGGAGGGGAGACATCAAGTTCAGGAAGCAGGAGGGCTGAAGGGAGGCGCACAGCATAGGCAGACACAGTCCTTGAGACATGCCAGCTCAGCCTAACCGGGAGACAGCGGTGCGCTGAGACTACACAGGTGCCAGCTCACCTGGAATGTGTGACCAACACCCAGGCCTGTTCCTGAGCAAGCAGTGGGAGCCGAGTCACTATTCGGAAGCCCTGTCATGCATGTGTGCGTACTCAGTCATGTCCAACTTTTCGTGACCCCATGGACTGCAGCCCGCCAGGCTCCTCTGTCCCTGGGATTTCCAGGCAAGGATAGCAAAGTGGGTTGCCATTTCTTCCTCCAGGGGATCTTCCCAACCCAGGGGTCAAAGTCACATTTCCTGCATTGCAGACAGATTCTTTGCCACTGAGCCACCTAGGAAGCCCAGATTCTTCACTATCTGAGCCACCAGGGAAGCCCGGGAAGCCCTGTATGTGCGTCTAAATGGACCTATGTGACCTTGACCTCCAGCTGAGCTTGTTGCTGCTCTGGGCGGATGGGAACTATCTCCAGATCCCTCTCAGAACACCTGGGAACTGGGAGGCACTGTGTCTTAGCAGAGATGCTAAGAGTTAAGCATGACCCAAACTGGGTAGTAAGACAGTAAGTCAAGCAAAGCAGCAGCAGCCCACACTTATTAAGCACTTGATATTCATCAGGCATGGTTTCTAAGTCTCACTAATAGCTTTCTTTATTGCTCAGAACCAGTTTACCTTTCAGGTGCTATCCTAATTACTTTGTCGATTGCAGATGGGGAAATGATGGTTCAGAGAAGTTAAATCACTCGTCTGAAATCACACAGTTAGCACAAGCAAGAGCCAGGATTCAAGCCTTGGCAGTGGGTGCTCCCCAAACCACCCACCCGCCAGATCAGTCTCTTAAATATTACTCTCCTCTTAGCACTGGTCAATCTGAGTCAGGTTTCAAAGAACAGATGGGAGTGGGGGTGGAGGCAGAGAGAAGCCAGATCCTTTCTCTGCGTCGTGCGGATGGGTCACTTAGTAACCAGCCCCTACAAGCTGCCCTCTGAGCTCAGGGAGTGGGAACATTCACCCACCATTCGCCAGCTGGCAGGTTCGCGTCTTCTGTCGTCCCCATAGCCCCAACAGTGGAAAATGTCCCCAGTGACAAGAGCTCTTGCATGCCATAGGCAGCCATTGCCAGAGCTGTGACTCTCAAACACCCTCCACCACTGGACCCCAACTTCCCTTCTCAAGCCTGCCCTTCCCTTTTCCTGGTCTCGCTTGGGCCCATCTAGCAGCCTCCTGGTTTCTGAGCCAGCTGCTTTTCTGGGCCTTTATCTTGCTCCCTCCACCTGGGCTGCCTTTCCCCAGATGCAGTTAACATGTATTTATAGCCTCAGTGTCTTCCAAGGCCTGCCCAGATGGCCAGCTCCTCCATGAAGCCCCCCAGGATGGACCTGCTAGAGTTCCGAACTTGCTGCCTTTTCCTGGCACCCGGAGACTGTTCTACTTGTCCTGCATTATTTACAGCTGTCTGCTGAGGACAGGTTTCTTCCCCAGTTCACCTTTCTATCACCCCGTTTCCTCTGCAGCACAGTCAAGAACAGGCTCCGGATGTGCATGCAGATAATGTTTTGAGAAATCAGAACTGACCTAAAAACCTCCATTGAATGTCCCTGGAAAAAAAAAAAAAAATCAGCTCTAAAATGTGACCACATTACACTGTACAGCCTGCCCTTCAGTCTTGATAAATGTAGTCCTGAAATTTAAAGCAAATTTTAATTACAGCAGAGGCTAAAACCTCTGCCTAAAGAGGCCTGTCATTTTCTTTTCTTATGCTACTTCCAGCATTACTTTACCCCAAAGGCCTTGTCTGCCAGGCTCTCTCCAGAGGAGCTACAGAGCACACATTCAGGATTGAGCTGGGGGAGGGAAACACAGGGCAAGGAAGACGCAAAGATTCACATGCCCACGTGGTAATCAAAAATTCATTTCACTAGGTGTTTATTCCGTTCCTATCGCATGTGAGTCAAGCTGAAGTCCTGCAATGGTTTGAAAGTGAAAGTCTTTCAGTCGAGTCTGACTCTTTGTGACCCCATGGACTATACAGTCCATGGAATTCTCCAGGCCAGAATACTGGAGTGGGTAGCCTTTCCCTTCTCCAGGAGATCTTCCCAACCCAGGGACTGAACCCAGATCTCCCACATTGCAGGCAGATTCTTTACCAGCTAAGCCACAAGGGAAGCCCAAGAATACTGGAGTGGGTAGCCTATCCCTTTTCCAGGGGATTTCCTGACCTAGGGATAGAACCGGGGCCTCCTGCATTGCAGGCGGATTCTTTACTGACTGAGCAATGGTTTGGTCAAGACTAATTCTGGCTTATAGTTCAGAGTTACTGGGTTCTTGGCCAAAAGCACGATCTCTAGCAGCTGGGAGAGGGGTCCAGCCAGGCGTGGCTCTGGGCCAAGCTGAAGATATTCTCAAAGGAGTGGATAAAGAAGGTACCTCTGGGACTTTCCTGGCTGTCCAGTGGTTAAGACTCTGCGCTTCCACAGCAGGGGATGTGGGTTCAATCCCTGGTCAGGGAACTAAGATCCTGCATTGCTGCCCAGCCAACCAAAGAAAAAGAAAATGAAATTTAAAAAAAAAGAAAAGGAGGAGTTTCTGCAGGAGGAGGCCCCCAGGGCACAGGGACTGGGTGTCTGGGAAGTGGCCTTCACCTTCAATCATTTATAAACACTGGAGCCCATTCCGTGAGCAGCACCTTGTTGATAGGCGAAGTAACCCTGACAGCTGATTCAGCCCTTGCCCTGGGGAAGCGCCCAGTGCAGCTGGGAACACCAAGTGGGAAACACGGTGTCACACGCTCAACTGTGAGGCCGGGCAGGAGGGCTTGCGGGGCCACAGTGGGAACAGAGGAGAGCAGAAAGCAGTCCTTGCTGCCCGGAGTGTCAACAGGAAATGTTTCAGAAGAGGGGAGCCGGAAAGTGAAAGTCGCTCAGTCGTGTCCGACTATAGAGCCCATGGAATTCTCAAGGCCAGGTTACTGGAGGGGGTAACCTTTTCCTTCTCCAGGGGATCTTCCCAACCCAGGGATCGAACCCACGTCTCCTGCATTACAGGCAGATTCTTTACCAGCTGAGAGGGAGCTGTGCCTAAAGGCCGTGGGGGTGGGGCCTGGAGACAGAGGGGGAGGGCGCCCAGGCGGGAGCAGGCGGAGGGCAGGGCCTTTGGCTCACACCCATGCAGCCTGTGTCTGCCTGCCCCAGTCTGTCAATTCCACAACCCATTTTCCCTTCCTTGGTGCCCTCTTTGGGCTACGCAGGGGTGTGCGGGAGAGGGGCTATGAGGCTAGTGAACAGGGCCAGGGCCAGACAGAGGGAGGACCTTAACATATGAAAGTGACAAGAACGCATCTGCTGGTTACGGAGACAACTAGGAGGCGCTATGAATGAAGGCTCGGGGAGCGAGGCAGACAGGCAGACCCCTGCGATTGTCCAGAAGAGGCTGGGGCCGGGGGGGAGGCAGGGCGAAGGCGGAGTGGATGAGAGAGATAAGCCAAGGACTTCACTGTTAGACAGCGAAGACACACAGCTGGTGATACAGATCGTCTGACTCTTCATACCAGGCCGAGAGGCTCTGTGGCCTAGATCAGACACACTTCCCATATCTGCCACTGGTGGGCAGCGTGCCCAAGGCAGGACCCTCTGGACCCTCTGAGTTCCAGGGTCACTTGTTTTTTTTTAAGTATGTATCTACTACTGGGCTGCATCAGGTCTTGGTTGCAGGATCTTTCAGTTGTGGCATGAGAGCTATTTAGTTGCAGCATGTGGGATCTGGTTCCCTGACTAGGGATTAAGCCCGGGCCCCATGCATTGGGAGCTCAGAGTTTTAGCAGCTGGATCACCAGGGAAGTCTCCTCCCACCCCCCTCCCCCCGCAACCCTCCTGCTCACCACAAGCTTTACCCAGGGCCACTTCAAGGGGCACAAGATTCTCTAAGAATTGCTCTAGGACCAGTTTATAGAACTGACCCATCCTTCTGTGTCCAAGTAGGGTCAGGTGGTCAACACATGAGAAGATATATCCTGAGATCAAACCTGTGCCCCGATTTGAGCTCTGACAACTACCAAAGGCAAGTTTTGCTTCATTTTCCTCAGTTTCTGCTTCTACAGCTACCTCACAGGTTTATTTGGGGGATTAAATGATTATATGAGATGGTATACCTAAAATTACTTTACTAGCATGTGAGATGAGTGCAATCGTGCGGTAATTTGAGCATTCTTTAGCATTGCCTTTCTTTGGGATTGGAATGAAAACTGACCTTTTCCAGTCCTGTGGCCACTGCTGACTTTTTCCAAATTTGCTGGCATATTGAGTGCAGCACTTTCACAGCATCATCTTCCAGGATTTGAAATAGCTTAACTGGAATTCCATCATCTCCACTAGCTTTGTTCATAGTGATGCTTTCTAAGGCCCACTTGACTTCACGTTCCAGGATGTCTGGCTCTAGGTGAGTGATCACACCATCATGATTATCTGGGTCATGAAAATAGTAAAGTAATGCTCAAAATTCCCCAAGCCAGGCTTCAGCAATACGTGAACTGTGAACGTCCAGATGTTCAAGCTGGTTTTAGAAAAGGCAGAGGAACCAGAGATCAAATTGCCAACATCCACTGGATCATCGAAAAAGCAAGAGAGTTCCAGAAAAACATCTATTTCTGCTTTATGGACTTTGCCAAAGCTTGACTGTGTGGATCACAATAAACTGTGGAAAATTTTGAAAGAGATGGGCATGCCAGACCACCTGACCTGCCTCTTGAGAAACCTATATTATGCAGGTCAGGAAGCAACAGTTAGAACTGGACATGGAACAACAGACTGGTTCCAAATAGGAAAAGGAGTACGTCAAGGATATATATTGTCACCCTGCTTATTCAACTTATATGCAGAGTACATCATGAGAAATGCTGGGCTGGAGGAAGCACAAGCTGGAATCAAGATTGCCAGGAGAAATATCAATAACTTCAGCTATGCAGATGACACCACACTTATAACAGAAAGCAAAGAAGAACTAAAGAGCCTCTTGACGAAAGTGAAAGAGGAGAGTGAAAAATTGGCTTAAAGCTCAACATTCAGAAAATTAAGATCATGGCATCCAGTCCCATCACTTCATGGGAAATAGATGGGGAAA
>SJYR01003466.1:230905-275667 GCA_006410655.1 Kobus ellipsiprymnus
GCTTTAAGCCAATTTTTCACTCTCCTCTTTCACTTTCATCAAGAGGCTCTTTAGTTCTTTGCTTTCTAAGTGTGGTGTCATCTGCATAGCTGAAGTTATTGGTATTTCTCCCGGCAATCTTGATTCCAGCTTGTGCTTCATCCAGTTCAGCATTTCTCATGATGTACTGATGTTTAGAAAGGTTTATTGGCCTAAGGTAGAGCTAGCAAGCTGTAGAGCCAGGTTCTGGCTTCAGAACCAGAGGTATTACTTTTACTTATATATGTGTGTGTGTGTATATATATATAGTATATATATTATTTAAATACATATATATTTGCAAGTCAGCGTTTAAACCACTGTAAAATTTAATATATATAGTTATAGGAAAGGTGTCCAGAGAAAAATTTAAAAATATGAAATACTCATAAAATGAAATTCCTGGCTATCCTTCAACCCAGAGATTACCACTTGACTTTGGCATCTTCATGGTTATAGCATAGTAGTATTTGGCTCCTATCATTACAGTATATCCATAGGAATATCCTTAAAAGAAAAGCTATGATAGCATTTGCTCCTTGGAAGAAAAGCTGTGATCAACCTAGACAGCATATTAAAAAGCAGAGACATTACTTTGACAACAAAGGTCTGTCTAGGCAAAGCTATGGTTTTTCCAGTAGTCATGTATGGATGTGAAAGTTGGACTGTAAAGAAATCTGAGTGCCAAAGAATTGATGCTTTTGCATTGTGGTGTTGGAGAAGACTCTTGAGAGTCCCTTGGACAGCAAGGAGATCCAACCAGTCAATACTAAAGAAATAAACCCTAAATATTCATTGGAAGGACTGATGCTGAAGCTGAAACTCCAATACTTTGGCCACCTGATGTGAAGAACTGAATCACTGGAAAAGACCCTGATGGTGGGCAAGATTGAAGGTGGGAGGAGAAGGTGAAGACAGAGGATGAGATGGTTGGATGGCAACACCAACTCGATGGACATGGGTTTGAGTAAACTCCAAGAGTTGGTGATGGACAGGGAAGCCTAGCGTGCTGCAGTCCATGAGGTCGCAAAGAGTCGGACACGACTGAGCGACTGGAGTGAACTGATAGGAATATCCACGTGACCTCAAGGGAGAGCTCTCTAGTACAGTTTTGCACCTTCTTCATTTTCCCCTCTCCCTGTAATAGTCTAGAGCAAATCCTAAAACAGACCCATCTTTGTAGTTGAGACGCCTCATCCTCTAACAAGTGGGTTAATGTGTTTTCGTGCATCAGCACCACTTGCGCCTCCACTCCTGCAAAAGGCCTTACAGGGACAGCCTTGGGCCTGTGCTCAAGGGTCTCACAAATGCCCGAGATGCACATTCAAGCCCATTTACATTCAAGCGGCCTCACTGGGCACTTCCCACGTGCCAGGCCTGGAGATCCAGCAGTGAACGGAGAGTGAGGCTCTCAAGGGCTCATGCTCCAGAACAGAGCAGCCAGCAATAAGTATGGAAATAAACAGGGTAATTATAGCAGTTCCGGCCATGAAAGGTAATGTGATAGGGTGTGACTAGGGAGAAAGTGGCTTGAGCCTGGAAAGTCTGAGATGGCTTCTCTGAGGAGGTGACATTTAAGCTAGCCAGGAATAGATTTCAAGGATGCCGCCTTATCAAGATCTGGCATACACACCAAGGAAACCAGAATTGAAAGAGACACATTTACCCCAATGTTCATCGCAGCACTGTTTATAGTAGCCAGGACATGGAAACAACCTAGATGTCTATCAGCAGATGAATGGATAAGAAATCTGTGGTACATATACACAATGGAGTATTGCTCAGCCATTAAAAAGAATACATTTGAATCAGTTCTAATGAGGTGGATGAAACTGGAGCCTATTATACAGAGTGAAGTAAGCCAGAAAAAAAAACACCAATACAGTATACTAACACATATATATGGAATTTAGAAAGTTGGTAATGATGACCCTGTATGCGAGACAGCAAAAGAGACACAGATGTATAGAATAGACTTTTGGACTCTGGGGGAGAGGGAGAGGGTGGGATGATTTGGGAGAATGGCATTGAAATATGTATACTATCATGTAAGAAATGAATCGCCAGTCTATGTTCGATACAGGATACAGGATGCTTGGGGCTGGTGCATGGGGATGATCCAGAGAGATGATATGGGGTGGGAGGTGGGAGGGGGGTTCAGGATTGGGAACTCATGTACACCCGTGGCAGATTCATGTCAATGTATGCCAAAACCAAAACAGTATTGTAAAACAAAATAAAGTAAAAAAAAAAAAAAAGATCTGGGAAGAGTGTTTAGAAAGAGAAAACAGGGAGTGCAAAAGCCCTGAGGCAGGAAGGGGTTTAGAGGAAAAAAAAATCAGTGGAGATTTTCAGTTAGGGAGCTGACTCACACACTTCAAATGACAGACAAGATGATAGATACAAACTGCACAATAAGGCAAAGTTTCAAGAACCTCCATGATTTTCAAAATTACCTGTCTTGGGGATAATCTCAAGACAGATTTCTAAAAGGTAGTGAATCAAAGAATACACATGGGACTTCCCTAGCAGTTCAGGGGTTAAGACTCCAAGCTTCCACTGCAGGGGTGTGCGTTCACCCCTGGTCAGGGAACTAAAATTCTGCATGCTGCACTGTGCAGCCAAAAAATAAATAAATTCTATTTATTAAAAAAAAAATAGACATAATGTCTTAAAACAGGGGCTTCTCAGCCTTGGAATCACTTGAGGAACTTGGAAAAATCCTGGGGCCCAGGCCATGCTCCTGTGTTGACATCATAATGCTGGGAGAGGATGAGGAATCTCAAATTTTAATTTTAAAAATTAATTTTTTAAAACTTTTTAAAGTTCTCCAGGTGATTCCACTATTCATGCATGATTGAAAATCCTGAGCCTAATAGAATAAAAAGCAAAGCAAAACAGTATCACTTAATCGAAGAACTTCAAAGTACTATTACACAAATGCAATTCAGATTTTTAAAGTGACCAGCAGGCTGCATTTTGTGGTTCAGTGGGCATCTCTGCCATCCACCCCTTACTTGGTGCACATCCTCCTGGGATTGCTATTTTGACAGAATCCTTACAACAGGTCCCAGAAAAAGGAGCAATGCCCCTTTCACACAAGAGACAGCTTGGGCTCGGAGGGCTCACCTCCCTTGTCCATGGTCACTGGCTCACAAACAGCAGCATCTCATGTCCAGCCCAGGCTCCTTGTGCCTCCAGAGCCTCTGGCCCACCGGGCACCCAGCCTGGCACCTGTATGGAACAGGGGGAACAGCCTTGCCCACAGGCTGAGAGTTCCGGGTGCTGAGGGACCCTGGGTAGGACCCACAGGTTCCTTCTGGGGCTGATAAGCCTCACCTGTCTCAGAAGTGGAATTCTGCAAAGGCCGATATTCCACAGTTGTTGTAAAAGCAGCGCATCCTGCTCGGATGCTCAGAGGAGCCCCGCTAGTGAGGGGTGGAGTGCTGAAAACCCAACCCTAAGACAGCAGGATCTCACACTGACCAAGTCTGCCCAGACACCAGAAAGCCACCCTCGCACCTACACTTGTCTACCCCGGCAAAGGGCCACCTGGCACTGCCCTGAGCCCAGCATGGGGCTGCCGTTATCACAGCAACATGTGACTCCGAGAGGCAGGAAGCAGGCTTCTCAGGGCAGAGCCCTCCCTGAGGCTGGGAAACGTGGCCACCTGCTGGCCCCCTCCTTCAGACCCACGGGGCCAGGGGTTACGAGAGAGATCATGGTTGGCTGCCTCTTAGAAAACTCAACCTGGCCTTTAGAGCTTCCAGCTCTCTGCTCCTAGTCCTCCTTAAATCAGAGGGCACAGATGGAAGGCGGGGTCCTCTCACCTCTGGTCGTGGAATTCGTTCAGCCACCCTGCTCTGCCTTCCGTGGCAGAGGACCGACTCCTTGTCATCTGTGGGTCTGCGTCCCTCTGCCTTCAGGGTTTGTGACTTCCTACTACGTGCCAAGCACACATACAGGCCACGGGGCCGCAGCACACAGGGTGAGGTCTGTGCTGGAGGGAGGGGCAACCAACCCAGTTGTGCCATGTGGCCCAGCTTCAGGGAGAGGCGAGCTCCAGAAGAGACCAGGGCAGAAGAGGGTGAGAGTGGGAAGGGCCACTGAAGAGGGGAGACAGGGAGCAGAGACCTGGACAATGGGAAAACAGGACGGGGTGGTGCTGGTGGGTGGGTGAGGAGACAGAATCTTTAGCTTTAGCTCAGGACACAGTTCAAGCAAAGGCAGGAAGTGGTGATGTGATCGAGGAACAGGAAGGTCAAGTGGCTGGAGCATGATTGATGGGGAGGGAGGCTGTGCTGAGTGGTAGGGATCTGGGTTTCCAGCAGGAGTGCTGGTCCTTGTGGGAAGGAGCCTCAGCCCCTTCAAACCAGGCACCTGCCAGGGTGGCACAATCCCTGGTGCCAGAGATCCAGACCAGCCAGCCTCCTGAAGCCTCCTTTCTCCAGGGCTCCCAGGTCTTGGATGGGAAGAGGGAGACCCTGGGGAGGCAGAGAGGGTAGGGGTACCCAGCTTCCCCCCATGCCACTTCAGGCCCAAGCCTGATCCGCTTCCTGCTAGTTATTCCAGCAGCCCCTGCTGGGGTTCTGGGTGACGAGGCTGCCCCTGCCGCCAGAGAGGAGGTGGTCTGGGGCCTCACTTCTGCCTTTGGGTTCAGAGCAGACTCTCTGAGAACATACCACTCATCCATGTGAACTCCTTGGATTCTCCGCACACCCCAGGAAGCCAGGCAGACGGCATCCCCTTTACAGCCAGAGACCTGGGGACCCACCTAAATAGTAACAATGCAAGACTCAAGATTCACTCTGAGGCCTCCTTTCTCCCCTCCAGAAACGAGACACTTTAAATCACACTAGCAGGGATTCCCGGGCAGTCCAGGGGTTAGGGCTCGGTACTTTCACCACTGAAGGTGCAGGTGCAACCCCTGATCAGGGAATTAAGATCCCACAAACCGCACTGAATGGCCAAAAGAAAAAAAAAAAGCAGTCACACTAGTCAGAGTACTAGATTTCCTCTGTCTTCTAAGCCAATGGTCCCCAAGCCCTGGGCCACGGACCAGTATGGGTCAGTGGCCTGTTAGGAACCGGGCCACACAACAGGAGGTGAGCGGCAGGCCAGTGAGCAAAACTTCTGTGCTTACAGCCGCTCCCCATTGCTAGCATTACTGCCTGAGCTCCCCCTCCTGACAGATCAGTGGTGGCATTATATTCTCATAGGAGCACAAACCCAACAGCACTTGAATCATCCTGAAATCGTCCCCACCCCCCAGTCCATGGAAAAATTGTCTTCCATGAAACCAGTCCCTGATGTCAAAAAGTTTGGGAACTGCTGTTCTAAGCTCCCAGTTCGCTCCAGTTTTAATAAAGATGTTTATTTCATTGCTCTCATTACTCACTTGAATGTATAAAGATTTAAAACCTTCATTCAAAAACAACAGTAAGAGTACAAATGAATCACATGGGTGTAAGAAGATACTCTTAGGAGACCTAAGAAGATACTGGAGTGGATGGTCTTTTCATCCTCCAGGGGAATCTTCCCAAGCCAGGGATCGAAACCAGGTCTCCTGCATTACAGGTGGATTCTTTACCAGCTGAGCCGCAAGGGAAGAAGATACTCACAACGCACAAATCTGACAATCAAGAGACCTGGATTCAAATTGATCAGAAAAAGATAATATAATAGAAACCTTGGGGGCTTCCCAGGTGGCACAAGTGGTAAAGAACCTGTCTGCCAGTGCAGGAGACGTAAGAGATGTGGGTTTAATCCCTGGGTCAGGAAGATTCCCCTGTGGGAGGGCATGGAAATCCATTCCAGTATTCCTGCCTGGAGAATCCCATGGACAGGGGAGCCTGGCAGCCTATAGTCCATAATGTCACACAGAGTCAGGCACAACTGAAGTGACCTAGCAGGTATAGAAAACTGGAAAAGACTCAGACACATCACAGGGGGGGGGGAGGAAAGATAACTGAACAGCCAATAAACACAGGTGAAGGTGCCCAGACCCTCATCTGCAGAGAAATGCATATTCAAATTACAACAAGGCACCGGAAGAGAGATGTTGGTCAGGACATAAAGGAACCAGCCCCCCATATGCCCTGGTGGAAGTGAAGAGAGGTACACTTGGGAAAACTGTCTGGCCAAGTCTGTGAAGGATGTCCAAGCACCTCCCCATGACCCAGCAGTTCTACTCCTAAACAGTCAACAAAAATGAGAGACCGTGGCTCCCAAGAAGCACATATAAGTGAGATAGGCTGGGACCTGGCATCCTTTACCCAAGTTTGCACTTGTACCTGAACACACATTTCCTAAAGCAACAGAACACATAGAAACTATAACATAAAAAAGATAATAATTGCATACATGCACGGTTGGGACAATTATAAACAAAACAATACAGGACTTCCAGGGTGGTCCAGTGGTCCAGACTCTGCACTTTCAATGCAGGGGGCGTGAGTTCAATCCCTCGTCGGGGAACTAAGAGCCCACATGCCATGCGGCATGGCCAAATAATTTTTAAAACAAACAAAAATAATAAATAAAATCTATTTTTAAAAGAAGATACCAAAAAAAGGCCACAAATCAACTGCTATTTCTGAGGCTCTGGGAGCAAAAGCAGTGAACTGGGCATGATCCCAGCACACAGCAGCAGCAAGAAGATAGGCAGGTTACCTAAGCTTCCCTCCCTCCCCTGCCTCACCCTCTTAGCCGACCCTGACCCTCACCCCACTTTCGGAATCAGCTCGACCCCCACTCAGGGAACAGGCAAGGGCAGCTGCTGCTTGTTTTCACACCCCGGGGCTGTAGGAGCCCGGGAAAGCCTTGCCTGAATTCCTCCTCTGGCCTCTTGCCCACTTGTGTTGATGAAAGAATCCAAGGACTGGAGTGGGTAAGAGAAGGATGCTCGCTGCAGCATTACTCCTAATGGCTCCAAACAAACTAAATGTTCACCGAAAGCTGGATGGACCAACCAATCCCTTATGTAGTCATGTCACAGAATTAGAGCAGTGAAAAAGAGTGCGCTGTTGTTCCCGCAACTTGGAGGAGTCTCACGGATCATGTGAGTGACAGCAGTCAGACCGCACACACACCTGCAGCCCCAAGGTCAGACTCAACCACGTGTTGGACAAACCCCGTTGCTGGTCCCACCGTGACTCACTCAGACCTTCCACCCCCAAATCTCCTGCATCCTCCCTTTTAGGTAGGACCCTAACACTCCCCTTCACCAAGCTAGAAACCCAGAACTCTCTCCTTTGAGAGACAAACCAATCACGGAGTTTTGCCTGGTTCACCTCCTGCCTCTAATCTGTCCCCTCCTCCCCACCCCTCCATCCCCACTGATTCAGCCCAACTTCACAGCATAAAGCAACCTGACACCCTGACCCATCACCTGCCCAGGTCGCTCTTCCACACAGCAGCCAGGATGCCTGACCTAGAATGTACCTGACCTGTCGCTCCCCTCTCTCTCAGGATGAAGTCTCAGCCCTTCTGCACAGCATCCAGGTCCCCTTACTCTAAAGCCACGCTTCTCACCTGGGCCTCTGGAGCCAGTTTGGAGTTCGGCTCCTGCCACAGCTCCACACTGGTTCATAACCCCATCCCTTTGGACATGCTGTTCCACCTACTTGAAACACCTTTCCCTGCTTTTCTTCTACAGGCCGACTACTCAGCTCGGGCAGCACCTCCTCAGTTTGGGTGCACCCTTCTCCCTGAAGCTCTTCATCCTCAGCATGGTAGATTTAATTTAAGGTCTGCCCCCCACCGGCCCCCCCCCCAACTACATTTCTAGGTGCCTTGTGAGCAAGGACCATACCCCAGGGCTCCCAGGCAAGAAGCAGTGAGTAATGTTGGTTTTTCTAAATAAAACATACCTGACCCATTTGGTTTCCATAAAGTGGCCTAGACATGTGTTATTCTCCCTGTTTTACTGATGGACCGTTGAAGAAACAGGTCCTGGAGGGAGACAGACCTCAGTTCAAATCCAGCCTGGCCACGGGGCAGGGGTGTTCCCTGTTGCTGCTGTGGTTCAGTCGCTCAGTCACGTCCAACTCTTTGCAACCCCATGGGCTGCAGCACGCCGGGCTTCCCTGCCCTTCAGCATCTCCCGGAGCTTGCTCCAACTCATGTTTAGTGAGTCAGTGATGCCACCCAACCATCTCATCCTCTGTCGTCCCCTTATCCTCCTGCCTTCAATTCTTCCCAGCATCAAGGTCTTTTCTGATGGTCCCTGAACAAGTCACTGATCCCTCCTGGGTCTCACTTGTCTTCCTCCATGAAGTAGGGAGGTGCCTACGTGGCTGTTGAGATAACAAATGGGACACAAGTGGCAGGCACGAGTGGTCCCCTCTGGGGTGTTTCCCTAGCATTATAAACCCGCCCTCCTGGCATTTCCCTGGTGGTCCATTGGTTAAGAATCTACCTGCCAATGCAGGGGATACAGATTTAATCCTTAGTTCTTGTAAGAACTAAGAACCCACACGCCATAGGGAAACTAAGCCCAACTACTGAAGCCCATGCTCTGCAACAAGAGAGACAACACGAAGAGAAGCCAGTGCACCTCAACGAAGAAAAGCCCCTGCTTGCCGCAACTGGAGAAAGCCCGAGTGCAGCAACGGAGAGCCCGTGCACTGCAGCCAGACCAAGCAAAGCCACGACCAAACAAAGCTGCCCTCCTGACAGATGTGCTCACAGAGGGATCTGAGCCCCAGCACTGCTGACTTTCTGCACCAGAAAGTCACCCGACCTCACAGCTGTCCTGAGCATCGCATGGCTTTTGGTACCATCTCTGGCCTATGCTCACCGGCTGCCCTTAAAAATTCCTCCCCTGGGGGTTGTGACAGCCAAGAATGTCTCCAGACCTCGACACATGTCCCCTGGGAGGCAGTCGAGAACCACTGACTTTGGTTTTGGTCCCAGGAACTCCCAAACTCTGCTGGCACCAGAACTAAAGCTGGTTTAAGCAGCTGATCCTGGTGCTGGGCTAATCCATGCCTGGAAAAACCTGCAGGTCCCAGCTGGGGACAAGGGCACACGCATCACCCCTCAGCAGGAGCTGGACAGGTATGGGCCCGCCCGGCACCTGGCAAAGGGGCTTCCAGGGCTTTTCAACTCCAGCCCAGAGTCTTGCATGCAGCAGATGGACCACAGAGGGGGAGAAAACAGAGGCCTTCTGTGTTTAACCTATTTAGGGACCTCCAAACTATTTCCCTTGGCAGCTGCACCATTTTACATCTTCATAAGCGGTGTAGGAGAGTTTCAATTTCTCCACATTCTTACCAGCCCCCTCCCCTTTTTTTTAAAATTACAGCCATCCCCAGTGGAAGTCAAACAGCATCTCCCAACTCTCTCTCGATCACATGCTTCATGAACCTTACTCTGCAGGCACTCAGATCACTGATGGGCATAAAGGACTGAATGATACTTCATCTTACTAAGCCCAACCCCTAGAAATGAATCCGGCACAAAGTTGTAACTGTTTTGAAGGGAACCTAATCACTGGTTTAATTTCTCACATTTCCCTGGTCTTATTATCAGAGGTTCTGGGGTGAGTGTTGGGGGGGTCATGACCTCATTTCTAATCAGATTTAGATTACTGTTGTAATTCTGCAGGCGAGCAGGCATGGAAAAAAATGTACTCTATAATCTGTTGACATTTTGTTACCCAGAGGACTCAAAAACACACGTGCATTTCAAAATTTAATAAAAGCAAAAGATAGGAGCAAATGTTTAAGGAGAATTAAAGGTCTATTAACAAAAATAGGGCAAGCAAGCAAATTGCAAAACATTGGACCCAATGCTTAAAGGTCCCCTAACTTTGTGTAACACGGTGTTTAAATGTCCTGTTTTTTAAGGCACAGTATATTGAGAGCATGAATTTAAAATTCAGGCTGAGCTCTCAAACACTGAGCATAATGAGAAAATGTGGCGAAAGCCGGTGATGTTGAGAGCTATGGAAGAGAAGGTGGATGCAGGGGATTGTCGCAAGGGACTCTTCTTTCCAGAATGCCCGAGCCTTCCGCAGAAGATACAACAGGCTCGGTGCCCACCTGCCAGGCACCTACCTATGGGAGTACCCCTGGCTGTGGGAGAACACCTGTCCTCTGTTTATGGAGTCAGCTCTGTGACTTGATGTCACCCTCCAAGAGGCTAATGGCTTATAGAACCATGACCAGAGATTCACATCCTTCAAGATGATCCAATTTAATCTCACAAGAGGGACCCAGCTCTTGTGTCCGACTCTTGGCGACCCCATGGACTGCAGCCCGTCAGGCTCTTCTGTCCGTGGGATTCTCCAGGCACAAAAATACTGGAGTAGGTTGCCATTTCCCACTCCTGGGCATCTTCCTGTCCTAGGGATTGAACCTGCGTCTCCTGTACTGAGTGCTAAGTCACTTCAGGCACATCTGACTTTTTGCGATCCTATCAGCTACAGCCTGCCAGGCTTCTCTGTAAATGGTATCCCCCAGGCAAGAATACTGGAATGGGTTGCCATGCCCTCCTCCAGGGAATCTTCCCCACCAGAGATCCAACGGGTCTCTAGGTCTCCTGCATGGGCAGGCAGGTTCTTTACCGCTAGCGCCACCTGGCGGATTCTTTACCGCTTGAGCCACGAGGGCTCAGGAGAGGTGGGGTAAAAATCACCCTGGATCGAAATCATTCGTGACAGCCCCTGAACCCACTCTTCCGTCTCCAGGAGCCACGTCCAGGGAAGAACGAAAGCAAAGAACTTCTGAGTTTCCCTCTGCCTTTGGGCTGGGGCCTTCTTTTCCCAAGGAGGCAGTGGAGACCCAGGTCTAGTTTGAATAAAGAATAAAAACAGTTCATTTCTCAGATGCAAGACTGGCATGCAATAGTGGTGATGTCATTAAAAAGCCTTTTAGAGATACATGCTGAATAGCTGATGAATGATATCCTGTATATGTGGAGTTTGACTCAAAATAATAATGGGAAGGGGCAAGTAGGGGGATAGCGATAAAATGGGATGGGTCACGAATCTGGATGATGGGTATGTGTGTCGGGGGGGGCTCATTATACTATTATCTCTAATTTTATACTTGTTTGAAATTTCTTTAAAAAAAAAATAAGATTGGCCATGGTTAAACACATACCCACACATAGCTAAGTGAAGGGTGTTTTTTCTCATTAGAAAAGTGCTGTGTGGCTGTCCAAATCCACGGAGTTCACAGTCCTCATCTTAAAAGTCCAGCTGGGGGGGACTTTCCTGGTGGTCCAGTGGTTAAGAACCCACCTGCCAGTGCAGGGAATTAGATCTAACCAGGGGTTAGATCCCCGGTCCAGGAAGATTCCATGTGCTGCAGAGCAGCTAAGCCCATGCACCACCACTATTGAGACCGTGCTCTAGGGCCCACAAGCCACAGCCACTGGGCACACGTGCCGTGACTCCTGAAGCCCACACACCCAGGGCTGCGCTCCGAAACACTGAGAAGACATCAGAGCGAGAAGCCTGAGCACACGATAGAGAACAGCCCCGTTTGCTGCAACCGGAGAAAGCCCACGTGCGGCAACGGAGACCCAACGTGGCCCCCAAAAACACTAGGGGTGGAGACAGATCTCTTCCCCAATGTTACTCTCCATGGTGAGTTTCTCTGATATCTAAAAGACCTGAAGAGGGAATAATTATTGCAAAACCTAACACTGTCACTCAGGATGTCTGATAAGTGACTATAGGATAAAACAATCAATGAAGGAAAGTGGGGCTGTAGCCCCCATGTAGGGGACATGCACCCCTGGATGCTGGGCACCCTGGGTACCCATCTCAGTTCACCCTGGCTCCCTACGGACCCTGGACAAGGCATTCTCCTCCCAGAGCCTCCGTTTCCAAATATACAATTTTCTTAAGAACTCCAGTAATGCCAGGATCGAAATCATTCGTGACAGCCCCTGAACCCACTCTTCCGTCTCCAGGAGCCACGTCCAGGGAAGAACGAAAGCAAAGAACTTCTGAGTTTCCCTCTGCCTTTGGGCTGGGGCCTTCTTTTCCCAAGGAGGCAGTGGAGACCCAGGTCTAGTTTGAATAAAGAATAAAAACAGTTCATTTCTCAGATGCAAGACTGGCATGCAATAGTGGTGATGTCATTAAAAAGCCTTTTAGAGATACATGCTGAATAGCTGATGAATGATATCCTGTATATGTGGAGTTTGACTCAAAATAATAATGGGAAGGGGCAAGTAGGGGGATAGCGATAAAATGGGATGGGTCACGAATCTGGATGATGGGTATGTGTGTCGGGGGGGGCTCATTATACTATTATCTCTAATTTTATACTTGTTTGAAATTTCTTTAAAAAAAAAATAAGATTGGCCATGGTTAAACACATACCCACACATAGCTAAGTGAAGGGTGTTTTTTCTCATTAGAAAAGTGCTGTGTGGCTGTCCAAATCCACGGAGTTCACAGTCCTCATCTTAAAAGTCCAGCTGGGGGGGACTTTCCTGGTGGTCCAGTGGTTAAGAACCCACCTGCCAGTGCAGGGAATTAGATCTAACCAGGGGTTAGATCCCCGGTCCAGGAAGATTCCATGTGCTGCAGAGCAGCTAAGCCCATGCACCACCACTATTGAGACCGTGCTCTAGGGCCCACAAGCCACAGCCACTGGGCACACGTGCCGTGACTCCTGAAGCCCACACACCCAGGGCTGCGCTCCGAAACACTGAGAAGACATCAGAGCGAGAAGCCTGAGCACACGATAGAGAACAGCCCCGTTTGCTGCAACCGGAGAAAGCCCACGTGCGGCAACGGAGACCCAACGTGGCCCCCAAAAACACTAGGGGTGGAGACAGATCTCTTCCCCAATGTTACTCTCCATGGTGAGTTTCTCTGATATCTAAAAGACCTGAAGAGGGAATAATTATTGCAAAACCTAACACTGTCACTCAGGATGTCTGATAAGTGACTATAGGATAAAACAATCAATGAAGGAAAGTGGGGCTGTAGCCCCCATGTAGGGGACATGCACCCCTGGATGCTGGGCACCCTGGGTACCCATCTCAGTTCACCCTGGCTCCCTACGGACCCTGGACAAGGCATTCTCCTCCCAGAGCCTCCGTTTCCAAATATACAATTTTCTTAAGAACTCCAGTAATGCCTTCTCACCCTTTCTCTTAGGCTCAATGGAATTACAAACACAATGCAATGGGCAATGTTCCACCCACATCTGTGAAACCCAGGGGCTGACATCATCCCCACTCTGTGGACAGGAGAAGTGAGATCAGAAAGGCTCAGAGTCTGACGATGGTCCAAGGAAGTGAATCTCCTTCCAGATTCTGGGGCACACTTTGCTAAAAATCACTGGCTAAAAGTCCCTGATGATGCAATGCTGAGACATCCCAGCTCACAATCCATGCAGTCAAACAGAGCTCGTGGCCATGACATACAGCATGTGCAGTAAAACTTACGAGAGAAGCCTCCACCCATACCCTGCCTACCTCTGAGACACCCCCAGGGGCAGAGTGCAGAGGCAGAGCGCACGCCTCTCTCCTGGGTCAGACTCAGGCCCCCAGTGGCAAATACCTGTGGTCAGTGGCTACTCAAGGTCAGAGTCAGCCTGGCCGTGGGTTCCCCGTATACTCTGCTGCTTTCACTCAGTTGGGGGGAGGTGGCGTGGAAGGTGGGTCCATCCCTGAGTCTTATATGCTCTGACTGGTTCCCAAGGGCTGCAAGGAATCTCAACTCACAGGGGACCCCTCTACCTGTAAGCCCTCTCTCCAGTACTGATTCATGTCTGCACATATTCACACAGAACCCCCTCTCCTGGCCTAAGTCCTGTGCACCCACCCCACCCCCCAACCCAATTTCAAAATGCAGTTCAGAGCCCTGAGAGCCCTTCCTGGCATCCACAGGTTGAAGTCTTCCTTTCACGATGTGCTTACTTACATAAACACATCATTGCCTGTTCCTTTCCAAGCCACACTTACATCCCAGATCCCTGGATTCTTGAATAAGTCTCTCTGTTCTTGATTCACATACTCGCGACTGTGACAGTCTGAGAGAGAAGCAGGGTCACGACATCTGAAATCTACACTTCCTGAGACACAGGCCAAGTTCAGAGCCAGTGTCAGACTTGAGGAAATACCCAGTGCCACTTGGCATCTTCTCCCCGGTGGACCAGGAGCCCATGGTCAGTGTGGTGGTCAGTGTCTGGCCAACAGCACAGACATGAAAGCCCATGGGAGAGAGGATGGGGTCCCCTACCTTGATGACTGAGGAAGGGCCAGCGCCAGTTGGGGACACTGAGCCAGGCCCCAAAGGCCACCTGAGGAGCAGAACCCAGAGTGTGTGTGACACGAGTGTGTTTGCAAAGTGGCTGATACCGAGATACATTTGAGACCCTGCATGTCTGAAAATGCCTTTATTCTGCATTCAACCTCAATCAGAGGCGCATCAGGACAGAGAATCTAGGCTGGGGTGGTTTTCTTCCAGAATTTCCAAGGTGTCACCTGGTCTTTCAAGACATCTGATGTGACCTCTTTCTCCTTGTTTGGAAACTTTCAGACACTTTACTAAACACTGGGGACAATTCCACAGTGAGAAGCCCTAGCAAGGCCCATTTTTATCCACATTGCCAAAGACTTAGTGGGCTTTTCATTGAGAAATTTGGTTCCAAAAAGTGTTCTTGAATTATTTTTAATAACTCACCCCTCCATTTCTCTTATCCTCTCTTCCTAGAATATTATTCTAATGTTGGACCTTCTGATCTCTAATTTTCTAACTTTTTCCCCTCCTGTTTAAGACAAGCATGTTTATTTATTGAACTATTGTCAAAGAATATTTCACAAATGAATGAACAAGTGAATGGATACAAATCAGAAATTTGTTCTCCCATTCACACAAAGTCTAAGAGTCAGAGAAATGTGTTCCATATTAAAGACAGCAACTGCCTTCTCCATTCATGAGGGAGGCAGGACAGAAATGATGAGCTTCATTCTCCCAACAAAGAAATTGAGATCTGTAGAGGTCACACAGTTGCCCAAAGTCAGATGGTTAATATGTGGCAGGTTCAGGCAGCTCCTGTATTTAATTTCTGCTCCATACCTAGGAGACTCACTTTTACCTTTTAGCCATTTTTTTGAGTTCTATGACTTCTCCTTTGCAAATTTGTTACATTATCTTACTGTGGGAATTTTCAAACCTAAGGGAAAATTTAAAGAAAAAAATTATGTAACGAACTCCCATGTACCCTTCACCTAGACTAACCAGTTAATATTTGTCACACTTTTTCTGTACCATACATTTGTTTTGTTAAACCATTCGAAGAGAAACTGCTGAAGTGAAATTCAGCCCCAAGCACTGGGCTGGCCAAAAAGTTCATTCGGAGTTTTCCATAACACATTATGGAAAACCAAATGAACTTTTTGGCCAACTCAATACTTAACTACCTTTCTCCTTAGAAAAAGAACAGTCTCTCCTTCATGCCAAGGGGTCTCAACCAAGGGCAATTTTACCCTCTCCTTGCCTCCTTCCCCAGGAGAAATTTCAGTGTCTGGAGACAGTTTCTATTGTCAAGAGTTGAGAGAGTATTACTAGAATCTGGGGGGTAGAGACCAGGAATTCTACTAAACATCCTACAATGTACAGGGCAGCACCCCTGTCCCCAACAAAGAATGATCTGACCGAAAACATCAACAGTACCAAAATTTAGAGGCCTTGTTTCTACCCACATCACTACCCTGACTGTCAAACAATTTAATCTTAATATATTACTCACATAGAGTTCACGTTTAGATTTCTCCAACCATCCCTGAAATATGATTTGCAAATATATACTTTTTTCAGTTCAGGATCCAACCATGGCATTTGGTAGACACACCATCTTCATCTCCTTTGTTCTAGAGTTAGGTCAACTTTCCTTCTCATTGCCATCTTTGAGGTCTCCACATCAGTTTCCTGCAGACTGATCCACACAAGAATTTGCCTGTGTCCCCAGGATCAGATCCATACTAAAGATTTTGGCAAGAATACTACACGTGTGCTCAGTCATGTCTGACTCTTTGCATCCCTAAGGACTGTATCTCACCAGGTTCCTCTGTCCACGGGATTTCCCAGGCAAGCATACTGGAGTGAGTTGCCATTTTCTTCTCTAGGGGAATTTCCCAACCCAGGGATCCAACCCGTGTCTTCAGAGTTCCTGCATTGTAGGCAGATTCATCATCGCTGAGCCATAGTACTGCAAAACCTACCTTCATCCTAGGAATCTATGCTGGGCCCCAACTTTCATCTGCCCCCACCCATGCATAGTTGGGTTGACTCTAAATTGCTTCTCTTCTGTTTGTCTTACAAAGCCAATGCTCTTCTTGGATGCCAGGTGAGTCGGTCATCTGGATTCAAGACAGAGGTATGAAGAGCTGCCTAGACACGCAGGGCACATGCGTGAAGCTGGTGGCTGAACATCTCATCGTAGCACAATCAGGGTGTTTCGGTGGGGACCTCTGGAGGTTAGGTCTTTAGCTCTTTCTTCTCAGGCTGATCAGTCCCCAGAGAACTTCCCAGTCTCCTCTGAGAGGGTACAGAATTGGCTGCCAGCTTGTTGAGTGGGGAAGACAGCTCTGAGTCTCCAGCCAACTCCCTAAACCTTCTCCAATCCCTTTTCTTGGCACTACTCTCTCTAAAAAGTAATCCCTCCTTTTTTTTTTTTTGCCATAGTAGAAAGTGGGAGGGTAGTCTGGTTGTCCTAAGTGCAGGAGGAGTGAGGAGAGGGCATCAAACTTCTTCCCTGACCTCCCACCGACCCCTGTGTCTTCAGCCCATCACATCCCCGCAACACTTATAAAGGTGCTGTACTCTCCCCCAACTTAAGCTGTCCCCTCCACTTGCAAGATGACTTACTATTCACATTTCTACTCCCCAGCTTCCAAAATTCTTGATATTTTCTTTTTCTTATCTTTCTGGATTCTAGTTCTTAAGAAAAACCATTTTCCTGGTCTTCCAATGGGATTTTGGGAAGGAGTGAAGGTGATGTGTATTTTCAATCCATTATCTTTGACAGTGAGCCTGTGTCCTTTAATATTTAAATAGCAGCGAGAGTCCCAAACCCATCCATGACAGGAAATTCGGAGGAACCTCTCCCCAGATGTCACTCAAGACTTAAGGAAAAATTATCCAACTCTGAAATAAGGCAGATGGATATCTGCTGTCCCTTCAGCGTCACACTGGAGCAGCATCTAACCTGTCCAGCAAAAGGTCATCTGGTCCTCCTGGGAATGTCACTTTAATAATTTCCTCCTGATGCTTTTGAATTGTGGTTCTGGAGAAGACTCTTGAGAGTCCTTTGGACAGCAAGTAGATCAAAATAGCCAACTCTAGAGGAAATCAACCCTGAATATTCATTGGAAGGACTGATGCTGAAGCTCCAATACTTTGGTCACCTGATGAGAAGAGTTGACTCATTGGAAAAGACCCCAAAGCTGGGAAAGATTGAGGGCAAGAGGAGAAAGGGGCGACAGAGGATGAGACTGTTGGATGGCATCACTAACTCAATGGACATCAGTTTGAGCAAGCTCCGGATGATAGTGAAGGACAGGGAGCCCTGGCGTGCTGCAGTCTGTGGGGTCACAAAGAGTCAGACACGACTCAGCAATTGAACAGCAACAATACTGTGGCTCAGACTTAGTAAACTCAGAGGATAACTCACTGAGAACTGGTCAGCAGCCATTTGTTTCTGTCTAGAGGGATAAAAGATGATCCCAAAGGTGGCAGCTTCATTCCCTAAAGGATGTCTGTTGATTTGGTAGAATCAGATTCCAGCATCCTTTCAGTCATGGGGATGTTTTCCTTCTGTATCTTTCCTAGAACACGTTTGTCATCCTGCTGGCTCTGTCACTGATGAGATAAGTCTTTGACAAGCGTTTGCTCTCCCATTTGTATGAGAATTATGTTTACCTTTTTCAAAGCTAGACTCTGACAACTCTCCAAGTACTCCTGTTTCTGCGTTTCTGCTTCTCTCAAATGCCCATTCTCCACCCTGAGACTCAGAGGCGGCAAACACTGGCCTTTCCCCACCCTGGCCCACGCTCTGAAGTCATCTCCTGCTTTTTCATTCCCCAAAGCACCCCAGACCAGAAAGTGTATCGCAGCCATTGAAGGTCTGGTGTAACAGTGCAAACGCCACCTGAAATGGAGCCTCATGGAGCCACTCTGAACCCCCACCATGATCCAGGATGGGGAGTCTCTCCCTCTGAGCAGCCTGTGACCCTCTTTTTCTCACTGTTTCTCTTATAAAGAGCTACCTCTACCTGCTGACATCCCTTTATTCTTGTTCATTTCTTAGGCAGAGGATTTCAGTTTACACCTCAAATCTCATCATCTTCCAAACCAGGCCAGGGCCAACCTTGGGAAAAACGAAATTCCATTCCAGTGCTCCGCAAACAGTGTGGGATTAAGAGCACATCTGGGGGCTGAAATTGGAACCCCAGCTCTGCTGCTGAGTAACTGGGCAGAATAAACTTGACTTCCCTATGCCTTGTGGTGAGGATTCAGTGATTCGGTACACACTGTCAGAGTAGAAGCCCCTGGAGGGAGGTTCAAGAGAGAGGGGATATATGTATACTGATGGCTGATTCATGTCAAGATTTGACAGAAAACAACAAAATTCTGTAAAGCAACTATCCTTCAATTAAAAAATAAATCAATTAAAGAAAATAGCAGCCCCTGACTTCACGTAACAAGTGCTCGATAGCTCTTCGAAGTGTGTCTCCACCTCTCACCAAAATAGCACAGAGCTTGGGCAGCAGCAGTGATTACACTCCTGCTTTCATGTGATTAGTGTCAAAGGACTGACCTCCCAACCTCCAAATGGGCAAGACCCTGGGTGAGCCTTTTCCTTTATTCCTGCTTCAACAGAAGGCATTAAAGTGACAATAAAGTTAAAGTCAAGTTGCTCAGTCGTGTCCGACTCTTTGCAACCCCAAGGACCGTAGCCCACCAGGCTCCTCCATCTATGGGATTCTCCAGGCAAGAGTACTGGAGTGGGTTGCCATTTCCTTCTCCAGGGGACCTTCCCAACCCAGAAATTGAACCCAGGTCTCCCACATTAGAGGCAGATGCTTTAACCTCTGAGCCACCAGGGACTCTGAGACACCAGTGACAATAAGGACCCAACAATTCCTGGATGATACGTGGGACAGCCGCCTGCCCCCTCACTCCACTCCTGAGATTCAAAGCCAGATGGAAAGCTCAGATTCCTCAGCCAGAGCTAGGGAGGGGGCTTTACAGAGCGGCCAAGAAGACACTGAGCTAAGAACAAGAGACCGGGGTCTAGTCCCAGCGTGCTGCGTGGAACATTACACAGCAGCAGAAAGGCGTACAGGATCTAGACATCATCGATCTCGAGAAATTTACGCTAAAGGAAAGAAGCCAAAGAGGACGGCTACACTCTGTATGGTCTAATTTGTATGAAACTATAGAAAAGGCAAAACTGTAGTGACAAAAATCAAATCAATGATTGCCTGGGACTAGGGGTCAAGGACAAAGTGGGCATGAAGAAGTTTTGGGGGTGAAGGCAATTTCTGTATCTTGACTGTAGTATGGTTACAGAGTCTCACACAGTGAACAAAATTCTCAAGCTGTACACTTTAAAATGGGTGAAATTTGCGACTTCCTTGGCGGTCCTGTGGTTAAAACTTTGCCTTTCGATGATCCCACATACATTATAACCCCAAAAAGCCACCCAAAATGCATAAAACAGAAGTAATATTATAACAAATTCAATAAAGACTTTGAAAAAAGTGAATTTTAGAACTGCACATCAATTATACAATAAAGAAAAAATTAAAAACTGATAAAAAGAATACTTATAGTCTATGCATGAAATTCTAAGAACAGTGGCAGACACATAGGAAGTCATCAGTGAATATGAGCTGCTATTATAATCATCTTCCACCTGCTTGGGGACCTCCCTGTCACGGCACACACCACCCCAGGGATGTTAGGACCCGAGGCTGGCTTGTTCTCTAACTGTGCTCCCTCTCTGAGCTTCAGGCCCTGGGGACAGGGGTGAGTAGCTACAGTCCTGCCTTCACGGTGAGAAGGAAGCCGACAACAGGTCACAGCTAAGACGTGCTAGAGGGGGGAGCATGAGGGGAGGGCCTTGGAGGAAGGGAGAAGCACAAACCAGCACCCAGGAAGCTCCAGCCTGGTTCCCCTTCATGAATGCTAGGGCTCAGAGGTCAGCCCAGCCAGACAGGGAGGCTTTCTTGCCCTTTGGACATGTGAGCGATGAGCCCATGCAGACCTGCTCCAAAACAAGGATTGTTAAGACAACAGCAACCTTGATGATTATAATACAAGACTGTTGGGACTTCCCTGGTGGTCCAGTGGTTAAGACGCAGCACTTCCAATGCAGGGGTGTAGGTTCCCTGGTCAGGGAATGAAGACACCACATGCAGCCCAATCCAGCAAAAAAAAAAGTGAGTAGCACCAAAAACATAATGAAAAAACTGCTGTCTACATTCACTACTCTGTGCATTAGATTTATAGTACTCATTCACTCAATGTTGTGTATATTCTTTTTTTTAATTGACAGATAATTGCTTTACAGAATTTTGCTGTTTTCTCTGTCAAACCTCAGCATGAATCAGCCATAGGTGTATATATATATCCACTCCCTTTTGAAACTCCCTCCCATCTCCCTCCCCACCCCACCCCTCTAGGTTGCTACAGAGCCCCTGTTTGAGTTTCCTGAGCCATACAGCAAATTCCTGTTGGCTGTCTATTTTACATATGGCAAGGTAAGTTTCCATGGTACTCTCTCCATACATCTCACCCTCTGCTCCCCTCTCCCCATGTCCATAAGTCTATTCTCTATGTCTCTTTCTCCACTGCTGCCCTGTAAATAAATTCTTCAGTACCATTTTTCTAGATTCCATATATACACATTAGAATACGGTATTTATCTTTCTCTTTCTGACTCACTTCACTCTGTATAACAGGTTCTAGGTTCATCTGCCTCATTAGAACTGACTCTGAAACATATTTAGGGGAAAAAAAGACAATAGCAAGCCTTGAGATCACTAGGTATCTGGCTGATCTGCAGACCCAGTCTCATCAAGACAGCCTCATCAAGGCTCCAACAGCCCTGGGAGGTGAATGAAGATCAGCTCAGACTTTTCCCAGTGGGCACAGATGTGCCAGACAACACGTTGTGTCCTGGCAGCCAAAGGATGAGCAAGTGGCTCTTGCCCTCGGGGAGCCCCCAGGACGCGGTGGCGACAGACAAGCGGTAGTCAGACTGTGAGTCTGTTCACACCAAGCGGCCTAGACATACAGAAGGAGGAGGGCCCAGTTGACACTGTGGGGTATATCCAGGGGGGCTTCACGAGGGAGGCACCGCACAAAGGAAGCTGGAGAAGCTGAGAGGGAGGGGAGTCAGGCAAAGAGGGAAAGACAGGAGCAAGGCAGGGAGACGCGGCCCACAGGGTGGGCTTGGGAAGTCAGCAGGCTGCTGGGCCCCAGTGGAGGGAGCAGGGTAGGAGCTTCATTCAACAAACACTTACTAAGCCCCTGGTGTGTGCTGGATGCTGGGGGAGCTTCTGCTGGACACACTCAAGCAGGAGCCAAGGCTGGCCTGGTCACTAGTGCCGTCTGTCATTGGAGGAGTAGGGGAAGGGGCTCCGATTTCCCGCGGACCATCAGGGACCACCCGATGGAGGTGGAAGAGACCCCTGGATGGGGGGAGCCTCTCTGTGCAAAGGGAACAGCAAATGTGCGTTTAATCCTTCCTTCCTGGCTTCCAGCCTCCTGTGACAGGGCAGGGCCTCTGGAATTGAGCAAAAGGCTGTTTTCTGACGGGCCTTGTGCTTCAATGACGCCTCCTGATGCCTAGAGCCCCCATTGCCCCGCCCACCCCTCCACCTGCACAGGTGTTGCTGTCTGTGGTCACATTTGTTTCATCCTGTGTTTATGGATAAACATGTGTGCTCCCTGTCTCTCCCTTTTATCCCCAAAGGCAGCCGTCCCATCCCCGTCACTCCAGGGCTCTCCCCTGTCACTTCCTCTCATCCTTCCCACCCTTCTCCAGCCCCCAAGCGTCTAGCAGGGCGTCACCAAGGAGGGGACCACAACCATGACAGATTTGGGCCAATCTGTTAAAGGCTTGGGACCATCACGTGCCAACCACGGGCTGGGTGGTGAGCTGAGCTGCTCACAGCACGTCTGGTCGTCTCTTTGAGACCCCATGGACATAGCCCCCCAGGCTCCTCTGTCCACGGGATTCTCCATGCAAGGATACTGGAGTGGGTTGCCATGCCCTGCTCCAGGGGATCTTCCCAACCCAGGGATTGAACCCAGGTCTCCTGCATCGCAGGCAGATTCTTTACCATTTGAGCTACAGGGAAGCCCTTATAAGCACATCTGAAAATATAGTAATGTGACATACTAATTATTATAATCTAATGATGTTACAAAAGCAGTAAAGAAAAAAAAAAAAAACACACTACAGGTAACCCAGTCTGAGGGCACCCACTGTTTATTTGGGTGTTGAAATAAGAAGCTGAAGTCACCAGATCACAGGATGTGGGGCAGAGGAAGGGGACAGGGGAGCGAGTGCCCAGGAAGCTTCTGAGGGTGAGAGACGCAGCCGAGAAGTGCACAGGCCCAGCAAGGGGGCCCTGGCAGCCAGGCCCAGAGTGCCAGCCAGGCCCTCAGCACTCGGCTGAGAAGTTTCTTCTTCATCCTGAGGGCAGTGGTGCATTCTGGCGACTTTAACAAAGCAGGGCCTTGGGCAGTGACCGCCTTCAGAAAGGCGGTCTCATGGCCACGTGGACGACAGAGCCGAGAGCAAACCCTCAGCATCAGTAACCTGAACCCCGCACATGGTGTAGAGTCCTCACGGGCCTGTGTCCTAAGTGGTGCTGGCCGAGCAGCAGCCAGTGGCCGGGAGTTGGTGGCCACCTGACCCCAGGACACAGGGTGGCCTTCAGATGGAGTGCGGAAACAGAATCTCTCCAGGACTGTAGACGTCCACACCCTCTGCACAGCGGGAACTCCCCCGCATCCCAATGTGGCGCTTAGCACCCAGCGGGTCTGCTCCAGGTTCACATCCTGTAACTGTTACCTGAGACCCTGCTGGGGACAGGCTTGTCCTCCAGGCACCAGCTGACCCATCTGCCTGATTACGCACCTCACATCCCGCTGCAGCACCCGCCACCCAAGAGAGAGACAAGGGACTGGGAAATGGGAGGAATTCTCCCCTCCTCGGAGATCCTTCTTTTTCTTTGTTCCAACAAACTCCAAATTTCCTTCATTAGCCTTCCCAGATGCCTCAGTGGGTAAAGAATCCGCCTCTAATGCAGGAGGCTTGGGTTGCATCCCTGGATTAAGAAGATCCCCTGGAGAAAGGAATGGCAATCCACTCCAGTATTCTTGCTGGAGAATCCCATGGATAGAGGAGCCTGGTGGGCTACAGTCCATGGGGTCGCCAAGAGTCAGACAGGACTGGAGCGACTGAGGAGGCATACAAGGCTTGGCTAAGAGAAAGCCGGAGAAACAGCCTCATCGTGCGTGATCCTTGCCAGCTGCCACCCTCTGGCATACAGTAGGCATTCAGTGTTTGCCGACTGAATACCAACAGCATTGCAGCTTCTGCCCCAAGCTGTCTCCTCTCTTTGCACCTCATTCTGCAAAATTTGTTGAGCAAAACGTGTTCACTCCAGCACAGATGCCAGTGCTACACGGGGTGGGGGTGGGGTAAAAGGGAACTATTTTCTAAAAGTCCTCATTTTTAAGCCCAAATTTCCATTTCCCTGGAAGCTCTTAAGCCAGAAGCCATCTCTACCATGCCCCTCAAAATCCCTCTTAGGGATGCCCATTTGCGTCAGTGGCTGTGTGAATATATTGGCTTAATGACTTGATAGTAAATTTCAGTGGAGTCAATCCAATCTACAGCTGCCCACCTGGTACCCAACCCCCAGGCCTCTCTGAGCAACAGGACAGCTGAGAATGGAGGGACTGGAAGGAGGGGAAGGACTGAAGTGCCAGAAGGAGAAACAAAGGGACCAAGAGTACAGGAAGGGGCCGGAAGTCAGGCAGCACCCCAGCCTGGAGGGATGTGGTACTAAGATGCTGCCATCCAGGCATCTTGGAAAAGGAAGTTCTCTCTCCAGAGGCCGGAGGGAAGCAACACAGAGAAGGTTGGGCCTGAGCTGCCAAGAGTCTATCGACCTGAAAGGCCCCTGAGGTCAGCCCCCAGGGCCACCTGAATCAGGCTGGAATCCCACAGGGAGGCCAAGGCCTGGGGTTTCTGTTTCACTCCAGCCAAGCAAAGATAGGAAAGTCCTGGGCCGCATGCCCAAGTTACCTGGTCCAGGGACCATGCCTGCTCTAACTTCCCCATGTTCCAGGCCGTTGTCAGGATTTGTTACTATGATGGAGCCTCCCTGAGCACTGTGAGCCAGGCAAAGCATGGGTTCTCCTCCCGGCCCCAGAATGGGATGCTTCGCAAGGCTCTCCTTGCCCCTCCCAACCCTGGAAGATCCCATATCCAGCCCGCATCTCTCCAGGCTCTAACTCCAACCACCAAGCTGGGCACCAGCTCCTACCTGGAGGACCCATGGAGACCACAAATTCAACAACACTAAAGCTAAGCTCATTGTCTTACCCCACCCCCATCCCACACACCCCAACTCAAGCGGAGTCTTTTCATCTCTGTAATTGTCACCTGGGTTTTTCTACCAAGCACAGCGTTTACTATTTCTCTTCACCCACACACTAGACCTCATGAGGACAAGAACTTTTAATTGCTGTCCCAGCACTCAGCAAGCATCAGATTTACTGGATGTGTTGACTGAACAACTCCAGGCATGCTCTCCTTGCCTCTGAAACATCCTCCATTCACTCACTTCCTTTCCATCTCAACCTTCGTTTGCTTTATCTTTACAAAGCGACTTAGCAACCAGAAACTCTCGCAGCTGAGAGCTTAGCTTTAGGGAAATCAGTTGAGCCCCACTCCATACCTTCACAAGGACCCCTTTCTCCCTAACTACTCTTCTTCTCCACCCCTGTTGGCATTTTCCAAGAAGAAAGCCTGAAGCCTAAGACTTTTTTCCCCCAAAACATTTTTTAGCTAGTGCAGGGAACATTTTTGCAGTTTCAAATGCTATCTTCAGCAAAAAATGTTCTATTACATAATCCGTCAACATCCTCGAGATGAGAAACGTGTGGGGAGTGATGCCAACTGTGGGCCAACCTGAAACGTTCACCAGCCACAGGCAGATTTTGGCTGTGAACACTTGTGGCTTTTTCCATCCTGACGCCTCCTACCTGAAAGCTTGCTGGGAGCATGGCAACGCCATGTCTTTTTATAAGATTGAAACGTTCGGTTTCACTTCAATTGTGTACTTAAGAGGCTGGACAGTTTTATTCTAATTACATACACACACAGAATGGCCCATCCTTTGAAATAACAAGATGATACTGTGTAGCCAAGTTGGGCATTGGAGATTTCTGTGCTGTAGAAACTCAGAGCGACCTTGTGGTAAGACCTTCCAGAGAGACCTGGAAGCCTGCTGAGTATGAAGGAGGAAGACCGTGGAGAGTACGAAGAAGGAAGACGGTGGGTCCTAGGATCAAGGTTATCCATCACCCTGATAAATGACTCATGGAGGACAGGCAATGTGCAGGTACCATCAACACAGATAAAAGGACACTCATGCTCAAAACATTTTCAGATCTGGTGGTGATGGATGGCCCAGTAAGTGAGCCCTGACTCCTCCGGGAGCTGCTCCTGTGCCTGTCCAGGGGGCATTACTTTATTTAAAAACAGACAGTGAGCATCTTCCCTCCCTCATAGCGCCTCTGTGAGGCTCAAATGAGAGGAGGAAATGCGCAGGGGTGTTGGAAATTTAACAGGAATATAAGCTGTATTGTTATCGATACTGGGCAGGCATCTCGGACCAAAACGTCTTCTCCACTAACCACTTAAAGCACCTGAAATCCCTTCACTTATGGACTTTGGAGGTTTGCACAGAGGGGTGTTTTCAAGATGCTGTTAAAATGTAAATGGCCTGGAAGAAGTAAATTAATATTCTCTGTCAGCTCCACTGTGAGCCAGAGAAGGAACTGCATACTGACTCTTTGAGTTTCTCAAATACTAGACTGGGCTTGACCTAGGAGGGATTACCCCCACACCAAGGGCACAGCTCTTACGTGACCCCAAGCCCTGTGCAACCATGCTGAATCTTAGTATCTTCCTAGGCCTTCCCCTAGTCTGTTTAAATCCACATTTGTTGTAAAGCCACAAAATCCCCAGACAGATAAGGAACAGACTTTTTAGCTATTTACAGAAAAGATACAAACCGTGAAATGTGGGAGAATGATTCCTGAACAACAGTCTTACTTCAACACATGGGAAGCAAGTTTAATTGTAAGAATACAAAAATTCATGGCACCCATTATCCACCTCATAGTAGAATTTTCTAATTAAAAACAGGTCACTGACATCTATTTAAAAAACCAAGAATTTTATACCCTGCAGACAGCAAACTGGCATGATTCTTTTTAAAAAAGCAGTTTAATAGATCAAAGCCTTAAAAATATGTATACTCTGCCCAAGTAATTCTATTTTCAGGAAAGTATCTTAAGGTAACAATTTTAAGTGTATTTTTAAAAGCTTTATCACAGAAGGCATTTATCCTAACATTGTTTATTTATGATAGCAGAAGTTAGAAACCACCTAGAAATCTAACGACTGAAGTAAAGTCTTTTTTTATTTAATGGTGTAGCCACTTCTCAGGATGTAATTATAACAAGTAATCTTTGGCATAGAAAGAAACACATAGATAAATGGAATAAATTAGAGAGCCCAGAAATTAACCTACCTACATATGGTTCATTAAGTTACAGCACAGGAGCCAAGAATACACAGTGGGGGAATGACAGTCTCTTCAATAAAAGGTGTTGGGGGGGACTTGCCCGGTGGTCCAGTGGTTAAGAATCTACAGTGCACAGGACACGGATTCAATCCTTGGTCCGGGAACTAAGATCCCAGATGCCTGGGGTAACTAAGCCACATGCCACAAGCAGAGCACCCACAAGCTGTAACTAGCGAATCTGCACTGAAACTAAGGAGCATGCGCGTGATGCAGTGAGGACCCCTGTGCTGCCGCGGAAGGCCCTGTGCAGCCAGATACATTAAGAAGCAAAAAAAGGTGCTGGGGAAAACAGCCATACGCAAAAGAATGAAACTAGACGACTATCTTACACCACATACAAAAATTCAAAATGGATTAAAGACTTCAATGTTAAGACCTGAAAGCATAAAGCTCCTAGAAGAAAACACAAGAGTTCCTTGTAATCAAGTCTGGGGGGTGATTTTCCGGATCTGACTCCAAAAGCAGAGGCAACAAAAGCAATAATAAGCAAGTGGAACTATAGCGAAATAAAAATCTTCTGTACAACAAAGAAAACCATCGACAAAATGAAAAGGCAACCTGCTGGATGGGAAAGAATATTTGCAAATCATGTTATCTGATAAGAAATTAACATCACAAATATATTTTAAAAACTTACACAAACTCAAAAGCAGAAACCCCCAAACAACCTGAGGATAGGATCTGAATAGACCTTCTTCCAAAGACCTACTGATGGCCAACAGGCACATGAAAAGAGGCTCAAACATCACTAGTCATCAGGGAAATGCTAATCAAAATTACAGTGAGATATCATCTCACACCTGTCAGAATGGGTGTTATCTGAGACAACAAAATAGCAAATGTTAGCAAGGATGTGGAGAAAAAGGAACCCTGGCTTACTGCTGGTGGGAATGTACACTGGTATCACCTCTATGCAAAACAGTAGGGAGACTCCTCTAAACAGTAAAAATAGAACTACCATAAGATCCAGCAGTTTCACTTTTGGATATTTATCTGAAGAAAATGAAAACAGTAATTCACAAAGATATATTCACCTCTAAGTTCACTACAGCATTTATTCACAATAGCCAAACTCTAGATACAACCTAAGTGTCCATCCGTAGATAAACGGATAAAGAAAGATGTGGTATATATACACTGGAATATTATTCAGCCGTAAAAAGAATGAAAGCTCACCGTGCTTACATGCCTTCTTTCCTTGCTTTTAACATGGCTGAGATAAAGGAGAAGCAAGACCCTGGGATCATCTCTTTCATGAGGATATTAAAAATTATAACCATCTGCAGAGTCACTATCTATGAGATATATGAGAGTCACTATCTGTGAGAACAACTTATAGACTAGCAGAAAAGACTTTCCATAACTAAAGCTGTAAAGAAGGAATCACAATAAGACAGGAGGGATGGAGGGGGGAGATGTGTGCGTATGCTCAGTAGCTTCAGTCGTGTCCGACTCTTGGCGACCCTATGGACTGTAGCCTGCCAGGCTTCTATGTCCATGGGATTCTCCGGGCAAGAATACCGCTGTGGGTTGCTAATAGATAAATGGATAAAGAAAGATGTGGTATATATACACTGGAATATTATTCAGCCGTAAAAAGAATGAAAGCTCACCATGCTTACATGCCTTCTTTCCTTGCTTTTAACATGGCTGAGATAAAGGAGAAGCAAGACCCTGAGCTCATCTCTTTCATGAGGATATTAAAAATTATAACCATCTGCAGAGTCACTATCTATGAGATATATGAGAGTCACTATCTGTGAGAACAACTTATAGACTAGCAGAAAAGACTTTCCATAACTAAAGCTGTAAAGAAGGAATCACAATAAGACAGGAGGGATGGAGGGGGGAGATGTGTGCGTATGCTCAGTAGCTTCAGTCGTGTCCGACTCTTGGCGACCCTATGGACTGTAGCCTGCCAGGCTTCTATGTCCATGGGATTCTCCGGGCAAGAATACCGCTGTGGGTTGCTATGCCCTTCTCCAGGGGATCTTCCCGACTTAGGGATCATACCCACATTTCCTACGTCTCCTTCATTGCAGGCAGATTCTTTACCCGCTGAGCCATCAGGGAAACCCCAAGATATAAAGAAGAAACCACAAGTCAGGAGGGATGGAGAGGAGGGATAGTCGAGACCAATATCATCAAACAGGCGGCTCACAAATGAGAGGACAATTACAATTGCAAAGGTCCTTCCCCAGGAATGAGGGCTCCAAGCCCCGCACTGGCTTCCCAGCCTAGGAGTCCTACAACAGGAAGGGGAGCCCCTGAAACATTTGGCTTTGAGCGTCAGTGGGGCTTGTGTATGGAGAGCCAGAAGGCTGTAGGAAACAGACTTTGCTCTTAAAAAGTACACACGAAAGCTCTTAGATGCTAAGTCCCAGCACAGAGGTGGTAATTTTAAAGGAGCCTGGGTGGAGAAGACCTATCGGCCGTGCTAGAGAGCCTCACTGAGGGGTAAGAGCAACTGGGACTCCCCCTGGGGACAGAGATGCTGGTGGCAGCCACTTTGGGGAGCTCAGTCTACCATGAGGACACTGGCACTGGCTAGTGCCATTTTGGGGTCCTCCAGTGGTCTAGCAGCAGCCCCGGGACTTCTGCTTCCCACCCTGGGATCCAGCCCCGTCCGATAGTGGGGCCAGAGTCACCACACGAGGCAGGGCCTGGCAGCCAACTGGGCTCAGAGCCAGCTGCGCCTACCAGCTCACCCCCTGTAGTCAGCCCCACCCCCACAGAGCCCACACAGGGGGCACCCCTAGAGCACATAGGAGGGCAGGAGGAGAAGGGGGCAACAGAGGATGAGATGGCTGGATGACATCACCGGATCAATGGATACGAGTTTGACCAAACTCCAGGAGATAGTGAAGGACAAGGAAGCCTGGTGCGCTGCAGTCCATGGGCCACAAGAGCTGGACATGACTTAGGGGCTGAACAAAAACGAGCATATAGCTCTGGTGACCAGAGGGGAGTCTGCTGCAAGGCTCCATAGGATGTCTACTACATGAGGTCACTTCTCCAAGATCAGGAAACGTAACCAACCTACCTCATACACAAAAATAAACACACAGAATTAGGCAAAATGAGGAGACAGAGGGATTGTTCCAAACAAAGGAACAACATGAAACCCCAGAAGAATTAAGTGAAGTGGAGATAGGCAAACTAATTACCCAGTGGAGAGCAACATAGTGATCATAAAAATATTCCAACTTGGGAGAAGAATGGGTGAACACAATGAAAAGATTAACAAAGAGGTAGAAAATATAAAGAAGAACCAAACAGAGCTGAAGAATACAATAAATGAGATAAAACAGATTAAATGATACAGAGGAACAGATCAGCAAACTGGAAGATAGTAGTGGAAACCACCCAATCCAAACAGAAAAAAAGAAAAATTTTAAAATGAGTTTATGGGACCTCTGGGACAACATCAAGCACATTAACATTCACATTACAGGGTCCCAGAATGAGGAGAGAGAGGGAAAGGGGCAGAGAACTTATTTGAAGAAATAATGGCTGAAAAACTTCCCTAAGCTGGGAAAGGAATAGACATCCAGATGCAAGAAACACAGAGAGTCCAAACCCCATGAACCTAAAGAGGTACCAATCAAGAAACATTATAATTAAAATGGAAAAAATTAACATAAAGAGAATATGAAAGTGGCAAGTGAAAAGCAAAAGTATCAACTGACTTTTCACCAAAACTTTGCAGGCCAGAAGAGCATGGCACAATATATGCAAAGTGATAAGTGGAAAAAACCTATTAACTAGGAATACTCTGCCCAGCAGGGATATCATTTAGATTTGAAGAAGAGATAAAGAGTTTTACAGACAAGCAAAAGCTAAGAGATTTCAGCACAATTAAACCAGATTTACAAGGAATGTTAAAGGGATTTTTTAAAGTGGAAAATAAAAGACTGTGACTAGAAATCTGAAAGTAATCAAAGAAAATATCCCATTGGTAAAAGCAAACATACAGTAAATCAATCACTTATAAAGATCATGGCAAATTGAAAGACAAAAGGAATAAAATCACCTATACCCACAATTAGTAGTATAGGAATGTTGTTGGTATTTAATCATATCGAACCCATGTCTCCTGCATTGCAGGCAGATTCTTTACCACTGAGCCACCTGGGAAGGCTCAGTTAAGGAATGCTCGAAACAAACAAACAAAAAAATAAAACAAAATATGCTTCTGAGGTGGCAACAGTGGTAAAGAATCCGCCTGTCAATGCAAGAGACACAAGAGAGGCGGGTTGGATTCCTGAGTCTGAAAGATCCCCTGGAGAAGGAAATGGCAGCCCACTCCAGTATTTTTGCCTGGGAAATCCCATGGACAGAGGAGTCTGGTGGGCCACAGTCCATGGGTCACAAACAGCTGGACACAACAGAGAGTACATGCAAGAAGAATGCATGATGCCAAAAACATTAAATGTGTGGGGAATGGAAAATACAAGGCTGTTAGAATCTGTTAGAACCTAAGGGTTCATCATCTTAAAATAATATGTGTGTACATACACATTATGTATACACATATATATGTATACATTTCATACACACACATGAGAGAGAGATAGAGAAAGATGGAGACACTGTTATCTATGAACCTTATGATAACCACAGATCAAAAACCTACAACAGATACACATACACAAGAGAAAGGAATTCCAACACAGCACTGAGACAGTCTTCCAGTCACAAGGGGAAAAGAGCAGGAAAAAACTACAAAAATAACCAGAAAACAATCACATGGCGAATAAGTACATACCTATGAATAATTATTTTAGCAAAAAAACCCAGAGTAAAGATATAGAAGCAAGATACACACACACACACACACACACACACACACACACACACACATATGCTGATTTACCTGGAGGAGGGCATGGCAACCCACTCCAGTGTTCTTGCCTGGAGAATCCCCCTGGACAGAGGAGCCTGGTGGGCTACAGTCCACAAGGTTGCAAAGAGTTGGACACGACTGAGCTACTAAGCACAGCACAGATGCTGTTTTATTTATTATAGCATACTGTTATTTGTGTGTTCAAAATGTGTTCATAGAACATTAACTAATGGAGTATTGATAGTTATACTGAAAGGAGGCTGTGCTCATACAAACTGGGAAATGCTGGGCTCAACAGGAGAGAGTTCCTGCTGCATGGTACAGGATTTCCCTTTATTATGTTGAACTTGGGCTGTGACTCTCCAAAGGACACAAAATACACATTTCCCAGCACCTTTTATTAATGGATCATCTTCAGGGTTTAGAACTCTATGCAACACAGTGGGAGATGCTTCGCTAAGCTCTGCTGCTCCTCAGGGACACCTGCAAATTTCCAGAGAGACACTGATACTCTCTCACAGTTTTTCCCTTTCTCATTCATTGAATTTTACAGCACACATGAAACCTGCCTAGGTTTGAATCCCCAGCTCTTTGACATTCCAATTTGGTGACCTTAAGTATTTATTGTGTCTCTTCCTCATTTTCCTCATCTGAGGAAGCAATTTAAAATAGTGCCAAGTACATGTAAGTACTACATAAGAGTTCAATAATGAAAATCATCACAACATACATCAACCACCTTTTAAATGTTTTCAAAAGTCCTTTGTGGCACCTGGTGGCTATTTTTCACAGAATTTATTTCACAGAACTATGGTTGATTTATTCAACAGTGAATGAGCTTCTACTATTAACTAGGCTAAGTTTTGGGACCAGAAACACAGCAGAAGACAAGCCAAATAATCTCTGCTTTCAAAGTGATATTTGACCAGGGAGAGAGAAATTAAAGAAAAATAGTTTAAGACTTGACCGGTGATTTTAATACAGGAGAAAGAACAATAAGGGGAGAGATCTATTGGGTAAACCGAGAAGGTTCTCTGAGAGGGTAGTACTGATATTAAAGATACAAGAGACATCCAGGCAAAACGCTGAGACAAGAGTATTCCAGGGAAAGAGACCAGCAAGTACAAAGGCCCTGAGGCATAAATGAGCTGGATCTGTTTGAGAAACAAAAGTGAAATTTGCTTAGTCATGTCTGACTCTTTACGATCCCATGGACTGTAGCCTTCGAGGCTCCTCTGTCCATGGAATTCTCCAGGCAAGAATACCGGAGTGGGTAGCCAGTCCCTTCTCCAGGGGATCTTTCCAACCCAGGGATCAAACCCAGGTCTCCAGCACAGCAGGCAGATTTTCTACTGTCTGAGCCACCAGGGAAGCCCAAAGCGCTTCTTGGCAGCGGTGGGATTCAAACCCACAACTCCAAAGAGACTGGAGCCTTACTCCAGCACCTTAGACTGCTCGGCTATACCGCCCAGTTGAGAAACAGAACTAGAGCCAAAATGGTTAAACAGGAAGGCAAGAAAGAGGTAAGGGGTTTAGAAGCTATTTGAGGTTAAATACAGCTGATTCAAAGGAGCAGGTGACACTCCACGATTTGCATCTTTAAAAGGTCAGCCTTCATTAATAGGCCACTGGGTTTATCTACCAGAAAAAGTGTCACTGGACTTCTTTCTTACACATTCTCAGGCAAATTACAGAACTGAAGGTGAAAATTAAAAACAGAGTTCTTAGAAGACAAGGCAAGAGAATACCCTTGTGACTTTGAGGTAGGGAAATCAATCTTTATCAAAACACAGGGCATACTAACTAGGAAGACTGATGCATTTGACTCTATTAAAGTTAGACCTCTTTTTAACAAAAGACACCCTTAAGAGAAAAAAAAAAGCAAATCACAGACTGGGAGGTAACTGTAGCAAAAACCAATGAACCCATATCCAAAACACAAACAAGTTTTACAAGTCAATAAGACAACTTATAGAAAAATGAGTAAAAGATGAAAACAGGCAGTTCACACAGAAGATGTCTCATGGCCATTAGACTGGTGAAAATATGTTCCATCTCTTAAGACACTGGGCAAGTGCAATTCCAATAAGATATCACTTACACAGCCCCATGCAGAGAGTGATAGTTACAAAGGCCACCATACTATGTGTTGATGAGAGTATGGTGCCCTAGAACTCACAAATGCAACTAGAGGGAATGTAAATTGATACAAAAACCGTGGAAGCTGTTTGGAAGCAATTCCATTTCTAGGGCTTGCCCTAGAAGTAGTGTTAGCCCGTGGACCAGGTGACATGACAAGAACAGATACAGGAGCACGACTGGTATTAGCACTAAACATCTAACAACTGCAAGTGGATAAATAAACTGTATTCAATAAAATGCATCGTAGTGTATAAAACAATGTACAGTACTGTCTGAAATAAACACAATGACAGTGAACTACAGCTACAAGAAACCCGTGGACAAAAACAGAGTAAAAGAAAAAGACACAAATGTGTGTGTGTGTTTTCATATAACTCCAATAATATAAAGGCTTTTAAAGCAAAGTAAAACTAGTGTTACCTAGCTTAGGAAACGCAAGGCAGTGAGTTGGTGATGGACAGGGAGGCCTGGCGTGCTGTGATTCATGGGGTCTCAAAGAGTCGGACATGACTGAGCGACTGAACTGAACTGAACTGAAGGTGGTTACTGGAGTAAAGGAGGATCAAACCCAGGTCTCCAGCACAGCAGGCAGATTTTCTACTGTCTGAGCCACCAGGGAAGCCCAAAGCGCTTCTTGGCAGCGGTGGGATTCAAACCCACAACTCCAAAGAGACTGGAGCCTTACTCCAGCACCTTAGACTGCTCGGCTATACCGCCCAGTTGAGAAACAGAACTAGAGCCAAAATGGTTAAACAGGAAGGCAAGAAAGAGGTAAGGGGTTTAGAAGCTATTTGAGGTTAAATACAGCTGATTCAAAGGAGCAGGTGACACTCCACGATTTGCATCTTTAAAAGGTCAGCCTTCATTAATAGGCCACTGGGTTTATCTACCAGAAAAAGTGTCACTGGACTTCTTTCTTACACATTCTCAGGCAAATTACAGAACTGAAGGTGAAAATTAAAAACAGAGTTCTTAGAAGACAAGGCAAGAGAATACCCTTGTGACTTTGAGGTAGGGAAATCAATCTTTATCAAAACACAGGGCATACTAACTAGGAAGACTGATGCATTTGACTCTATTAAAGTTAGACCTCTTTTTAACAAAAGACACCCTTAAGAGAAAAAAAAAAGCAAATCACAGACTGGGAGGTAACTGTAGCAAAAACCAATGAACCCATATCCAAAACACAAACAAGTTTTACAAGTCAATAAGACAACTTATAGAAAAATGAGTAAAAGATGAAAACAGGCAGTTCACACAGAAGATGTCTCATGGCCATTAGACTGGTGAAAATATGTTCCATCTCTTAAGACACTGGGCAAGTGCAATTCCAATAAGATATCACTTACACAGCCCCATGCAGAGAGTGATAGTTACAAAGGCCACCATACTATGTGTTGATGAGAGTATGGTGCCCTAGAACTCACAAATGCAACTAGAGGGAATGTAAATTGATACAAAAACCGTGGAAGCTGTTTGGAAGCAATTCCATTTCTAGGGCTTGCCCTAGAAGTAGTGTTAGCCCGTGGACCAGGTGACATGACAAGAACAGATACAGGAGCACGACTGGTATTAGCACTAAACATCTAACAACTGCAAGTGGATAAATAAACTGTATTCAATAAAATGCATCGTAGTGTATAAAACAATGTACAGTACTGTCTGAAATAAACACAATGACAGTGAACTACAGCTACAAGAAACCCATGGACAAAAACAGAGTAAAAGAAAAAGACACAAATGTGTGTGTGTGTTTTCATATAACTCCAATAATATAAAGGCTTTTAAAGCAAAGTAAAACTAGTGTTACCTAGCTTAGGAAACGCAAGGCAGTGAGTTGGTGATGGACAGGGAGGCCTGGCGTGCTGTGATTCATGGGGTCTCAAAGAGTCGGACATGACTGAGCGACTGAACTGAACTGAACTGAAGGTGGTTACTGGAGTAAAGGGGTGTGGTTGGCAGAGGACACGCTAGGGAGCCCCTGGGGGTTGTGACAGTGCTCCATTTCTTGACCTGAGTGATCTTCCTATAAGTGTTCACTTTATAATGCTGCGTTCCCTGATGGCTTAGATGGTAAAGAATCCACCTGCCAATGCAGGAGACCCAGGTTCTATCCCTGGGTCAGGAAGATCCTCTGGAGAAGGGCATGGCAACCCACTCTAGTATTCTTGCCTGGAGAACCCCATGGACAGAGGAGCCTGGCAGGATGAACAGTCCATGGGGTCACAAAGAGTTGGACACAACTGAGCGACTCTTTTACTTTTTTCACTTTCATACTTATATTTGTGTTTTATGCATATATTTGCATGTGTGGTATAGTATTTGATAATTTTAGAAAGGATTCAACAATCGTCGTGGCTGTTTAAAAAGTGGATTGTGGGGAAGGGGGACAGTCAGGGGCTCAGTAAGATGCTCCCTGACTCATCTCAAGGAGCCCAAGAGGCTTGGCGAGATAAGGGCAGACAGCTCCCTAGGCTAGACTAGATAGGACAGGCCCCAGGGGTTAGATTGTCACCCCAGGCTACACCAGGCCTGGGGAGGTGATAACACAGATGGAAGAAAACGACAGATTCACGGTGTGCTTTGGAGCCTGATCAGGCTGTCGGCGGGGTGTGGGAAGGAAGGACGTCTGATAACTTCTAGCTTGTGCACCTGGGCAGCTGGTGATGTCACTGAGATGGTGAAGAGCTGGGGCTGGCATGGGAGGGATAAGGGAGGACATCAACAATCTGCACTGATTGTGTGAACTTGGAGGTGTCTGGTGGACATCCCAGAGGAGGTGTCCAGGAGGCCACTGGATATGGGAGCTCTCCATGTTAGAATAAGTGAAGATTGCTGAGTGGTGGTCACTGGGCAGCCCAGTCAAGCCACCCACCACTCCTGCACACCAGCTTCCTGGCTTGTACAGAACACCGGTGGATCAGCAAATAATATCTTCTCCTGTCATAGGATTTCAACCTGAGCTTGCAAACAGCAGAACCCACAAGCATTGTTATCATTGCTAAGTGAAGTGAAAGTCAGTCAGTTGTGTCTGACTCTTTGCGACCCCATGGACTGTAGCCCGCCAGGCTCCTCTGTCCATAGGATTCCCCAGGCAAGAATACTGGAGTGGGTAGCCATTCTCTTCTCCAGGGGAATCTTCCTGACCCAGGGATCGAACCCAGGTCTGCTGCATTGCAGACAGATTCTTTTACTGTCTGAGCCACAAGGGAAACCCATCATTTCTAAGGGTCGACTTAATTAAAAATAAACTTGTTTCAAAATGGGTCACCACTGTTTGCTCTTTAGATGGAGAAAAAGAAAGACCTATACCAGTTGAATGCATTTAAATGGCCTCTCTGAGCATACTCTCTTTTTCCTTTCCAGTTCCCTACCCAATATTTCTACCTTATGTCCCCTCTAGGCAGAACTGAAACAAGCAATTTTTGGAAGAGGAGAATTCAGGAGAAAAGAACCAACTTTAATTTCTCTCTCCACTCCACACTCTCTGCCAAAGCAGCCTCAAATAGCAGGCCTTCCAGGAACATGCTCAGAGGTAACTTAAGCAAAAACAAACATTTGTTCACATTTAGTTTTGTGTTTTAGGGAGATCTGAGAGACTTTCATTGATTTCATTCCACTAAAAACAGCCCAAGACAGGTTGAGACGATCTTCCTTTACTTGTCACATTTCTGAAACACAACATATATTCTTTAAAAATTTTAAACTGTGGTAAAATACACATAAACTCTACCATCTTAATCATTTTTAAAAGTACACAGTTCAGTGGCATTAAGTACAGTCACATTGTTATACAACTATTACCACCTTCCATCTCTAGAATTGTTTTCATGTTGTAAAAATTTAACTTTGGACCCATTAAGCGATAACTTTCCTTCCTCCTGCCAGCCCCTGGTAACTACCATTTTACTTTCTATATCATTTGACTGCTCTATTCGAAGAGCTGACTCATTTGAAAAGACTCTGATGTTGGGAAAGATTGAAGGCAGGAGGAGAAGGGGACAACAGAGGATGAGATGTTTGGATGGCATCACTGACTCAATGGAAATGAGTTTGGGTAAACTTCAGGAGTTGGTAATGGACAGGGAGGCCTGGCATGCTGTGGTTCATGGGGTCGCAAAGAGTCAGACACGACTGAGCGAATGAACTGAACTTGACTGCTCTAGGTAACTGATATAATTGGAATCACACAGGATTATATTTTTGTGAGAGGCTTATTTCATTTTTAACACAATATCTTCAAGTTTCATCCAGGTTGTAGCACATATCAGAATCTCCTTCCTTTTTAAAGTGAAAGTCGCTCAGTCGTGTCTGACTCTTTGCAACCCCATGGACTATACAGTCTATGGAATTCTCCAGGCCAGAATACTGGAGTGGGTAGCCATTCCCTTCTCCAGGGGATCTTCCCAACCCAGGGGTCGAACCCAGGTCTCCCACATTGCAGGCAGATTCTTTACCAGCTGAGCCACCAGGGAAGCCCAAGGATACTAGAGTGGGTAGCCTATCCCTTCTCTAGCAGATCTTCCTAACCCAGGAATCCAACAGGGATCTCCTGCATTGCAGGCAGGTTCTTTACCAGCTGAGCTACTAGGGAGGTCCTTTTTAAAGCTGGATAACATTCCACTGTATGTATACACCACATTTTATCTATTCATTCATTGATGGATACTTGGGCTGCTTCCACCTTTTGACAACTATGAATAATGCTATGAATGTGAGCATGCAAATGTCTCTTCAAGTCCTGAAATGCAACATGTATTCTACATAGTTAAGCTTCCAAAATGAAATTTAATCAAGCTGACCAATTTCTGGTTTGACACCAGGATATCTAATTCCTTTTTGCAACCAAGCTTTCTGTCTGGATCTTTACTGACTTTAGAAGAACCTCTCCCTAGATCCTAATTGTGCCAAGTCCTTCTGGCAGAGACGATCCTAATCTTACCCTTCCAAGGAAGGCTGTAGCATTGACTTGACATTTTTTGATGAAATAGCCAGAGTGTAAGTCTCAAGAAACTGAGAAATGTGGTTCTAATACTGAAAGGAGATGTAATTACCCAGTGACTATTCATCAAAGCTAGAAATACAACTGAGTAAAATACAAAGAGAACAACTCCACTCAGGCCCAACAGAAGCAAATGTCCCATGTCCAGTTACCTGGGAAACCTGTATATCAGCATCCAACATCTCTGTAAGATTCCTTTGGCATTTAAAGTGCTTTCTCTGTACTCTGAGAGCTGAAAAGTATGTCAGCTTAGCGTTAGATGCTCAGGGACATGAAGCTGTAATGTACTGTGACAGTAGGTTATCTGCATACCTGGGTTATCAAGTAAGTGAGGGGCATGAGAAGAGAGAAGCCAGAGAAGGGGGCGGGGGTTTAGATCCCAGAGAGGGCTGAAAAGCATCCAGGGCAGAGACTGGGCTTCATCCTGTATCCACGGAATCCACTGACGCTTCATCAAGGAGGAGAGCGTAGTGCAATTCACTAAGCTCGTTCTGTGTGCCAGGCCCCATGCCATACGATGCAATCCATTAATTCCTCTAACCCTTACGGCCACCAAGGCACTGCCATCATTGTCCTCACTTGACAGTCAGAGGAACTAAGGCACTGAAAGGCCAAATGTTTCACACAGCTAGTGAGTGGAGGATCTGGGGTTCAAATTCAGGAGTTCTGGTTTCAGAGACTCAACTTTCCTACCTGCAACAGTCCACAGGGCGGCATGTTCATGCTGGCGTGCAAGAGAGAAAAGCATGGCGAATGTCACATCAGCGTCATCAGAGCTCTCTGCTTCCTATTTAGACTAGGTATACGTGAGGCAAGTGTATACCTCATACCTTCTGTGACATGCACACACCCACAAGGAAACAAACATGACGTCAGCCAGTCAGGGTTGTAGGCAGGTAAGGCTGGGGTCCCCAGGGAAGAGAACGAGGCGTGGCTTTCTTGACTTAAGAGCAGCCACCGTAGGCTGAGGCCACTCTGTGGTCTAAGCCTGGCCTCCATGCTTGCCTGTGCAGAAGAATAGCTCCTAGTAGTTAATGATTTTAAGGGAACAAAAGGAACGCGGGAACAAGCAGCTTATTGACTGGCTGGGGGAAATAACCAAAACGGAGACAATAAATCAGTCACAAAGACTCCCAGTTCTGTTTCAAAGGTGAAGAATAGCCTGACGCACATTCTTGAGTTGTTTTACAGGGTCTGGACCCCCTCGGACAATCAGCCTCCAGACTAAATTGTGCCAGAGAACTGATGGAGCTGACCACACAGCTGCTTCTCATGACTTCCAGCAGCTAAGACCTGGGATCCTCCAACCGAGCTGACTCTTGTCCCAAGTCTATGCTCACCTCCTCTCATGAAGACGCATGCTCCCTTAGCTTAAAATGCCCCCCAGTTGTGCTGTTCAGGGACACACTCCTTTGGGAAAGATCCCTGGTGTTCTCCTTATTTGCTGCAAGTAATAAATCCCTCTTTCTCTGGCTCTTTGGCATGGCTGGGTCTTTTGGCTCGATACCCACCAAGAGGCAAACCCAGTTTTCAGGGAACAAGGGGACCATTAGAAAGGGTGGGTGCCTGCACATGGAAAGACTTTCCTGCTAAGACCACACTCAGGACCACTTACCCATCAGCTCATGGGGCCAGCATCACTAAGGGCCACTGCATGTGACCTCGGCTTGAGAGTACAGAGGGATCTCCCAAAGCCTAGGGCCCCAGCCCCAGTGAACACACCCAGCCTGGGCAGATGGCACTCCCAGGCCCAGCTACCCTGAGCTTCCCCTCTGCCCTTCCCCAGCAACTCCTGCTTCCAGTATTTAGGCAAAAAGGCATTTCGAAACACTAGACCAATTTCTGCATGAACTGACAAAGTTCTCACACTTTGCAGGTTTGCATCTTCAAGTAGAAAAATCTGCAGGCTGAGGACCTGGGCTCAGGGGCTGTCTTCAGACAAACCATCAAATCTCTCTGATCTTGGCTTCGACCTCAACGTGAGACCCACTAGGCCATTGTCATTATCTAAATGAAGGCAGCATTCATGTTTCCACGGCCTATGAGACCTTCTGCCCCATGTCCACAATCTACTCTCCTGATGACCCCCACCAGACTCTAGCCAGGCGTCCCTGGTGGCTCAGTGGTAAAGAATCCACCTGCCGAGCAGGAGACATGGGTTTGATCCCTGGGTTGGGAAGATCCCCTGGAGAAGGAAATGGCAACCCACGCCAGTGTTCTTGCCTGTGAAATCTCATAGACAGGGGACCCTGATGGGCTACAGTCCACAGGGTCACAAAAGAGCTGGACACGACTTGGTGACTAAACAAGACTCCAGCCACATGCACCTCCTTGCTGTCCCTGATGACCCGGCCTTTTCCCACTGCCATAGGGCCCAAGCGCTGGCTGTCCCCTCAGTGTCTGCAAGCCTGTGCCCCACCTCCTTCCTATTCCTGTCCACACATCATTTTCTCAGCAAGGCCTGGGATGGGGAGCCCATGGGATATTCCCGCTGCCCCACCCCCAAGAACACCCAGGGCCCCTTTTCCCTGCTCTATATTTTCCCCTATTATTTTGTTTTTTTTTTTTTTTTCCCCTTTAATTTAGAAAAAAAATTTTTGGCTGCATCAGGCTTTTTAGTTATAGCACATGGTGCCTTCGTTGCGTCACTCAAGCCTCTTTCTAGATGTGCACCCAGGCTCTCTAGCTGCGGTGTGCAGGCTCAGCAGTTGGCACTTAATTGCCCCGCCACTATCTGTGACCTAAGTTCCCCGACCAGGGATCAAACCCATGTCGCCTGCGCTGGTAGGTGGATTCTTAACCCCTGGACCACCAGGGAAGTCTCTTCCCCATTGCTTTTAACACCTTCTTGGGCCTTGTTTCTGAGAGTGTGGTCTGGAGACCAATACCAGCAGCATCTCCTGGGAGACTGTTAGAAATGCAAAATCTCAGGCTCTGCCTGAATTAAAATCTGCATTCTCACAAGGTGCCCCAGGAGATCTGTGTGTACAACAGAGGGTCTATTACAGTGGGTTATATACTTTGCCTGTGTATCCTGTTTCCTCCCCCTCCTGGGCTGTAAGTTCTGGGCATTCATCCATTCTCATCTCTACTGTGGCCCCCAAACTACAAAGGTCCTGGTCACATTGTAGGCAGGCCTCTTGATAATGAACAAATGAGTGAACTGAAAAGCAATCAAGGTCAGGACCGTGAGGGCCACGATCCCCTGGCCAAACTGGCCAGGGGCTAAGGACACCCAACTGGGGAGCAGAGGAGGGTCTAAGACGTGGCCTTGGGTTCCAACAGGAGAACTCTATGGCCTAGCTCAGGAAGGCCCGGAAAACCGGGAGGTGATTCAGTTCAAAACTTAATTGCCCCGCCACTATCTGTGACCTAAGTTCCCCGACCAGGGATCAAACCCATGTCGCCTGCGCTGGTAGGTGGATTCTTAACCCCTGGACCACCAGGGAAGTCTCTCCCCCATTGCTTTTAACACCTTCTTGGGCCTTGTTTCTGAGAGTGTGGTCTGGAGACCAATACCAGCAGCATCTCCTGGGAGACTGTTAGAAATGCAAAATCTCAGGCTCTGCCTGAATTAAAATCTGCATTCTCACAAGGTGCCCCAGGAGATCTGTGTGTACAACAGAGGGTCTATTACAGTGGGTTATATACTTTGCCTGTGTATCCTGTTTCCTCCCCCTCCTGGGCTGTAAGTTCTGGGCATTCATCCATTCTCATCTCTACTGTGGCCCCCAAACTACAAAGGTCCTGGTCACATTGTAGGCAGGCCTCTTGATAATGAACAAATGAGTGAACTGAAAAGCAATCAAGGTCAGGACCGTGAGGGCCACGATCCCCTGGCCAAACTGGCCAGGGGCTAAGGACACCCAACTGGGGAGCAGAGGAGGGTCTAAGACGTGGCCTTGGGTTCCAACAGGAGAACTCTATGGCCTAGCTCAGGAAGGCCCGGAAAACCGGGAGGTGATTCAGTTCAAGTTCTCATAGTTTGTGACTGTGGGTGACAGGAGTGCTGTCTCTCTGTCCAGGCCAGCTGTGCAGGATGCTGGAGAGAAGTCCGCAGTAGAGGCAGGCAGCACAAGTGGGTGGAGCCCCGACCCCTGGAGGGTTACAGCTGCCTCGGGAGCTGAGCACTCCCTGCCCCTCCCCGCTAGCCTGCTGGGTCACGCCCTCCACATCAGGGCTCTCTAAACTCATCTTCAGGATCCCTGAAGGTGGGCAGTTCCTCTTTCTGACAAGACAGCCATCATGTGCAATTGATTAAGTGTCTGCATAGAAAAGAAAGTAAATGATCGTAAACAGAGAGGGACACAAAACGGTTCAAACAGGAAAAGATGTTCAACCTCGCTCTTGAGTGAGAAACAAAAACTCCACCCACCCCCCCCCCCCCCCCCCCACACTCTCCCAGATCCAAACTCGATGGGGGGTCATTTGGTACCAGCTGTCAAAATCCCAAATTCAAATACTCTCTGGACAGAAATCCCCCTTCTAAGTTACTCATCACAACACTGTTCTTGCTCTCTCTTTTTCTAAGTTTTTTTTGATGTGGATCCTTTAAGTCTTTATTGGATTTGTTATAAAACTGATTGTTTTATGTTTTAGTGTTTTGGCCATGAGGCATATGGGATCTTAGCTCCCCAACTATTAGGGCCTCACGGGAGCCATGACAGGCTCAGCAAGAGATAATAGGCCAAAAATACCTGAGTCATGTTTCTGGGACTTCCGGAAAGCTCGACCAATCAGGGAGGTCCTCCTCTTTCCGGGACTTCCGGATAGTCCTAGCCAATCAGGGAGGTCCCCCCCAGTGTCCGACCTGAGCCAATCAAGACGAGACACGAGATTTGAAATTTGCACGCGCGCACACCAGTTAACCAATCATGTGATGCCAACTAACCCGCGGGACTGCCTGTATAGAAGCAGCTGTGAGTCAGAGCTGGGGCACTTGTCGGATCCCACTGCGCTGGGTAAGACCTGGGACCTGGCTCAAGCTAGCAATAAAACCCCTTTATGCTTTTGCATTGCTGTGGACATCTTATTCTCTCAGTTCTGGGGACTCGGACTCTGGGCATAACATTTGGGGGCTCATCTGGGATCCCTTTAACTGGGAAGAATAACACTCTCCTAGTAGAAGGGGTTTCCTCACTAGGAGGAAGAGGTACCTGAACACTGGTGACAGGCTTGGATAAGTCCAGCATGAGACCAAGTTCTGGCATCGGGCTGGAAAGGCGGCTGGCGCCAGGTATTAAGTCCAGCGTGAGACCAAGTTCTGGCATTGGGCTGGAAAGGCGACTGGCGAGTAACTACTTAGGTTGCTTAGGTGGTGTGAGACCGGTTTAGTGAACTTCTTGGAGGCGGCTGGCTCTGTTCACTAGATAAGTCCAGCGTAAGGCCAAGGCCCAGTGAGAGCGCTGGAAGGCAGCTGGCTCTGGTAAGGAGAAAGCTTTTGTCAGGTCTGGTCAGGGGCGAATTGGTCGTCCTAGCTGGCGTAAGACCGAGGCCCAGCATCGTGCTGGAAGGCAGCTGGTTCTGCAGGGAAGAGAGCTTCTCTCTTGATCCCGAATCTGGTGGGCAGTGGACGCCCTTCGGTAAGGTAACCTCGAGGGATAGGAAGACTCGGGGGGCCCAGAAAGACCTAGTACTGTGTTCTCGGCCAATGTGTATCTGTCCTCTGTTTGTCACATCTTTGTGTGTGCCGGCATTGTCTGCTCTCTGTGTGTTCATTTTGTCTCCTGTGTTCTTCTCTGTACCCATGGGACAAACGGCTTCCACTCCTTTGTCCCTTATGACTGACAAATCTAGGGTGCAAGACCTATCGTTATTGGTGAAAAAGAACTCGAATTCTGGTTCTGATTTCTGGTAGGGCTGAGTTCCAGTCCT
>SJYR01003467.1:17965-52263 GCA_006410655.1 Kobus ellipsiprymnus
TTAAAGGACGCTTACTCCTTGGAAAAAAAGTTATGACCAACCTAGACAGTATATTCAAAAGCAGAGACATTACTTTGCTGACTAAGGTCCGTCTAGTCAAGGCTATGGTTTTTCCTGTGGTCATGTATGGATGTGAGAGTTGGACTGTGAAGAAGGCTGAGCGCCGAAGAATCGATGCGTTTGAACTTTGGTGTTGGAGAAGACTCTTGAGAGTCCCTTGGACTGCAAGGAGATCCAACCAGTCCATTCTGAAGGAGATCAGCCCTGGGATTTCTTTGGAAGGAATGATGCTAAAGCTGAAACTCCAGTACTTTGGCCACCTCATGCAAAGGGTTGATTCATTGGGAAAGACTCTGATGCTGGGAGATATTGGGGGCAGGAGGAGAAGGGGACGACCCAGGATGAGATGGCTGGATGGCATCACCGACTCGATGGACGTGAGTCTAAGTGAACTCCGGGAGTTGGTGATGGACAGGGAGGCCTGGCGTGCTGCGATTCATGGGGTCACAATGAGTCAGACACGACTGAGCGACTGAACTGAACGGAACTGAAGTGAACTGAATGCTAATGATTTTCCCTACTCTTCTCAATTTAAGCCTGAATTTTGTAATAAGGAGCTCATGATCTGGGCCACAGTCATCTCCCGGTCTTGTTTTTGCTGGCTGACTGTATACAGCTTCTCCATCTTCAGCTGCAGAGAATGTAATCAATCTGATTTCGTATTGACCATCTGGTGATGCCCCTGTGTAGTCATCTCTTAGGTTGTTGGGAAAGGATTTGTTATGACCAGTGTGATCTCCTGATCAAACTTGTTAAACTTTGCCCTGCTTCATTTTGTACTCCAAGGCCAAACTTGCCTGTTATTCCAGGTATATCTTGACTTCCTACTTTTGCATTCCAGTCCTCTATGACAAAAAGGAAATCTTTTTTTGTTGTTGTTGTTGATTCTAGAAGGTCTTGTAGGCCTTCATAGAACTGGTCAGTTGCAGCTTCTTTGGCATCAGTGGTTGGGGTGTAGACTTGGATGACTGTGATGTTGAATGGTTTGCTTTGAAAGCGAGCAGGCATTCCGTGGTGTTTTAGATACGGTAGTATGTATATGTCAGCCCTCGCCCTGGCCGTCCGCCTTCCCCTTTGGTAACTGCAAGCTGCTTCCGTGTCTGAGTCTGTTTCTGTTGGTGACTGAGTCCACCTGTGGCACTGTTCTGGTTTCCCGTGCAGGTGATGCCAGGCGATGGTTGTCTCTCCCCCGGACTCACTGCATGTAGCAGGATCGTCTCTGGCTCAGCTGTGTTGCTGCTAACGGCAGTGTTTTGTGTTTTCTTGGGGCTGAGTAACATTCTCTTTGTGTATGTGTGTGGACGCCCCACACACCGTGTCTCCTGTAGCCGTTCATCTGCTGATGGACGGTTAGGCTCCCCATGTCCCGGCTGTTGTGCGGTGCCGCTGCGAGCAGTGGGGTGTGTGGATCTTTGCTAACCAGAGTTATCTCTGGATCTTTGGCCAAGAGTGGGATTGCTGGATCATATGGTAGCTCTATTCTTAGTTTTTTAAGGAACCTCCATACGGTTCTCCATAATGGCTGCACACTCACATTCCCACCAGCAGTGTGGGAGGGCTCCCTTTTCTCCAGTCATGTTTTTTATTTCGAGAGCTTTTTTTCCCTCTCGATATTTTTTTACGGATGAAGTAAGACGAGATTTTCTTTGCTCCCTGCGTCCCCTCTGGCTCTCTGAGTTTCCTGTCTCTGCTTATTTGCTTCCATCTCTCGGATCTGGGCCTGTCGTGTCACCAGCAGTCCAGCCACGTGAGAGGGAAAGCCACGTCTGACCCGCTCCACAGCCCGTGCATGTGAGCTGTGGGGCGCGTGCTGCTCGTTCACCTTGTATCTGGAGTTTGTGCCTTTTGAACACTTTCCTCCAATCCCACCTGCCCCATTGTTTTAATTTTTACGAATTTGTTATGAAGTATTTCACATATACAAAAAAGCACAGCGTAGGAAGCAGACGTGCCAGCTGTGGGCCAGGTGAGACAGTGACGGCCCTGTCGCTCAGGTAGCTGTGGGCTCTTGGTACCATTCCGCTTCTCTCCAGCCTTTCCGAGGAGGCAGCTGCTTTTCTGACTTTTCTCTGATATTCTACAAAGTGTGGCACGATTGCGGTGACCAGCTCGTCTGTGGTGTCGCACCCTGCACGGTTCTGCAGCGCCCTAGTATGTGGGGTCACCGGCATAAAGCCCTCCATGGGGACGTGTTGTTCCAGTTCCGTTGTCCACTCGCTGCCCTTTGATCTACTCGTTGTTTGCTGACAAGGTTTGTGACTGGCTTCTGTGGTGGCCGGCGCCACAGAGAGCGTTTGTAGACATGTAGGTGTGTGCCAGGCCTGTGCACGCCCCGCAGCTGACGCGCCTGCGCTTTCGGAGTCTCTTGGCAAGGCCGAGGGCACTGTCTCCCTCAGTAAACGGTGCGCTTGAGCTGCTCTCACTGTCAGCTGTCGAGCTGTCATTTTCTCTCCCCATCTGCCCTTAAACACACAGACACGCTCACAGGTACAGACACACACACGCTTTTCTCCCCGGTTCTGGAACTGATGAGAGTTGCTATCTGTCAGGGCTTGTGGGGTGGGGTTGTGGGGTGTCCGCCCCTGTTTCTCCCAGGGTCTCCTGGCCGCATGGCTCCCTGGTGAGCATGAGACATGCCGCCAGCACAGGCCTTGTAGAGCTGGCCTGGAAGCAGAGTGGGGTCGTGTCTGAGAGCGACCCTCACCCCTGTCAGCCCACGAGGACCGCGCCTGCTCGCCGCAGAGCCGCGGTGGTGCGTGCACATCACGGGCCGAGCCATGGCCTGGCCTGGTGCTGGAAGCCAGCGTGAGGAATTCCACCCGTGACAAGGTCATGCGGCATGAGATCTGAGGTGCAAGGTCTAATCAGATCTCAGGTTTTCCCCCTGGAATTTCCTGAGCATCCAAACCCCGAAAAATAAAAATCTGCCGGCTTTTGTTCTGTGCTTCTCTACTCTTCTAATACACTCCGGAAAAAGTCATCTCTAAGCTTTGGTCTTCTGCGTTTGAAAGGGATGTTTCAGTTAAACCTCCTCTGGTAGTTCTCTAGCTTGCCTAACAAGTTTCCCGGACCCCTTACAGCTTGTGAATTGCTTGCAACCCCCAACCGGGAGAGGCACAAAAGCTTGAAAGCATCTTAAAGACACAGAACCTTTTCTAAAGAGTTAAAAACCATATTGGTGACGGGTTTTCACTGTTGATTCAATGATTGCCGCCAGGCCTCCATATTCTTTATCTTTTAGGCACCTGGGAAGATGTTAATCAATGTAAACGGGGTATGGAAAAAGATATATAGTAGTTTTGATGTTAGCAACACTAGACTTTTGAGTTAATTACTTTTCTTTTGTTATAAATCACTGTACTCCTTTCGCTTGTTATAAATTGTTGTATCTTTGCTATGTAAGAATGAAACTTTATTTAGTGCTGAGAGCGGTGCCAAACCTTGGGAAGATCAACACAAGTAAGTCTTCTGGTTGACAAACGCTTATCAGAAAAAAGGTTGTAAAATGTTAATTGGCCCTTCTGGCAGAAGATGATGTACATTACCTAAGACTTGTGTTTGCAGTCAGGTATGCAGAGAGAAAAGCCTGCTTTTGATAAGAGTCTAAACTGCTAACGCTGTATAACTTTGTGTTACCCATTGATCTCCATGTATTATCAAACATATAAATAGCCCCTTGAACAATAAACGGACGGGACCAGTTTTCCGGACTAGCCTCTCGGCCTAGTTTCTTGGGAATCTGGCTCTCCCCATGTCTCTTTCTCTCACCCCTTTTCCCTCTCCTTCCTTCTCCTCTTTACTCTAACTTCAGGCTGAATTCCCATCTGGAACGGGGTGGCTCTCCAAGTCTACTTACTTGCCCTGGCCCTAAGATCCGTAAGAGAGAGTGCCCAAGGTGGGGCACTCTCCGCTATCAAGCGGGCGCCGGCGGCCCCACGTAGATGGTGCAAGCTCCTTGTCTGGAGCTTTATTGGCCTTCCCCGTAAACCAAGTTATTCAGCCTCTTTTCTCCACTTAATTTTCCTACTATACTATTTCTTCTAATCTCCTTTATATTTCTATATAAGTTTTTTCCTCGCCTACTCCGTCTCTCCTTCGAATCACCCTGGCTCCACCGGGGCTGGACCCCGGCAGCCTGGCCTCTGCCTCTGCCTCCCAGGGCCTCTGGAGCTGGCCCCAGGGCCTGGGTTGGGCGCCTGGCAGGTGGCTGCTCTGCGTTGCTTGGGGCTCCTGCTTCTTGTGGGGTGGTCGTGGACCCTTTATGGATCAACCTCCTGTCTCTTTTTCTTACTGTTTGGAACTCAAAACTTTTTGGATTTTATGGGTTTTTAAAGTTGAATTATAGTTAGTTGGTTCACAATGTCGCATTAGTCTTAGCTGTGCAACAGAGTGACTGAGTTATACTTCCATGTATCGTCACTTTTTAGATCCCTTTCCCTTAGAGGTCATTGCGGCCTTTTGAGTCTTGCTCCCTGTGCCATAGAGTCGGACATCGTTTTGTCTACTTTATACACAGGGGTGTGTCCATGTGAATCCCAAACTCCTACTTTATCCCTCCCTCCGTTTCCCCTTCTGTAATCGTAAGTTTGTTTTCTATGTCTGTTTTCTGTGAGTCTGTTTTTGTTTTGTAAACAAGTTCATTCGTATAATTCAAATAAAAATTCCACGCATATGCGGAATTCATTCACATGATAAATTCCGCGATATCTGTCTCTGACTCACTCCACTTAGTGACCCCTGGCCCCTCCACGGCGCCGCAGTGGCTCCACTTCACTCCTGCCTCACGGCTGAGCAGCATTCCACTGTGGGCTTCCCAGGCGGCTCAGCGGGAGAGAACCAGCCTGCCAAGCAGGAGACACAGGTTCACTCCCTGGGCTGGGAAAGTCCTCTTGTCAAGGAAATGGCAACTCACTCTGGTATTCTTGCCTGGGAAATCCCATGGACAGAGGAACCTGGCAGACTGCACTCCATAGGGTTTCAAAGAGTTGGACATGACGTAGCGAGTAAACAAGAACAGTATTGCATTGTGTACATATACTCCATTGTGTACATATACTCCACATTGTGTACATATACTCCATTGTGTACATATACTCCACATTGTGTACATATACTCCATTGTGTATATATACTCCGTTGTGTACATATACTCCACATTTATACTCCATATTGTGTATATGTACTGCACCTTGTGTATATATACTCTATTGTGTACGTATACTCCACATTGTGTATATATACTCCATTGTGTATGTATACTCCATTGTGTACATATACTCCACACCTTCCTTATCCATTCGTTTGCTGATGGACACTTACATTGCTTCTATGGCCTGACTCTTGTGAACAGTAATGCTATGAATATTGGGGTGCGTGTATCTTTTTGAGCTTTGGCTTCTCTGGATTCATACAGGGACAGCCTTCTCAGTATAAAGGATCTGAAGCAGGCAGAAAGGACTTCAAGGCAGAAGCGATATAACTAAGCCCAAAACACACCAAGGACCCCTTGAGCCAGAGCCCAGTGTTCCCGACCGGCAGGGCTGTTTGGAGGAAGGGGCATTTTCCATGTTCACTCATGGACAGTCAGGTCAGGAGACTGGGCATCCACTAGGTTTTATCTGTGTGAGTTCTTTTTTGCAGGGCCTGGCATACACGTAAAGCAGGGCTGTCCAGCAGCAGCCACAGTGACCCTCATCACACAGGCATGCTGCTCTCTGTGGCAATTTATTAGGCTTCTTCATTCTGGCTTTCAAAGAAGAGAGACATTGAGAGTTTATTTTTAATAAGAATGAATAGAATTCCTGTTCTGCTGTGGCAGAGTGATGCTACGATAGCCTCTCTCTCCTGCTGATTACAACAGAAACTTTGGGTAGAATGCAAAGGAATCTGAAAATAAAAGTGGGTAGGTCGCGGATGGGAATTGAAAACAGGAAGAGCAGCCCAAGAACAGTCAGTTCCCTGGGTTTCCCCTTCCGTCTCAGTGCTCTGCCTCAGGGCAGCCCGATCGTGGGCTCTCAGTATGGGAGAGAGTGTGCATGGGTCTAGAGAGTCTCAGGGCAGACAGACAGCAGCATGGCACAGGCCGGGCACGGCCAGAACCCGGCTGAGATGCAGCCTCAGCCCAGCTCTCAGACCGAGGGGCATTGGTGCCAGCGGTGCCACGCACTTGAGGCATCACCCAAAAATCAGAGATGCTGGCACCCAGCCCCACACAGCACTGGGATGGGGCAGGGAGTAAGACAGAACTTGTGATCTGAACCCAGTCAGCTTGATAACTTGCTAAAAATTTCAACATTTCCCAGAAAATTGGAGCCTAACCCTAGATACATCAGTAACAATGTTGAATGCATCAATTAAATGGTGATCAGCTTGGACAGAAACACCAATATTCAGCTACATGCTGGCTTCATAAACTCCTATAGCCATAAGGGCTGAGGGAGATTAAAAAGAAAAGAAGATGATAGACTATACCATGAAAGCTCAAAGCCGAGAGGCTGCATCAGTGTCAGACAGAGCAGACTGCAGACCACAGAATGTCTCTGGGGAGAGGAGCGACACCCGCCGAGAAGACGGAGCAGCCCGAATGTCTGCTCTCCTAAGAAGGGCTTCACCAGCCGGGCAGAAGCTCACAGAGGTGAGAGGAGAAATGGGCCCTAGTCATGGCTGATGGCTTCACCCTTTGAGCGATCAGCAGCATAGGTAGACAGGAAGCCTACAGAGACACAGCAGGTCTACACAGCGACATCAGCCTCCTTGCTTAATTAATTAAGGGAACATTTATCGAACACTCATCCCAACAATAGCAAGTACATTCCTTTCATGTGGACATGGGGCACTCACAATACATACTGTTAACATATTCTGGGTCCTAAAGCAAATGGTAGTAAATGTCAGCAAATTTGGAAAACAGTAGTGACCAAAGGACTGGAAAAGGTCAGTTTTCATTCCAATTCCAAAGAAAGGCAATGTCAAAGAATGTTCAAACTACCCTACAATTGTGCTTCTTTCACACACTAGGAAGGTAATCAGAGAAGGCAATGGCACCCCACTCCAGTACGCTGCCTGGAAAATCCTATGGACGGAGGAGCCTGGTAGGCTGCAGTCCATGGGGTCGCTAAGAGTTGTATACTACTGAGTAACTTCACTTTCACTTTTCACTTTCATGCATTGGAGAAGGAAATGGCAACCCACTCCAGTGTTCTTGCCTGGAGAATCCCAGGGACAGGGGAGCCTGGTGGACTGCCGTCTATGGGGTCGCACAGAGTTGGACACGACTGAAGTGACTTAGCAGCAGCAGCAGGAAGGTAATGCTCAAAATCCGTCGAGCTAGGCTTCAACAGTACATGAATCGAGAACTTCCAGCTGGTTTTAGAAAAGGCAGAGGAACCAGAGATTAAATTGCCAACATCTGTTGGATCATAGAAAAAGGGAATTCCAGAAAAATATCTACTTCTGCTTCATTGACTATGCTAAAGCTTTGACTGTGTGGATCACAAAAAACTGTGGAAAAATTCTTAGATAGGAATACTAGACTACCTTACCTGCCTTCTGAAAAACCTGTGTGCAGGTCAAAAAGCAACAGTTAGAACCAGACAGGAGAAGGCAGTGGCACCCCACTTCAGTACTCTTGCCTGGAAAATCCCATGGGTGGAGGAGCCTGGTAGGCTGCAGTCCGTGGGTCTTTAAGAGTCGGACACGACTAAGTGACTTCACTTTCACTTTTCACTTTCATGCATTGGAGAAGGAAATGGCAACCCACTCCAGTATTCTTGCCTGGAGAATCCCAGGGACGGGGGAACCTCGTGGGCTGCCGGCTATGGGGTCGCACAGAGTCAGACACGACTGAAGCGACTTAGCAGCAGCAGCAGAACCAGACATGGAACAATAGACTGGTTCCAGATTAGGAAAGGAATACATCAAGGCTGTATGTTGTCACCCTGCTTATTTAACCTTTATGCAGAGTACATCCTGTGAAACGCTGGGCTGGATGGATCACAAGCTGGAATCAAAACTGCTGGGAGAAGTACTAACAGTCTCAGATATGCAGATGACTCCACTCAAGTGGCAGAAAGTGAGGAGGAACTAAAGAGCCTCTTGATGAAAGTCAAAGAGGAGAGTGAAAAAGCTGGCTTAAGACTCAAAAACTAGGATCATGGCATCCAGGCTCACCACTTCAGGGCAAACAGAAGGGGAAAAGTGGAGGCAGTGACATGTTTTCTTTTCTTGGCTCCAAAATCACTGTGGACTGTGACTGCAGCGATGAACTTAAGACACTTGCTCCCTGGATGAAAAGCTACGAGAAATCTAGACAGTGTATTAAAAAGCAGAGGCGTCACTTTGCCAACAAAGGTCCGTGTAATCAAAGCTGTGGTTTTCCCAGGGGTCATGTACCAGCCTGGGCCTCCCTGGCAGCTCAGCCGGTAGAGAATCTGTCTGCAAGGTAGGAGACCCCGGCTCAGCTCCTGGGTCGGAAAGATTCCCTGGAGAAGGGAACAGCTACCCACTCCAGCATTCTGACGTGGAGAATCCCATGGACTACACAGCCCCTGGGACGCGACTGAGCAACTCTCACTGTCACGCACCGATACGGGAGTCGGTCCATGAAGAAGGCTGAATGCCAAGGACCAACGTGCTCGAACTGCGGTGCTGGAGGAGACTTCCGAGAGCGAGTGTCTTGGGTGCAAGGAGCTGAAACTAGTCAGCCCTAAGGGGCCAACCTTGAGTGCTCACTGGGAGGACTGTTGCTGGAACGGAGGCTCCGATACTCTGGCCACCTGACGCAAAGAGCTGACTCGCTGGGAAAGACCCTGATGCTGGGAAAGACTGAGTGCAGGAAGAGAAGGGGGCGACAGAGGGCGAGATGGTTGGATGGCATCGATGGACTTGACTGACTCGATGGACTTGAGTTTGAGCAAACTCCAGGAGACAGTGAAGGACAGGGAAACCAGGCAGGCTGCAGTCCATGGGGTCACAAAGTATTGGAGCTTCAGCATCAGTCCTTCCAATGAATATTCAGGGTTGATTTCCTTTAGGATTGACTGGTTTGATCTCCTTGCAGTCCAGGGGACTCTCAAGAGTTTTTTCCAGCACCACAGTTGGAAAGCATCAGTTCTTCCATGCTCAGCCTTTATGGCCGGAGGATAGGTAGAGGCAAATTCCCATCCAAGATGCAGGCAGAGGCCTCTTCCTCTTTCGGGTAACTGACATGGTGGTAACTGACATGGTGGTATGTGTGAGCACCCCCTTACAGGTCAGCCCCCACTCCAACTCCAACTCTAGCTGCGGTTTTGGTAAATAATTCCACAATATTTAGCAAGGAAGATGAAAACTTTGTTCACACAAAATCCGGTATGGAAATATTTATATTAGTTTTATCTGTAATTGCCAATACTGGCAACAGCCCAGATGTCCTTCACCCGCTGGATGCAGAGGGCTTCCCAGGTGGCTCAGTGGGTAAGCAGTCTGCCTGTGAAGCAAGAGGCGCAGGCAGATGGGAGCTTGATCTCCAGTTCCGGAAGACCCCGTGTGGGAGGACGTGGCGGTCTGTGCCAGCATTCTCGCCTCGGAGCCCTTTGGACAGGGAATCTGGCAGGCTGCAGCCATGAGGTTGCAGAGTCAGACGTGACTGAAGCAGCTGAGCACGCAAGCACGCACGTGCCAGGTGCGCGAGGAAGCTGCGTCCGCAGAGCAGGCTGGTTCTCACCAGCACACAGCGGACTCCTGGCCTGCCAGCAGCAGGATGACCTCAAGTGTGCTGTCTCGGTGGACGGGCCTGGCCCTGTGTGATTCCGCTTAGGTGCTACTTTGACAAAGGAAAACATCGGTTCAGAAAAGAGCTGGTGGTGGCCTGGAAGCGGCGCTCAGAGGAGAGGGGGTGGCAGGACTCAGAACTGCAGCCAGAAAGGGCCAGGTCCCTGCCTGGGGATGATAACAGACTGAAAGAGTCAGCTTTGCTGTCGCGCACCCGCCAGTTCCCCAGTGGCGCCCAGCCGGTCCTTGGCCACCAGGAGCTGTGCTGGTGGCCAGGCAGGGCTCAGCGGGCTCGATGGGTGGGTGGTCCCGGCTCCTAGGCCTTGCCGGAGGCCCAGGAGAGCGGGGAGCTGAGAGCTGTGATGCTTGAGGCCGCACGCGGGCTGGGGGAGCCAGGCTCCGGGTCTTGGGGCGGCTGGCGCGGGCTGACCGGGGCTGTCGTTGCAGGGCCACGCCGCGCCGTACAGAACGGTGTCAGCCCGCGCTGCTGTCCCTTCCACCATCCTCCGGCTCCCAGCTACGGCGTTTCAAGGGGTCTTTGAGAGGTCTCCTGAGACTCTGGTGAGGGTGGTGCAGGTGAGCCACTTTCCCAGGCAGTCTGTCTGGTGCCCTGGCCGTCTCAGGGAGGGGCCCAGGGTCTAGGCCCTGAGTGCCTCGTCACCGGCTTACTGTGTCCCTGGGCCACGAGGCATGTCCACAGTAGTGGAAGTGCCTGCACTGACTGGCAAGACTGAGTGCTGGGGACATGGGGCTCAGGGTGGGTGTCGGAAGAGCTAAGACTTTTTTTTAAACCTTGTAATGCATATTCTGCTGTAATAATTAATATCGATAGCTTCAGTGCAGTCTTCAGATTGCCTACCGTGTCCCAAAAGAGCTCTTGGTGTTATTAAATGTCTTGATTTGAAGTAATTTTAGAAACTTGCAGAAGCAATGCAGCTTCGTTCTGCCCCATGCCCACACCTTGCGTGCGGGCCGGGCTGCCTCCACCGGGGGCTCTCCGGCCCGCAAGGTCGGCAGGCTCAGCCCCTGGGCGGCCCATGCCACTCAGCTGGCCCGTGTCTCTGCAGATCATCATGGTGCGGCTGCAGAGGGTCACCTTTCTGGCTCTGCACAACTACCTGGGCCTGACCACGGAGCTCTTCAACCCCGTGAGTGCGCCGGCGTCCTGCCGCGGGTGCCCCAAGGGGCGGGCCAGCAGACGGGCCTGGGGGGTCTCCTGGGACCCAGTGCTGAGCCTGTCCCGGGGACACGCTGCCTGTCTGCGGGCCCTGTGCCCACACAGGTCCCCTCTGGGAGGGCCGTGGTTTGGCCGAACTCCGCTTCTCTGTCCCCCTGCTCCGTGCGTGTGGCTGCCCTCCCAGCTCCTCACCTGACCTGCGCCGAGCCGACACCCACCAGCGGAGCTGTGCCCTCAGCCTGCCCCTTGCCCTGGGCCCCTCTGAGGGCACCCGGGGCAGCATGCCCTGCCCTCTACCCTGCCTCAGACGAGGCCAGTGGATTGAGCTGATGGCTGTGGGGTGGGAGAAGCTGCTTCAGCCCCGCAGCTCTGGTGAGCGGTAAGCATGACGCGAGCCACACCCCAGCGGGCCCGCAGGCCCGCAGGCTGCGCGGGTGCTCACTCGGCCTCCACACCATGCTTGGGTGCGCTCCGGGTCCTCACGTCTTCCTTTGCTGATACTTCAGGGCGTATCCTGTGTTTCCTACATTGTCTCATCTTAATGAAGTGTATTGAGGTCCTGACAGTTTTGACCACTATTTAAGCATGATGGAGTTTGCAAGACAACAGCCTTAAACCCTCCTCTTTCTGTGTCGCCGGTGCCCTAGTTGGTCACCGCCTCCCTTCCAGTCGCCGGAGCCTGGTGTCTCCCCGCTCACAGGATGCTGCCCCAGGAGCGCTCCTGAGGCAGCCCTGCTTCTCCCCGTCTCAGGAGAGCCAGGCCATCCCGCTCGTGTCTGTGGCCAGCGTGACTGCCGGGAAGGCCAAGAAGCCGGCGGGCTGCAGTCTGGAGGAGAGGCTGGAGAGGCCACCTCGGCCCCAGGAGCCCTGCGGCCCAGGTTCTGCCCACCCCGGGGCCAGCCGCCTGCCCTCGGGTCACCAGCTGTCCCCCCAACACACATCCTGCCCCCAACTCCTCCTAGGAGAAAACCAGCCAAGGGCAGGCCCCCAGCTTTGCCCTCTGCGTGCACTGCTCTGAACAGTCGGGGAGCGCGGGCTTGGGGAAGGAAGCTGTTGACTGGGCTTGTCTCCTGGGAGTCCCCTCTGGGATGACGGTGACGCGCAGGCACACTGACTGCCCTGGGCCCTCCCTATCCGTTTCAGAATGAGGGGCGGGGGCTGGGGAACAGGCTGGCCGGGCTCTTCGGGGGTGCTCAGAGCTGGGCGGCAGACCTGGGAGGGCAGCTGGGGCTGGCGCTCACTTGCCACTTGCCTGAGCAGGCGGGCACGAGTGATGGGCCAGACAGGTGCAGGTGACAAGCAGCTGGCCTGTGGGGGCAGGTGGCAGGGTCCGCTGGGGGCTGTCCCAGGCCTCCAGTCGTGCGGTCTGTGCACTCCGGGAGCAGAGACCTTGCCTCATGCTGGCTCCTCCCGCAGATCGTGGGGGCAGCCGCGCCGCAGTCTGTGGGCCTCTGCCCAAGAGGAGCCACCCCGTCCTGCTGCCTTCTGTCCATGAAGAGGTGGCGGCCGAGCTCAGCCAGGCCCAGGCTGCCATCCAGGCCTCTTCGGCTCCCACAGGTAAAGGACCCTCTGACCCACCCAGACAGCCAGCACGCTCTGGGTCCAGGGGCCCCTGCACCCGCGTCCTGGCCTCCGTGGGAAGCCTCGGTGGCCCTGCGTCCCTCCCCCAGCCCCCGTGTGCAGGGTGTTTCCCCAGCCGGGCCCTGCGCAGCCCTGCTGCAGCCGCTGAGCGCTGCCCTCCCTCTGCCCCTGAGCCGGGCTGTGCTAGCAGGCTGCTGCCTCCGCTGTCTCCCTGGTGCCCCAGCCATCGCCAGCTTCCCTCCCCGTGAGGTGCCTGCACCGGCCCTCTCTGCTGTCTGCTTGGTCTTGCTGTCGGGTCTCGGCTGCAGAGAGGGCTCCTTGTGACCTCTGGTCAGTGGTCAGCTCTCTTCCCTCTCCCGGGCACCTCCCTGACGGGGATCTTTGCTGTGACCTCAGCTGGCCGATGAGACCTGCAGTGCATGATTGCCCTCGGTGTGTCCTGGCCGTGGGACGCTGTTGGTGCCCCCCCGAGGGTGGCTCTGTCTTGTCTTCACCTGCGTTTCCTGGGTTGCTGGCAGGTTTAATCACCTGGTGTGTCCGAGAGCTGTTTGGGTTCCCTCTGTAAGAACTATCTGTTTATATTCTTTGCCCATTTTCTGCAGGGTTTCCTGAGTTTGTCTTGTTGGTTTGCATACATTTTTCGTTTGCTCCAGGTAGAGATCTCCCATCAGTTTTCATGTCCACGTACCTTCTCCCCACCTCTGTTTTTGGGACAGAGGCCCTCGGTGTCCGTATCTGAAAACCAGCTGTTGCCCTGCGGCTGTGTTCTGGGTCTCACTTGCCTCTCCTTCTCATTGGATGTAAACACGCTCCTGGATTCTTGTCTGGCACTTTTCAGCTTCACTCTCCATGCGGAAGTCTTTCTCTCCTCATGGCTCCCTCTCACATTATATTCAGGGTAGGAAATTCAGCTTTTTCTTTCTCTGTCTAGTGGTGATTTACCCAGAACCACTCACAAAACAATCTTTCACTTTTCTGGTGCGATTTCTAGGGCTATCTTCATTCGGTATCACCTTTCCTTTCTGTATCTACACAGATTTTTTTTTTAGTCAACTTTCTTGAGGTAAAATTAACTCATCATAAAATCCCCCCTTTTAGGTATTGATTTTGGCCATGCCACGTGGCTTGCAGGGTCTTAGTCCCGAGCCAGGGGTCTGAGCCTGGACCCTCCGCAGTGGAGCGTGGAGTCCTGACACTGGAATGCCAGGAGAGTCCCAGACTGAACCCTTTTAAAGTTCACAGCTTTAGTGGTTTTCAGTATTTTCACAAAGTTGAACGTCAGCCTCCACTGCCTGATTCCAACACATTTCCGTCACCTGGCAGAGAAGCCCCCGGCCCGTCGGCCGTCACTTCCCGACTCCTGGCTGCTCGCTGCCCCCCGCTTCTGCCTGTGGACCTGCCTGTCCCGGGTGTTTCACTACTTGGAGCTGCTGTGGAGGAAGCTTTATGTTCTGCTTGTGTATTTATCTGTTTCTTCACAATTAGCAAATTACCCTTTATTTTCATAAGCTGTTCGTGGTTGTGTAATGTGCATACAGAACGTGCAGGCCCTTGGGGGCTCCGGATGAATTTGCATAGACCGAGCTCCCCTGTGAGGCCAGCACCCAGAGCCGTCCCTGGTTGGGGGCCCCGCAGTTCTATCAGCAGCGGTGCGGTTATCATCCTGCGCCCTCGCATTCCCCTGACCTCTGAACCCGGAGACTGGCTTTGAGTCTGGCTTCTGCTCAGCCTGGTGTCTGTGGCCTCAAAGTGCCGCGTGGCAACACAGCATTCTCGGCGGGAAGCGCTGTCTCGCTGTGAACAGACACGGCGCCCGTGCGTCTGTGGGACGCGTTAGCTGTCTGGAGCTGCCGAGTGGCGAGGGCAGGTGCGCTGTGCTTGGCTTGGGAGGTGCTGCCGGGGTTCCTCGCGCTCGCCGGCCACACCCTGACCAGTGGCACAGGGCTGTGCGGTTGCTCCAGTCTGCACAGTCCAGGACGCGGCCACCTGCCACGTGTGGTTGTTTGTATTCAGACCCCAGCAGTCTGGTTCTCAGTCCCACTCAGGTGCTCACTGGCCTCGCTTGTCGGAGGCTCAGCACGCAGGCGCGCCTCTGGGAGCCACACAGAGTTGGACACGACTGAAGTGACTTAGCAGCAGCAGCAGGAAGGTAATGCTCAAAATCCGTCGAGCTAGGCTTCAACAGTACATGAATCGAGAACTTCCAGCTGGTTTTAGAAAAGGCAGAGGAACCAGAGATTAAATTGCCAACATCTGTTGGATCATAGAAAAAGGGAATTCCAGAAAAATATCTACTTCTGCTTCATTGACTATGCTAAAGCTTTGACTGTGTGGATCACAAAAAACTGTGGAAAAATTCTTAGATAGGAATACTAGACTACCTTACCTGCCTTCTGAAAAACCTGTGTGCAGGTCAAAAAGCAACAGTTAGAACCAGACAGGAGAAGGCAGTGGCACCCCACTTCAGTACTCTTGCCTGGAAAATCCCATGGGTGGAGGAGCCTGGTAGGCTGCAGTCCGTGGGTCTTTAAGAGTCGGACACGACTAAGTGACTTCACTTTCACTTTTCACTTTCATGCATTGGAGAAGGAAATGGCAACCCACTCCAGTATTCTTGCCTGGAGAATCCCAGGGACGGGGGAACCTCGTGGGCTGCCGGCTATGGGGTCGCACAGAGTCAGACACGACTGAAGCGACTTAGCAGCAGCAGCAGAACCAGACATGGAACAATAGACTGGTTCCAGATTAGGAAAGGAATACATCAAGGCTGTATGTTGTCACCCTGCTTATTTAACCTTTATGCAGAGTACATCCTGTGAAACGCTGGGCTGGATGGATCACAAGCTGGAATCAAAACTGCTGGGAGAAGTACTAACAGTCTCAGATATGCAGATGACTCCACTCAAGTGGCAGAAAGTGAGGAGGAACTAAAGAGCCTCTTGATGAAAGTCAAAGAGGAGAGTGAAAAAGCTGGCTTAAGACTCAAAAACTAGGATCATGGCATCCAGGCTCACCACTTCAGGGCAAACAGAAGGGGAAAAGTGGAGGCAGTGACATGTTTTCTTTTCTTGGCTCCAAAATCACTGTGGACTGTGACTGCAGCGATGAACTTAAGACACTTGCTCCCTGGATGAAAAGCTACGAGAAATCTAGACAGTGTATTAAAAAGCAGAGGCGTCACTTTGCCAACAAAGGTCCGTGTAATCAAAGCTGTGGTTTTCCCAGGGGTCATGTACCAGCCTGGGCCTCCCTGGCAGCTCAGCCGGTAGAGAATCTGTCTGCAAGGTAGGAGACCCCGGCTCAGCTCCTGGGTCGGAAAGATTCCCTGGAGAAGGGAACAGCTACCCACTCCAGCATTCTGACGTGGAGAATCCCATGGACTACACAGCCCCTGGGACGCGACTGAGCAACTCTCACTGTCACGCACCGATACGGGAGTCGGTCCATGAAGAAGGCTGAATGCCAAGGACCAACGTGCTCGAACTGCGGTGCTGGAGGAGACTTCCGAGAGCGAGTGTCTTGGGTGCAAGGAGCTGAAACTAGTCAGCCCTAAGGGGCCAACCTTGAGTGCTCACTGGGAGGACTGTTGCTGGAACGGAGGCTCCGATACTCTGGCCACCTGACGCAAAGAGCTGACTCGCTGGGAAAGACCCTGATGCTGGGAAAGACTGAGTGCAGGAAGAGAAGGGGGCGACAGAGGGCGAGATGGTTGGATGGCATCGATGGACTTGACTGACTCGATGGACTTGAGTTTGAGCAAACTCCAGGAGACAGTGAAGGACAGGGAAACCAGGCAGGCTGCAGTCCATGGGGTCACAAAGTATTGGAGCTTCAGCATCAGTCCTTCCAATGAATATTCAGGGTTGATTTCCTTTAGGATTGACTGGTTTGATCTCCTTGCAGTCCAGGGGACTCTCAAGAGTCTTTTCCAGCACCACAGTTGGAAAGCATCAGTTCTTCCATGCTCAGCCTTTATGGCCGGAGGATAGGTAGAGGCAAATTCCCATCCAAGATGCAGGCAGAGGCCTCTTCCTCTTTCGGGTAACTGACATGGTGGTAACTGACATGGTGGTATGTGTGAGCACCCCCTTACAGGTCAGCCCCCACTCCAACTCCAACTCTAGCTGCGGTTTTGGTAAATAATTCCACAATATTTAGCAAGGAAGATGAAAACTTTGTTCACACAAAATCCGGTATGGAAATATTTATATTAGTTTTATCTGTAATTGCCAATACTGGCAACAGCCCAGATGTCCTTCACCCGCTGGATGCAGAGGGCTTCCCAGGTGGCTCAGTGGGTAAGCAGTCTGCCTGTGAAGCAAGAGGCGCAGGCAGATGGGAGCTTGATCTCCAGTTCCGGAAGACCCCGTGTGGGAGGACGTGGCGGTCTGCGCCAGCATTCTCGCCTCGGAGCCCTTTGGACAGGGAATCTGGCAGGCTGCAGCCATGAGGTTGCAGAGTCAGACGTGACTGAAGCAGCTGAGCACGCAAGCACGCACGTGCCAGGTGCGCGAGGAAGCTGCGTCCGCAGAGCAGGCTGGTTCTCACCAGCACACAGCGGACTCCTGGCCTGCCAGCAGCAGGATGACCTCAAGTGTGCTGTCTCGGTGGACGGGCCTGGCCCTGTGTGATTCCGCTTAGGTGCTACTTTGACAAAGGAAAACATCGGTTCAGAAAAGAGCTGGTGGTGGCCTGGAAGCGGCGCTCAGAGGAGAGGGGGTGGCAGGACTCAGAACTGCAGCCAGAAAGGGCCAGGTCCCTGCCTGGGGATGATAACAGACTGAAAGAGTCAGCTTTGCTGTCGCGCACCCGCCAGTTCCCCAGTGGCGCCCAGCCGGTCCTTGGCCACCAGGAGCTGTGCTGGTGGCCAGGCAGGGCTCAGCGGGCTCGATGGGTGGGTGGTCCCGGCTCCTAGGCCTTGTCGGAGGCCCAGGAGAGCGGGGAGCTGAGAGCTGTGATGCTTGAGGCCGCACGCGGGCTGGGGGAGCCAGGCTCCGGGTCTTGGGGCGGCTGGCGCGGGCTGACCGGGGCTGTCGTTGCAGGGCCACGCCGCGCCGTACAGAACGGTGTCAGCCCGCGCTGCTGTCCCTTCCACCATCCTCCGGCTCCCAGCTACGGCGTTTCAAGGGGTCTTTGAGAGGTCTCCTGAGACTCTGGTGAGGGTGGTGCAGGTGAGCCACTTTCCCAGGCAGTCTGTCTGGTGCCCTGGCCGTCTCAGGGAGGGGCCCAGGGTCTAGGCCCTGAGTGCCTCGTCACCGGCTTACTGTGTCCCTGGGCCACGAGGCATGTCCACAGTAGTGGAAGTGCCTGCACTGACTGGCAAGACTGAGTGCTGGGGACATGGGGCTCAGGGTGGGTGTCGGAAGAGCTAAGACTTTTTTTTAAACCTTGTAATGCATATTCTGCTGTAATAATTAATATCGATAGCTTCAGTGCAGTCTTCAGATTGCCTACCGTGTCCCAAAAGAGCTCTTGGTGTTATTAAATGTCTTGATTTGAAGTAATTTTAGAAACTTGCAGAAGCAATGCAGCTTCGTTCTGCCCCATGCCCACACCTTGCGTGCGGGCCGGGCTGCCTCCACCGGGGGCTCTCCGGCCCGCAAGGTCGGCAGGCTCAGCCCCTGGGCGGCCCATGCCACTCAGCTGGCCCGTGTCTCTGCAGATCATCATGGTGCGGCTGCAGAGGGTCACCTTTCTGGCTCTGCACAACTACCTGGGCCTGACCACGGAGCTCTTCAACCCCGTGAGTGCGCCGGCGTCCTGCCGCGGGTGCCCCAAGGGGCGGGCCAGCAGACGGGCCTGGGGGGTCTCCTGGGACCCAGTGCTGAGCCTGTCCCGGGGACACGCTGCCTGTCTGCGGGCCCTGTGCCCACACAGGTCCCCTCTGGGAGGGCCGTGGTTTGGCCGAACTCCGCTTCTCTGTCCCCCTGCTCCGTGCGTGTGGCCGCCCTCCCAGATCCTCACCTGACCTGCGCCGAGCCGACACCCACCAGCGGAGCTGTGCCCTCAGCCTGCCCCTTGCCCTGGGCCCCTCTGAGGGCACCCGGGGCAGCATGCCCTGCCCTCTACCCTGCCTCAGACGAGGCCAGTGGATTGAGCTGATGGCTGTGGGGTGGGAGAAGCTGCTTCAGCCCCGCAGCTCTGGTGAGCGGTAAGCATGACGCGAGCCACACCCCAGCGGGCCCGCAGGCCCGCAGGCTGCGCGGGTGCTCACTCGGCCTCCACACCATGCTTGGGTGCGCTCCGGGTCCTTACGTCTTCCTTTGCTGATACTTCAGGGCGTATCCTGTGTTTCCTACATTGTCTCATCTTAATGAAGTGTATTGAGGTCCTGACAGTTTTGACCACTATTTAAGCATGATGGAGTTTGCAAGACAACAGCCTTAAACCCTCCTCTTTCTGTGTCGCCGGTGCCCTAGTTGGTCACCGCCTCCCTTCCAGTCGCCGGAGCCTGGTGTCTCCCCGCTCACAGGATGCTGCCCCAGGAGCGCTCCTGAGGCAGCCCTGCTTCTCCCCGTCTCAGGAGAGCCAGGCCATCCCGCTCGTGTCTGTGGCCAGCGTGACTGCCGGGAAGGCCAAGAAGCCGGCGGGCTGCAGTCTGGAGGAGAGGCTGGAGAGGCCACCTCGGCCCCAGGAGCCCTGCGGCCCAGGTTCTGCCCACCCCGGGGCCAGCCGCCTGCCCTCGGGTCACCAGCTGTCCCCCCAACACACATCCTGCCCCCAACTCCTCCTAGGAGAAAACCAGCCAAGGGCAGGCCCCCAGCTTTGCCCTCTGCGTGCACTGCTCTGAACAGTCGGGGAGCGCGGGCTTGGGGAAGGAAGCTGTTGACTGGGCTTGTCTCCTGGGAGTCCCCTCTGGGATGACGGTGACGCGCAGGCACACTGACTGCCCTGGGCCCTCCCTATCCGTTTCAGAATGAGGGGCGGGGGCTGGGGAACAGGCTGGCCGGGCTCTTCGGGGGTGCTCAGAGCTGGGCGGCAGACCTGGGAGGGCAGCTGGGGCTGGCGCTCACTTGCCACTTGCCTGAGCAGGCGGGCACGAGTGATGGGCCAGACAGGTGCAGGTGACAAGCAGCTGGCCTGTGGGGGCAGGTGGCAGGGTCCGCTGGGGGCTGTCCCAGGCCTCCAGTCGTGCGGTCTGTGCACTCCGGGAGCAGAGACCTTGCCTCATGCTGGCTCCTCCCGCAGATCGTGGGGGCAGCCGCGCCGCAGTCTGTGGGCCTCTGCCCAAGAGGAGCCACCCCGTCCTGCTGCCTTCTGTCCATGAAGAGGTGGCGGCCGAGCTCAGCCAGGCCCAGGCTGGCATCCAGGCCTCTTCGGCTCCCACAGGTAAAGGACCCTCTGACCCACCCAGACAGCCAGCACGCTCTGGGTCCAGGGGCCCCTGCACCCGCGTCCTGGCCTCCGTGGGAAGCCTCGGTGGCCCTGCGTCCCTCCCCCAGCCCCCGTGTGCAGGGTGTTTCCCCAGCCGGGCCCTGCGCAGCCCTGCTGCAGCCGCTGAGCGCTGCCCTCCCTCTGCCCCTGAGCCGGGCTGTGCTAGCAGGCTGCTGCCTCCGCTGTCTCCCTGGTGCCCCAGCCATCGCCAGCTTCCCTCCCCGTGAGGTGCCTGCACCGGCCCTCTCTGCTGTCTGCTTGGTCTTGCTGTCGGGTCTCGGCTGCAGAGAGGGCTCCTTGTGACCTCTGGTCAGTGGTCAGCTCTCTTCCCTCTCCCGGGCACCTCCCTGACGGGGATCTTTGCTGTGACCTCAGCTGGCCGATGAGACCTGCAGTGCATGATTGCCCTCGGTGTGTCCTGGCCGTGGGACGCTGTTGGTGCCCCCCCGAGGGTGGCTCTGTCTTGTCTTCACCTGCGTTTCCTGGGTTGCTGGCAGGTTTAATCACCTGGTGTGTCCGAGAGCTGTTTGGGTTCCCTCTGTAAGAACTATCTGTTTATATTCTTTGCCCATTTTCTGCAGGGTTTCCTGAGTTTGTCTTGTTGGTTTGCATACATTTTTCGTTTGCTCCAGGTAGAGATCTCCCATCAGTTTTCATGTCCACGTACCTTCTCCCCACCTCTGTTTTTGGGACAGAGGCCCTCGGTGTCCGTATCTGAAAACCAGCTGTTGCCCTGCGGCTGTGTTCTGGGTCTCACTTGCCTCTCCTTCTCATTGGATGTAAACACGCTCCTGGATTCTTGTCTGGCACTTTTCAGCTTCACTCTCCATGCGGAAGTCTTTCTCTCCTCATGGCTCCCTCTCACATTATATTCAGGGTAGGAAATTCAGCTTTTTCTTTCTCTGTCTAGTGGTGATTTACCCAGAACCACTCACAAAACAATCTTTCACTTTTCTGGTGCGATTTCTAGGGCTATCTTCATTCGGTATCACCTTTCCTTTCTGTATCTACACAGATTTTTTTTTTAGTCAACTTTCTTGAGGTAAAATTAACTCATCATAAAATCCCCCCTTTTAGGTATTGATTTTGGCCATGCCACGTGGCTTGCAGGGTCTTAGTCCCGAGCCAGGGGTCTGAGCCTGGACCCTCCGCAGTGGAGCGTGGAGTCCTGACACTGGAATGCCAGGAGAGTCCCAGACTGAACCCTTTTAAAGTTCACAGCTTTAGTGGTTTTCAGTATTTTCACAAAGTTGAACGTCAGCCTCCACTGCCTGATTCCAACACATTTCCGTCACCTGGCAGAGAAGCCCCCGGCCCGTCGGCCGTCACTTCCCGACTCCTGGCTGCTCGCTGCCCCCCGCTTCTGCCTGTGGACCTGCCTGTCCCGGGTGTTTCACTACTTGGAGCTGCTGTGGAGGAAGCTTTATGTTCTGCTTGTGTATTTATCTGTTTCTTCACAATTAGCAAATTACCCTTTATTTTCATAAGCTGTTCGTGGTTGTGTAATGTGCATACAGAACGTGCAGGCCCTTGGGGGCTCCGGATGAATTTGCATAGACCGAGCTCCCCTGTGAGGCCAGCACCCAGAGCCGTCCCTGGTTGGGGGCCCCGCAGTTCTATCAGCAGCGGTGCGGTTATCATCCTGCGCCCTCGCATTCCCCTGACCTCTGAACCCGGAGACTGGCTTTGAGTCTGGCTTCTGCTCAGCCTGGTGTCTGTGGCCTCAAAGTGCCGCGTGGCAACACAGCATTCTCGGCGGGAAGCGCTGTCTCGCTGTGAACAGACACGGCGCCCGTGCGTCTGTGGGACGCGTTAGCTGTCTGGAGCTGCCGAGTGGCGAGGGCAGGTGCGCTGTGCTTGGCTTGGGAGGTGCTGCCGGGGTTCCTCGCGCTCGCCGGCCACACCCTGACCAGTGGCACAGGGCTGTGCGGTTGCTCCAGTCTGCACAGTCCAGGACGCGGCCACCTGCCACGTGTGGTTGTTTGTATTCAGACCCCAGCAGTCTGGTTCTCAGTCCCACTCAGGTGCTCACTGGCCTCGCTTGTCGGAGGCTCAGCACGCAGGCGCGCCTCTGGGAGCCATGCGGCTCGGCGGCCCCGCGCCCCCAGGACGCCGTCCTCCGTCATCCGTCCCGTCTGCCCTGCATCCAGACCTTGCTGTGGCTGTCGCTCCGTCTTCCTGACGCCTTGTGAGCCTGAGGGTCTCCCATCCCCTTGGGGTCAGGATTTTATTGCCTTTTGGCCTTTTCCCCTTAGCTTACCTCTCATTCTCTTATTGATTTATAAGAGCTCTTTAGACATTCTCTGTAGGAGCTCTTTATTGCATGTATGTATTAAAAATATTTTCTGATCACTTTTCACTCTCTTAATAGCATCCTATGATGGATAGAAATCTTTTAAGAATCCATTGATCAGATTTTTCCTTTTGGGGTTGATATAGTTTGTGTCCTGTCTAGGAAACCTGCCTGTAAGGTTGACAATTTATCTCTCATGCGAAAGTGAAAGTTGCTCGTGTCCGACTCTTGGCTACCCCACGGGATTCTCCAGGCCAGAATACTCGAGTGGGGAGCCTTTCCCTTCTCCAGGGGATCTTCCCAACCCTGGGATCAAACCGGGGTCTCCTGCATCGCAGGCGGATTCTTTACCAGCTGAGCCACAAGGAAAGCCTAAGAATACTGGAGTGGGTAGCCTGTCCGTTCTCCAGCAGATCTTCCCAACCCAGGAATCGAACTGGGGTCTCCTGCATCGCAGGCGGATTCTTTACCAGCTGAGCTATGAGGGGAGCCCTTTATCTTGCATACTCACCTAGAATTGAATCTTTTGTCTGAAGTGGGTAGGGTTGGGATATATTTCTTCTATGTGTTATCCATTTGTTCCACCATATTAAAAACATGTTTAGTGATTTTTTTTCAGATAAAATAAATAACAGATAACTAAAAATAATAGCAATCCACATACAACAAAATCTGCGTGTGAAGTATCCAGTTCCCTGAGTATATCTAGTTAACATCCACGTAGGGACAGACTTACCTTTCCTCTGGTCTGTACAGATAATGCTCTCTTAGAGGACGTGATTCTGGCAGAAATCTGAGATATACTCAGTCATCCCCTGGCTTCCACAGGAGATTGGTTAAAGAGCCTGCAGTGGGTACAGACCCGAGTCCCTCACGTGAAAGGGCGCAGTGCAGTCAGACGGCCCCTCAGATGGGCCCTCAGGTTCCACATCCACAGATTTAACCAACTGCAGATTGAATCCCATAAACTGGAAGGCTGCACTCAACATTTTAAAGTTTTATAGATTGTGTGAGTGTAACAGCAGGTCAGTGTGGAAACGCACGACTTTCCGTACATGCACGTGCTTGTCACGGGGAGCGTGGCTGGGTTTCGTTTCTCAAGCAGATACTGGCATCATAACGCTTTGACGTTAACGATGAGTAATGAGCAACAGTGCAGCGTGTTGGTGCATACGTGACATCATAGGGAATACTATGCGCGCGTGTCTCTCAGGATGGGCAAAAGCAGCCATTAACTGCTGTGCTTAAACATTTCAAACCCTTACCAGTAAAAGAAGATCTCCATACAGATTCAAGCATTTTCCTCTGAAACATAATGTTGAAAAAGTTGGTGGATACTGGTCTTTGTAGGGCCTCCCTGGTGCCTCAGATGGTGAAGAACCTGCCTGCGATGCAGGGGACTCGAGTTCCATCCCTGGGTCAGGAAGATTCCCTGGAGAAGGGAACGGCTGGTTCCTGTTAATAATCCATTCTTTACTTTTTCATACGAGTACAAACTGCATTCATTTGCCCCGTGAAGGGCGGTATTGAGGCAAAGTGAAAGTAAAGTCAGTCGTGTCCGACTCTTTGCGACCCCGTGGACTGTAGCCTACCAGGCTTCTCCGTCCACGCGACTCTCCAGGCAAGAATACTGGAGTGGGTTGCCATTTCCTTCTCCAGGGGATCTTCCCGACCCGGGGATCGAACCCGGGTCTCCCGCGCTGGAGGCGGACGCTTCACCCTCTGAGCCTGAGCCACCGAGTTGCTCTCAGACTGTAGGCAGACCCACAGCTGCTCCTTCCCGCCTCCCGGGGTCCGCCGGCCCAGCCCCGGGTTCCGCCGGCCCAGTGGGAGCGGCCCGCCGCACTCCTCCGGCTCCGCCTGGGCCTGGGCTTGGCTGTCCTCTGCGTGGTGAGCGGCTGTGGCCGCTGCTTTCTGCAAGTGCCTGAGGCTGCTCTGTGTCTAGTCTCACCTACGGGTCTGTGCACTCAGCCAGCCCCGCCCTGGGCACCGGGGTACCGGAGTGGCATCCTGAGTCTCCCCTCCGTTTGCAGGCGCCACAGCAGGCGCCACCTCAGACCTGAGGATGGCGTGTGACCGAGCCCGGGTCCCCCCGCCCACAGAAGAGCACCCCGGTGGCACTGTGGCCAGCAAGGTAGGCAGCGCCCGCCCCGCCCCGCCCCTGCGCCTGAGCCCCTGCTGGCCCGCCTTGGGTCAGGTCCCGGCTGGCCGGCCACCCGCACCCTTCTGATCACTCCACCTGTGTTCTTCTCCAGTCCAAGAAGAGTGTGGTTGTTGCAGAGACCCCATCGGCTGTCCTCCCCAACTCGGACAGTACCTTGGACGAGTCTGTTGCCAGCAAGAAGACAGACTCCATCCTCAGAGCCGCCACACAGGACCTGCTCACCCTGATGAAGCTGGATGTGCGTGACCCGCTGCCTCCTCTGGCTGGGGTTGTGGGGGGGGGGGCGTCTGCCTGTCCTGGAGACCCTGTCCTCAGAAGTCGCGCTTCTTCAGGTGACCCCGCTGCCTCCTCTGGCTGGGGTTGGGGGGGCGTCTGCCTGTCCTGGAGACCCTGTCCTCAGAAGTCATGCTTCTTCAGGTGACCCCGCTGCCTCCTCTGGCTGGGGGTGGGGGGGGCGTCTGCCTGTCCTGGAGACCCTGTCCTCAGAAGTCCCGCTTCTTCAGGCAGCCGTTCCAGGGTAGGTGTGGCCATGGCTACCCCTTCCCCCGGGCAGGGCTCAGGACGGCATCCTGATGGTCCTGATGCTGGTGTTCTGCAGACCCCCTCCCAGGGCAGTCTGGGGTCCTTGCCTTCTGGGTGCTCACAGGGAGCAGGGCACCACTCAGGATGCTAACGAAGGGTTAAAAACGTGCGTTCATCACTTCCATGTTTTTTATTTGACTTTTCCCTTCACATAAAGAGTTGTGCATGCCTTCTAGACAGAAATGTATGAAGCCACCTCATCCCAGACTAGACTGTTAGTGCTCCCAGCCACGACCCCTCTTCCTTCCGGGGGACAGCTGCCCAGTGCCCACATGTGTGCTGGGTAGGAGGGACGCGTCCTGTGTCTCCTGAGTCTGCGCCTACGCTGCTGCCTGAGCCAGAGCTCCGTCCATGCCAGTGCTGAGCTCAGTCACGCGCGGGGCTGTTTCCCCTCCAAGCTGGTGGATGAGGGCTCTGTGCCAGCAGTCAGAATTTGGGGGCTTTTCCATTTTAGATAAAAGTGGGGGTGTGGGCTTGGGTCTCAGCGTTAATTCGATCTCCTTGGTTGCTGGTGGGACTGAGTCTCTCACATCTCACTGTCTCTGCCTCTGGTCGGGGAGGCCCGTGGAGCCTTCTGCCCGTCTCTCTGTCTTTCACTTTTAGGCGTCTGGGGTTTCTTCCCAGTTTCTGAACGAGAGTCCTGTGCTGTGTAGGTCTTGCACGTGGCCATCTCCTCTGGGACCTGCCTTTCCTGCCTTCCGAATGGTCTCTTTGGTGGACGGAAGTTTGTAACTACGATGCAGTCAGCATCGCTTTTTTCTTTCATGCTTAGTGCTTTTTGTGCCTGAGAAACATTTCCTTACTTTGGGTTCATAAATCTCTTCATGTGTCGTCGTCAAAAAGCTTTGCTGCTGCGCCTTTCTCGGGTGTTAAAGCAGGTGGGACTGACTTTTGTGCGGGATGCAGGGAAGGACTGGACTGATGTATTCTTGCTCACGACTACCTGGCTGGCTCAGAATCATGCTTTCTCCAGTGTCTCTGTTGATCTGGCCTGTCTGACTCCTCTGAGGTTTCTCTCTTACTTCTGGCGCCACGCAGGGCAGTGTAACTCTGCAGCCGGACTGTCCTCCCTGAGCCCCAGAAAACAGGGGTAGATGGGGCCTCCCACACCCCTCAGCTCACGGGGCCTCCTTTCCTGGCCTCCCTGGGCGGGAACTGGGAACTTTCATGAAGGTTTTGCCATCTGCACCCGTGCACAGCACAGCCCTCTGACTGGGGCAGCTCTTGGGCCAGCGTTGGGGCACACGGGTGCCTCCACCAGACTGGTCCAGATGCTGACGCGTGCCGGTTCTCGGGCGCAGGGAGCCACCTTCCGTGCAGAAGGAGGCCACAGCTGGCACGCGATTCCTCCTGTGGGACTCAGATCCTGAGGGACAGCTCACGGCTCCTGGGCTGGGTCCCTGGTGGCAAGTCAGCGGCAGCACTCTGCCTCCGGCCTGAGCATCTGCGGAGGACAGCGTGCCCATCTCCCCTCCTCTGAGAACTGTCTCCTCGTCGCTGTCAAGATAGGCTGTCTCGGGTCGCGCAGTGGCCCTTTGACAGAGCTGAGCACGGGTTTCTCGTGACTCATCTTGCACGAGACTCTGCGGGCTTCTTCAGTCCGTCTCTCTCAATCACTGTAGACAAATTATCAGCATTATCTTTCCAAGTATTGCCTCTGTCCATTTCCTCTCTTCGCCCTCAGAGACTCGAATGAATGTATGTTCTCATTTATCCATTACGAATCTTACCCTTTCTTCTTCTGCTGCTGCTGGTAAGTCGCTTCAGTCATGTCCGACTCTGCAATCCCATAGACGGCAGCCCTCCAGGCTCCCCCATCCCTGGGATTCTCCAGACAAGAATATTGGAGTGGGTTCCCTTTCCTTCTCCAATGCGTGAAAGTGAAGTCTCTCAGTCGTGTCTGACTCCTAGTGACCCCATGGACTGCAGCCCACCAGGCTCCTCTGTCCATGGGATTTTCCAGGCTAGAGTACTGGAGTGGGGTGCCGTTGCCTTTTCCGCTTTCCTCTGCATTTTCGTTATAAAAGTCTTTGAAAGAAACGGAAATGTTGATGTTTTTATTTATGTTCACTGATTCTTCTAACAGAAGCAGGTCTGCTGTTAAGCCTGGGACTGAGTTCTTGCGGCTGGCTCCCCGTTGCCACGCTGGCAGGCCTGCTTCTTGGCTCTGCTGGCGCGAGCCCAGCTGTCACGCCTCGCCCGCGTGCATGCCTGTTGCCGTGGAGTCCCTCCCTTGGAGTCGCTCCGTCTCCTTTGTGGTGCCCTGGCTTGTGGTGCCTCACCTCTGACTGGACCTGGTTTCCTTGGCAACTGTGTGCTATATACAGTGTTTATTTGTAGAAATTTTATGAGACCGAAGGCGGCATTTTTTCCCTCAGAAAGGCGTTCTCTTTACTTTGCCAGAAGTCTGGGCCAACCAGATGCCCCAAAGCTGGACTTTAGAATTCCTCAGTTATGCTTAAAATTTTATTTATCTAACCCATCGATAAAATCTGCATACTACTTTAGTTGATATTTTCTCAGTCTCATTTTAATAATTTTAAACAAACTTATTTGTATTATTTTTCACATTCAATAATTGGTACATCCAGAATTTATTTTTTATGCTCTTATTCATTATATAAAGCTTTAGACGTGTGAAAAGGTAGTGGAGATAACCTTACGCACCCCCATGTGCCTGTCACCCAACCAACAATCCTCTGCTCACAGCTGGTCTTTTCACTGCTTTGCTCCTAGCCCCTCCTCCAGTTACCTTCTGCCTGGAAACTGTCAGACACCGTGTCATTCCACATCACCCTCCCTAAAGGTTGGGGCCTGTCTCAAAGCAGGGCCATAACATCTTCCTCACAGTTCAAGTGCTGAAAGGCCTCAAAACATACTCCACTCAACCAGCATCCATGTTTCCTCGACTGTCGTCATGAAATGTGTTTTTCCACTATTAAAATTTTTTAAAGCAGATTTTATTTTTGGAGAAGAGCAGGTTTAGGTTTACGACAAAATGAAGCAGGTGCAGGGGTTTCCCGTGTCCCTGCTGCCCCTTGGAGAGCGCGCACCACCTCCTCTGTCGTCACCGGCCGGGACACCCGTCACTGTTCGGGAGCCTGCCTGGAGGCGTCGTCACCGAGCCCACAGCCTCTCGTGGGGTTCACTGTGGCCGCGCCTTCTGTGGGCTTGGACACCGTGGGCTGACGTGCCCACTGTTGCGGCTTCCTGCGGAGCGGTTTCCTGCCCCAAGGTCCTCCTGCTTTCCTGCTCCTCCTCCTCCCCAGCCTCCAGCAACCCCTGCCCTTTTACTGGTGCCGTGGGCGGCCTTGCCCAGAGCGCCGCAGAGCTGGGTCCTGCCAGGCACGGAGCGCGTAGCACAGGGCACCTTTCCAGATGGGCTCCTCCTCCTCAGGAGTTTGCGTCCAGGTTTCTGCCTTTTCATAGCTCAGTGGTCCGTGTCTTTTCTGTGCTTAATGATATTCCATCGTCTGGAGGGGCCAGAGGTTATTTGTCTATTCATCAGCTGGAGAACATCTTGCTTCCTTCCAACTTCAGGCGATTACGAGCAAAGCTGTGATATGTGCCTGTGTAGACCTAAGTTTTAAACTCATCTGGGTGAACACTCGGGATGTGGTGGCAGGATCGTGTGGTAAGAGTGCATTAAATGCTTAGTTTTGTGAGGAATGCCGCACCGCCTTCCACACTGGCTGTGCCGAGTTCACGTTCCTGCCAGCAGTGAGCGAGTGGCCCCGCTGGTCCTTCCTCACCAGCTTTCGCCGTTTTCAGTCCTGCAGATCTTGGCCGATTCTAATAACCGGGTAGTGATGTCTCGCCGTTTCAATTCGCATCTCTCTGATGACATATGATGGGGAGGATCTTTCCACGCGCTCATTTGCCATTTGTGATTCTTCTTTGGTGAGAGGTCTGCTAAGGTCTTCGGCCCCTTTTTAAAACATGCTGTTTTCTTATTGTTGAGTTTTACGTACTCTTTATGTTCTTAGGTAAAAGTCCTTTGTCAGATGTGTCTTCTGCAAATGTTTCCCCCAGTCTGCGGTTTGTCTTCCATCCTCTTGACAGCGTCCTTTGCCAAGCAGAAGTTTAGGTCCACCGTGTGAATCCTTCCCCTCCGGATCATGGCTTTGGTGTCACGTAGGTGTTGCCCATCACGCAATCCCAGGTCATTTAGACTTTCTCCTGTGGCCATCTTTCTAGGATTTTTATAGCGTTACATTTTATATTTAGGTCTGTGATCCATTTTTTTAATATAAATTTATTTGTTTTAATTGGAGGTTAATTACTTCACAGTACTGTATTGGTTTTGCCATACATCAACATGAATCCGCCACAGGTATACACGTGTCCCCCGTCCTGAACCCCCCTCCCTCCTCCCTCCCCATACTACCCCTCCAGGTCATCCCAGTGCACCAGCCCCAAGCATCCAGTATCATGCATCGTACCTGGACTGGCGATTCATTTCATACATGATATTATACATGTTTCAATGCCATGCTCCCAAATCATCCCACCCTCGCCCTCTCCCACAGAGTTCAAAAGACTGTTCCATACATCTGTGTCTCTTTTGCTGTCTCGCATACAGGGTTATCATTACCATCTTTCTAAATTCCATATATATGCGTTCATATACTATATTGGTGTTTTTCTTTCTGGCTTACTTCACGCTGTAAAATAGGCTCCAGTTTCATCCACCTCATTAGAGCTGATATGATCCATTTTGAGTTAATTTTTTTAAAGAGTAAAAGGTCTGTGTCTGGATTAACTTTTGCATGTGGCTGTCCAGTTGTTCCAGTACCATTTGCTGACGAGGCTTTCTTTTCCCCATTGAACTGTTGCCTTTGCTCCTGCATCGAGACCCCTTGACTGCACTTGTGGGGCCCGTCTGGGGCTCTGTGCTCTGCCCCACTGGCCTCTCGGCCAGTGCGTCTCCGGCGCCCCGCCCTGGCGGCTGCAGCTCCGCAGCGCGCCTTGCAGTGGCGGTGTCAGCCCCCAGCTCTGCCGCCTTCAGTGCTGCGCAGGCTGTTCCGGGTCTTTTGCCTCTCCGTGTAAACCTTGCAATCAGTTTGTCAGTATCCACGGTATAACTTTTCCAGTGAGCTAGCTCTTCGCATCAAGTGGTCTAAGTACTGGAGCTTCAGCGTCAGCATCAGTCCTTCCAGTGAGCATCCACAGTTGATTTCCTTTAGGATGGCCTGGTTTGTTCTCCTTGCTGTCCATGGGCAGGAGGAAAAGAGGGTGACAGAGGATGAGATGGTTGGATGGCATCACTGACGCAATGGACATGAGTTTGCGCAAACTCCGGGAGACAGTGAAGAACAGGGAAGCCTGGCGTGGTGCAGTCCATGGGGTCCCAGAGCCGGACATGACTTATCAACTGAACACCAGCAACAGAATAACTTTCAGTGACTTTGATTGAGGTAGCATTGATCTATAGATCAAGTTGGAAGAACTGGCATCATGACAATATTGAGTCTTTTCCATAAACATAAAACATTTTTCCAATAATTTAGTTATTCTTTGAGTTCTTTCACTGAAGTTTTATAGTTTTCTTCATAGAGATTTTGTACATGTTTTGTTAGATTTATACTTAACTATTTCATTCTGAGGCATGCTAATATAAATGTTATTGTGTTTTTAATCTCAAATTCCACTTATCCATTGCTAGTATATACAGAAACAATTGACCTTTGTGTGTGAACTTTGCATCCTGTAACCTTGCTAAATTGCTTATTAGTTATAAGAATTTTTTGTTGTCGATTCTTTTTTAAATTTTTTCCTGTAGACAGTCACGTTATCCACGAGCAAAAACAGTTTTATGTCTTCCTTACCAGCCCTTATGCCTCTTATTTCCTTCTCTTGTGTTACAAGAAATGTCGTATACTGTTGAAAAAATGCTGAGAGAGGACACCCTTGCCTTACACCTGATTTTAGTGGGAGGCTTTGACTTTCCCACCAGTGAGCGTGATGCTGGCTCTAGTCTTTGGTAGACGTCCTTTATCGAGTTGAGGGCGTTCTCCTCCGTCATATTCGCTGAGAGTTTTACCGGACGTGAGCACTGCGCGTGCTTGGTTAGTCGCTCGGCCGTGTCTGACCATGTGCGACCCCACGGACTGTAACCTGCCAGGCCCCATCCACGGGCTTCTGCAGGCAGGAGTGCTGCAGTGGGCTGCCGAGCCCGCCTCCAGGGGGCCTCCCCTCCCAGGGGCTGAGGAGTGCTGGAGTGGGCTGCCGAGCCCGCCTCCAGGGGGTCTCCCCTCCCAGGGGCTGAGGAGTGCTGGAGTGGGCCGCCGAGCCCGCCTCCAGGGGACCGCCCCTCCCAGGGGCTGAGCCCGCGTCTCCTACGGCTCCTGCACTGGCGGGGGCACCCTTTACACGGGGGCACCGTTTGCCAGGTGCATTCCCTGCATTCACTGATAGGAGCTGTGGTTTCCTTCTGGTGGCGTGATGGGCGCGTTGATGGTGGATGTGGGGCCGGCCTTGCGCACCCGGGGTAGCTCCTGCTAGGCTGCTGTGTATAGCCCTTTCTGTATGTTGTTGGGTTCAATGTGCTGGACGCTCTGCTGAGGATCTTTGAATCTGTGCTCATGAGAGAGATTGGTCTGTGCTTTTCTCTTCTTGTGATGTTTTTGTCTGGCTTTTGTGTGAGGAAAATGCTGGCCTCATAGAATAAGTTAGGTAGTGTTCCTTCTGCTGCTGTTTTCTGAAAGAGTTTGCAGAGAACTGGTATAATTTCTTCCTTGAATGTTTGGTAGAAGCTGCCAGAGAATCCTTCTGGGCTTAGCGCTTTCTGGTTTTGAAGGCTATTAATTATTGACTTAATTTCCTAATAAATATAGGCCTATTCAGGTTGTCTCTGTCTTCTTGTGTGAATTTTGGCAGATTGTGTCCTTCAGAGAATTGGCTGATTTGATCTAGGTGGTCAGCGTTGTGGGCCTAGAGCTGCTATGCTATTCCTTTACGATCCTTTTAATCCCCATGGCATCTGAAGCGATGCCCCTCTTTTGTGTATGAGGTTGATAATTTGTTACCAATCTCTTTTTCCTTGGTTAGCTGAGATAGAGGTTGTCGCTTTTTTTGGTCCCACCACTTGGCACGTGGGGTCTTCATTCCCCAGCCAGGGGCCAAACCCGCACCGCCCTCACTGCAGGTGCAGAGGCTTAGGCACCAGAAGTTTGAGGCTTCAAACTCCCAGGGAAGTTTGAGGCTTATCAATTTTATTGACCTTTTCAAAGAACTAGCTTTCCGTTTTGTTGATTTTTCTCTATTGATTTCCTGTTTGCAGTTTCGTTGACTTCTGCTCTCATTTTTATTATTTCCTTTTTCCTACTCACTGTGGATTTACTTTGCTGTTCTTTCTTTAGTTTCCTAGCTGGAAGCTTAGATTACTGACATTAGCTCTTTCTTCTTTTCTGGTTTGTGGTCAGTGCTGTAAATTTCCCTCCAAGCATTGCTTTCGCTGTATTGCACACACTAAGTTGTGTTTTCATTTTCATTTAGTTCAATATATTTTAAATTTCTCTTGAGAGTTAGTCTGTGACCCATGCGTTACTTAGAGCTGTGGTGTTTAATCTCCAAGTAATCGGGGATTTTCCAGCTATCTTTCTGTAACTGATTTCTAGCTTAATTCTGTTGTAGCCCAGGAGCAGATATTGTATGATTTCTGTGCTTTTAAATTTGTGAAGAGGTGGTTTGTGGCCCAGAACGTGGTTTACGCTGGTGAGCGTTCCGTGTGAGCTTGAGAAGACTGTGCAGCGTGCCGTTTTTGCATGAATTCGCCTGACGATCCGTGGTGCCGTCCAGTCCGACTGCGTTCTTGCAGACTTCCCGTCGCGGATCTGTCTCTGGTGGAGGCTGCTGGAGTCCCCGCTGCGTCGTGGGCTCGTCCGTTCTCCTTGTAGTTCTGCCAGTTTTCGTCTCATGTTTTTGATGGTCTGTTGTTAAGCGTTTATGCATTATGTATTGGATTGTTACACAGTGGAGACAGTGACAGGCTTTGTTTCCTTGGGCTCCAACATCACTGCAGATGGTGACTGCTGCCATGAAATTAAAAGATGCTTGCTCCTTGGAAGAAAAGCTATGACAAACCTAAACAGCATATTAAGAAGCAGAGACGTGACTTTGGCAACAGAGGCCCATGTAGTCAGAGCTGTGGGTTTCCAGTGGTCGTGCATGGATATGAGAGGTGGGCCATAAAGAAGGCTGAGCGCCGAAGGATTGGCGCTTCTGAGCTGTCGTGTTGGAGAAGACTTGAGAGTCCCGTGGATGCAAGGAGATCCAACCAGTCCATCCTGGAGGCGATCGGTCCTGAATATTCATGGGGACGACTGAGGCTGAAGCTGAAGCTCCAGCACTTGGGAAACCTGACGTGAAGAGCCGACTCGTTAGAAAAGACCCTGATGCTGGGAAGGATTGAAGGCAGGAGGAGAGGGGACGGCAGAGGGTGGGATGGCTGGATGGCATCACTGACTCAATGGACGTGAACTTGAGCAAACTCTGGGAGAGAGTTGAGTGACAGGGAAGCCTGGCGTGCTGCAGTCCCTGGGGTCAGAAAGAGCTGGACACGACTGAGCGACTGAGCAACAACATTGGCTTCTTAGGTCTTCTCGGAGAATTGGCTCCTTTACCATCAGATTAATATAACACCCTTCTTTCAGTCAGTTCAGTCCAGTCGCTCAGTCGTGTCCGACTCTTTGCAACCCCATGAATCGCAGCACGCCAGGCCTCCCTGTCCATCACCAACTCCCGGAGTTCACTCAGACTCACGTCCATCGAGTTAGTGATGCCACCCAGCCATCTCATCCTGGGTCGTCCCCTTCTCCTCCTGCCTCCAATCCCTCCCAGCATCAGAGTCTTTTCCAGTGAGTCAACTCTTCTCATGAGGTGGCCAAAGTACTGGAGCTTCAGCTTTAGCATCATTCCTTCCAAAGAAATCCCAGGGCTGATCTCCTTCAGAATGGACTGGTTGGATCTCCTTACAGTCCAAGGGACTCTCAAGAGTCTTCTCCAACATCACAGTTCAAACGCATCAATTCTTCGGCGCTCAGCCTTCTTCACAGTCCAACTCTCACATCCATACATGACCACTGGAAAAACCATAGCCTTGACTAGACGGATCTTAGTCGGCAAAGTAATATCTCTGCTTTTGAATATGCTATCTAGATTGGTCATAACTTTTCTTCCAAGGAGTAAGTGTCTTTTAACTTCATGGCTGCAGTCACCATCTGCAGTGATTTTGGAGCCCCAAACAAATAAAGTCTGACACTGTTTCCACTGTTTGCCCATCTATTTCCCATGAAGTGATGGGACCGGATGCCATG
>SJYR01003467.1:53375-96251 GCA_006410655.1 Kobus ellipsiprymnus
CTTTTTTGACTGTGAGGCATGTGGGGTCTTAGCTAAGAACATGCAATAGGGTTGCATATAAGAACATGTAAGGGCCATGGGGCAACTGTTAAAGGGACAACATGCATAATGGGAACGCCAGAAGGAGAAGCGACTTTCACTTCCTCTGTGTCCACAGTGCTCACCCAGCCGCAGGTCGTGTAGTAGTATATGTATTTACTGAGGAAAATCCACATACAAGTGGACCTATGCTTCAAAGCCGTGTTGTTCAAGGGTCGACTGTGTAACGAACTAGTAAACATAAGTGTTTTCCTGAGTTACGTGAGCCTCTCCGGCAAATTACAGTTGTGGGAACTCCTGGTTTGTTGCCAGGTTGGCGGAAGCGTGGGCGGCCTTGTGGTTGGTGTCTGAAGAGGGGGCAGTCTTGTGGGACTGAGCCCTCGCCCTGCGGGTCTGGTGACAGATGCAGGCGGTTAGTGTCCGGGCTGAGCCGGGACACTTGGTGTCTGGGAGTGGGAGGAGGGTTTGGTGTCAGAGGTGTTCAGTGTGCAGCCAGAGAGCGAGCTGCGCTTTTAGACACTGCACTGCTCTGTGGGTAGTGTGAGTGCCTGCGACAGCAAAATGGCCCCGCGCTGCCTCGCACCCCTGTGCGCGTCACTGGTGGCATCCGTCCCACGCTGTGTAAGCCAGGCCACCCAAAGCCCTGTTGCTAATGTTGTTGTAAACAGACCTCCCTGTGAGATGAAGAACGACTCGGGTCTCACTGTCCCTTTACTTTTCTCTCCCAGTGCTCTCCCTTCTGTGTTATGTAGATCTGAGTTTCTGACCTGCATCATTTAACTTCTCTCCAAGGAGCTTCTTCCAGCCTATCTCGGTCTGCAGGTGACACCTTCCCTCAGTTTTCGTTTCTCTGGGAACATCTGCGTCTCCGCACTTTGGAAGGATAGTTTCACAGGGCACAGGCTTCCACGTTGATTGGTTTTTCTCTCAACACTCTACCGTCCTCTTCCTGCCTGCGCGGTTCCGGAGAAGTCTGAAGTCTCATCTTCGTTCCTCTGCAGATCGAGCGCCGCCTCTGGCTTCCTGCAGCGCTGTCTCCATCTTCGCTTTTCTGTAGTTTGCATATGGGATGCCCAGTGTCATCTTCTGACATTTATCCTGGTCAGTGTCCTCTGAGCTTCCTGGGTCTGTGGTTTGGCCTGACACTAACTTCATTCATTGTTGCTTCAGACGTTTCTTCTGTCCCTTTCTTTCCCTTCTGGCATTCCCGTCAGGCACGCTGTACCTTTCATGGTTGCCCCCGGCCCTTGCATGTTCCATTCTGTTTTTATCAGTCGCTTTCCCGTTTCCTCTTCTGTTTGCAGCCGGCTGACCTGTCTTCAGGCCCAGAATCTTCCCCCGGCTGCGTCGGCCGCGTCGGGCCGCGTCGGGCCGCTGACAAGCTCACCAGAAGCACCTTTGTTCCTGCTACAGTGGTTTTGGCCTCTGGCATTTCCTTTTGTTCTTCCTTACAGTTTTCATCTCTCTGTTTACAGTGCCTGGCTGTTTTTACATGCTGTCTCCTTTTCCATTAGAGCATTAGCATATTCAGTTCAGTTCAATTCAGTCACTCAGTCGTGTCCGACTCTTTGCGACCCCATGAATCGCAGCACGCCAGGCCTCCCTGTCCATCACCAACTCCCGGAGTTCACTCAGACTCACGTCCATCGAGTCCGTGATGCCATCCAGCCATCTCATCCTCTGTCGTCCCCTGCTCCTCCTGCCCCCAATCCCTCCCAGCATCACAGTCTTTTCCAGTGAGTCATTTCTTCACATGAGGTGGCCAAAGTACTGGAGTTTCAGCTTTAGCATCAGTCCTTCCAATGAACACCCAGGACTGATCTCGTTTAGGATGGACTGGTTGGACCTCCTTGCAGTCCAGGGGACTCTCAAGAGTCTTAGCATGTTACCCATAGTTATTTTAAATACTAGTCAGATAATCCAGCATCCTCGCCATGTCTGGCCCTGGTGCTTGTTCTGTCTCTTCACGTTATTTTTCTTCCTGTTAGTGTGCCATGTAATTGTTCCTCGATAGAAGGCGTGTTGTGCCAGGCCTCTGGTGACGAGGTGCTGCGGCGCGCGGGCCTGGATGAGGTCTCTTGTGTCTACGCTTCTGGACTGTGACCGTCCCTGCTGCGTCTCGGCTTCACCCCTGAGCTCTCAGGGAGACGGCGTGGTGGGCGTAGGCTGGCGCTGGCGCTCTCCCCCCACTGGCGGTTAGGCTCAGAGGGGCGCCCGCGCGGGGCTCTGCTTGCCTAGTTCCCCCTGAGGGCGGGCCTTGTGGCCCAGCTCACAGTGGTTCCTTTCCTCTCCCCTACTGGAGGCCCAAGGCAATTTTTCTCTGCTGTTTTCTGGGGAACCTGGTCAAGCGCCTGGAGGAGAACCTCACAAGGCTGAGGGCCTGTGACCTGTCCCTGGAGTTTTTCTCTCTCAGACTTGTTCCTTGAGCCTCCACACTTGGGGCCCGTGGAGGTTTCCCTCGTGGGGTTTGTTACTGCACCCCCACCTCTCCATGGGGAGAGACAAGCACGTCTCTCGTGGGTCTGAGAGCTGTTGACATTTCAGGGTCTTCAGCATCCCTTGTTAGGACGAGTGGAGTCTTCCCAGCTCCCTCCTTGCTGGACCGGAAGCAGCGTGTCTCAGCGTCATCTCCAGCCTCCTGTTCCTGGCTGCGGGTCAGGGTCTGAGTGAGTCCACGTGCTGCTGGGGGCGCTTTGTCTCTTTAGTCTCTCTGGAAAAACAAAAAACACACCAACTTTTATTATGACACTGTACAGGGCAGGGGCAGAGGAGAGGAGGGCGGGCCGCCCCGCAGAGCGGAGGAGGAGCGCACACGCAGCGTCTGCCCCAGCGCGGCCCCTGCGCAGCCACGCCAGCGTCCCGTTTAGCCACGTTTAGCTGCCGCTTCAGTATCGCCTCCCGAAAAGACACAGGCTGCTTTTAAACGCAGCGCAGCGTCCTGTCCCCCCCTCCAGAAGCAACAACAATTCTTCGGTCTTTTCCTGTCCAGGTTGTTCCGGAGGGTGCTGAGTGGCGGGGACTGGTGGGCTCTCAGGCCTCTTCCCTAAAGCCCCTGTCGTCCTCTATCCAGAGACTGTGTCGTCCTCGGGTCTGACAGCTGGGCTGGCCCCCGCCCCCTATGGTGGGGGAACCGGGGAGCAGGTCTCGCTCTGGGTCAGGAGGCACGTGGCGTCCATCTTTCTCAGTGGGTGTTGGCTGGCAGCCCCAAAGCCCGGGCTTAGAGTCCTGCCACCTTGGCTTTGCAGGGCTGGATCTTGTGATGTAGGTACCGTACGCGTCCTCTCCCCAGGCTGCGCTAGTGGTCAAGAGCCCGCCTGCCAGTTCAGGAGACGTGAGAGATGCAGGTTCAGTCCCCAGGTGGGGAAGGGCCCCTGGAGGAGGGCATGGCAGCCCACTCCAGTATTCTTGCCTGGAGAGTCCCGCGGACAGAGGAGCCTGGCGGGCTGTGGTCCATAGGGTCGCAAAGAGTCGGACACAACTGAAGTGACTTCGCACGCACGCACGCCTCTTCAGAGGTGACTAGTGAGTTTCCTTGATGTTTCTGTTCCACTGTCGCTGTGAACTGTAAACACAGCTGGTGTTTCCACGCCCTTGGCACTCACTTTGCGGGTTTCTCTCCTCACAAGACCCTGGGTGTGCTCCTGGGTGTGCTGTGAAGAGCCCCTGGCGCACCTAGCAGGGAAAGGGCGCCCGACCGGGAGGCTTGCCGGCGGGCCTGCGCCGCGCAGCCAGCCAGCCGCCCCCTCACGTGGCTTCGCACCGTGGCGCGCGTGTCTGCGTTCTGCTGTCGCACTGATGCCCGTCTGTCCTGCGCCAACGGTTCCAGCTTGTTGCTGACGGCACCCTCTAGGCCCGTCTCCAGGGGTGGTCCTCCGAGGGCCGGCGATACCCTGAGGCTGTGCGCCTGCCTGGGGGGCCATGTGCAGCCTTCTCCTAAGCTTGTCTCTCTTCACTCCCTGTCCTGACCCTGTGTTTCCGTTTCTAGGACCCTTCTCTGTTAGACGGCCGGGTGGCGCTTCTCCACGTCCCAGGGGGCACGGTGGTGTTGAAGCAGGGAGACCAGGTGAGGGAAGGCGGAGTCTGCAAGAGCGGCCCACCCAGGACCCAGACCACCCAGACCCAGCACTGGCGCTGGCACTGGGCGGACTCAGAGCAGGCAGCCTCCGTGTGGCCCCCTGGACCCAGTGGACACACGGTGTGCGTTCCGCTGTCGCTGAGCGCGGACTGGCTCCTGCCCTCAACCTGTGCAGCCGTCTGCAGGCCTATTGAGGGTCAGTGAGTGTCTTCCTGGGGTGGCATTGTCCAGCCCAGCGTGGGCGTGTCCATCTGCACGTCCACGTTGCTGTTACCAGTCTCGCTCAGGAAGTCAGGTACGGGAGGAAGCACTGTTTGCCCAGTCCTCAAACCTAATATAGATGAAAAATAATTTTGTTTCTCATAAATGAATGTGGGGCTTCCCAGGTGAGGCTAGTAGCAAAGACTCTGCCTGCCAGTGCAGCAGATGCAAGAGTCCTGGGTTCAGTCCCTGGGTCGGGAAGATCCCCTGGAGCAGGAAGTGGCAACCATTCCAGCATTCTTGCCTGGAGAGCCCCGTGGACAGAGGAGCCTGGCGGCTGCAGTCCTGGGGCTGTGAAGCGTCGGACACGACTGAGCGAGCACAGGTGCGCGTGGCTTCTGATCCCGAGCCCTGCTCTGCCGGGTGGCAGAGGCCATCCCGCCCGCCTCCCGTGGTGAGGCCGCCCTCCCCAGCCCTGTGCCGGCTGGGAGCAGGAGCCCTTCGTCTGCTGGTCGCGCAGCAGTGGTGAGGAGGGCCTTCCCTGCTGTGCGTGCAGGCCGGCCTGGTCCCCTTCCTGGGCGGGCTTTCCCTGGAGCACGGCCCCCTGGGCCAGCGCGGAGGAGGTAGAGCGCCTAGCAGCCCTGGAGGGCTGGGTCGGGGGCAAGGAGAGCCAGCCTGGGGGCCCTCCCGGGCCTCTTCCCCTCCCCTCTGTCCTTTCTCTTGTTCTCTGGGGACAAGACAGGGGAAAGGCCTGTCCTCTTCCTGAGGGAGGCAGGCTGCTGGCTGGCCCCCGGCCATCGGGCCCTGTGGGAAAGTCTGTCCTGGGCCTTCCACAGCACCCAGTACCCCCGAGAGGCTACGCTGGAGCAGGGGCCGCTGCCGCCTGCTCCCAGCTCCCAGAGTCCTGTGGGGCCGCACAGGCTGCTTTTCACTGTTTCCGTTTCTGACACACTGACCCTCTTCTGCTCAGACCAGGGAGGGGGTCCCACGGGGTGGGGTGAGCAGATGAGGAAGGGTCCCGACAGGGGAGGCACATCTGCGGACGCTGGGGGAGTCTGTGCTGTGTGCCGGGCGGGGTGGCGCGGGGGGCTGTGCCGCAGGCTTCAGCCGCGCTCAGGGCCGAGCTCGCGTCTCCGCCTTGCGCAGTGCGGAGCTGTTGGCGTCTTTGTGTGGAGCAACTGGAAGTGCAGGTGCCTCCGGGGCTGGGCGGCTGCTGTGGACCAGAGGCGGGGAGAGGGCTCGTGCCCTGTGGCTGGTGCTGAGTGACAGGGCACTCCCAGCGAGGCTGGGCCCGGGGCTGGCTGCCGGAGCCGCACGGGTGAGGCAGCGTGGCAGCCTGCCCACTGCTGGCCGGACTCGGGGCTCTGCCAGCCCCACCAGCGTCTGCGTTTTGTCAGGACACGAGCATCCTCTTCGTGGTCTCGGGGCTGCTGCACGTGTACCAGCGGAAGATTGACAGCGAGGAGGACACGTTCCTGTTCACGGCACGGCCTGGTGAGATGGTGGGCCAGCTGGCGGTGCTCACGGGCGAGCCCCTCATCTTCACCATCAGGGCCAACCGGGACTGCAGCTTCCTGTCCATCTCCAAGGCGCACTTCTACGAGTGAGTGCCCGCTGGCCACAGCTCCGCGTGGGCCCTCGTGGCCCTCGAGTGTGTCTGTAGCGCGCGTGCACCCCTCCGCGTGGGCCCAGGAGTGAGTGCCCTGCTGGCCACGCCTCTGCGTGGCTGCCTCGTGACTCACGCGTGTCTGTAGCGCGCGTGCATGCCTCCACGTGGGCTCAGGGCCTGCTTGTGATGGTGTCTGTGCCATGTGCCTGTGTGTGCGTGTACTTGTGTCTGCATGTGTCCATGTGAGTGTCCACGTGTGTGCACTCACAGTGGTGCCCTGGCTGACGCCGCAAGGGGCCGTGTGCACTAGTCCCTTCCCTCTGGAGCTGAGGCTGGTGTCAGCGGCTGTCCTGACATCCCCTGGGGTCCTTGGGGCTCCCACACGCACCTGAAGCAGAGCTTCACGTTTCCCTGGCCTGTCTCAGAGACTGGTGACCTCATCTGTCCCTTGCTTGGCGGCGTCCCGAGCCCCCAGGCCCCTCATGCTCTGGGGCCCAGTGCGGCCAGGAGCTGAGCGCTCCCCTGGCCCTGCCCTCCAGAGGCCTCCACACCATAGCAGGTGCCTGCGTGGCTCCACACCCCCCCCGGCTCACAGTGGCACAGGAGACAGTGCTGGCGTTTCTGCTGGACCCAGTGGCTTCCAGGCTCCAGGCCTCCAAAGGGGCCGTGTGCACTAGTCCCTTCCCTCTGGAGCTGAGGCTGGTGTCAGCGGCTGTCCTGACATCCCCTGGGGTCCTTGGGGCTCCCACACGCACCTGAAGCAGAGCTTCACGTTTCCCTGGCCTGTCTCAGAGACTGGTGACCTCATCTGTCCCTTGCTTGGCGGCGTCCCGAGCCCCCAGGCCCCTCATGCTCTGGGGCCCAGTGCGGCCAGGAGCTGAGCGCTCCCCTGGCCCTGCCCTCCAGAGGCCTCCACACCATAGCAGGTGCCTGCGTGGCTCCACACCCCCCCCGGCTCACAGTGGCACAGGAGACAGTGCTGGCGTTTCTGCTGGACCCAGTGGCTTCCAGGCTCCAGGCCTCCACAGTCTCTGCCACTGACCCCTCGGTCACACCCTCCCCACGCACCCCCGCTGCTCTGGCCTTCTGGCACGTCCTGGGGGCTGGGGTTCTGACCCACTGCGAGCACGGGGCCCTCACACGCGCATGTGCCCCCAGGACACTGTGGGCCGTGATGACGACTGCGGAGGGGCTCCGGCAGCCCTCCCAGGGTTGCTGGCCACTGGGCGCACCCAGGGGGCTGGGGAGCAGATAGCTGACCAGGGTCTGTGCTCTGGCCTCACCCCTGGCTCAGTGGGCATTGCGATAAGTGGGCACTGGGGGCGCCCGCGGTCTGGAGGGAAGGGGTGGAGGCTGGCGGGGCCAGCCAGGGAGCCGGGGCAGGGAGTGACCCTGGGATGCCCGGCAGCATCATGCGGAGGCAGCCGGCCGTGGTCCTGAGTGTGGCGCACGCCGTGGTGAGGCGGGTGTCCTCCTTCGTGCGGCAGATCGACTTCGCCCTGGACTGGATGGAGGTGGAGGCCGGCCGCGCCATATACAGGTGAGGCCCGCATTCCGGGCACACCACTGATGGGCTAGGCCCGCCTTCCCGGCCGCAGGCGCCGAGGAGGGCCGCTCTGCTCTGCCTCAGGGGTGACGCGAGTGGAGTGGGGGGCCTTGCGGCTGCCTCCTGGCTTCTGTGCCCGCACTGCCCTCGGGCACACCCCCTCTCACCGGCACCGTCTTCCGCAGGGCCCAGTGGAGCCACGTGGAGACAGCGTCCACGAAGGCATTTGTGTGCCAGGTGCGGGCTCAGATGGGCAGCCTCAGGCCCACGTCCTAACGGCTGAATTCAGGTGTCCACGCTTGCTGGGTCAGACCCAGCTTCAGTACAGTTCAGTTGCTCGGTCGTGTCCGACTCTTTGCGACCCTATGAATCACAGCACGCCAGGTATCCCTGTCCATCACCAACTCCCAGAGTTCACTCCGACTCACGTCCATCGAGTCGGTGATGCCATCCAGCCATCTCATCCTCGGTCCTCCCCTTCTCCTGCCCCCAATCCCTCCCAGCATCAGGGTCTTTGCCAGTGAGTCAACTCAGACCCAGCTTAGAGCTACCAGTTTTGATAGTTTTAAAAATGAAAACTAAGATCATTATTTAAAGTCGTTTATTTAAAAATCACAATAAACCCTTTACATGTTAGTATACATATTTTTAAATGGAAAATAACGATTTTCCAAAACAAAAAAATGTAGTGAGAAGAATAGATTCCTTTTTCTGTTTTGCTAAGTTTCCCTGGTGGCTCAAACGGTAAAAGCGTCTGCCTGCAATGGGGGAGACCCGGGTTCTATTCCTGGGTCGGGAAGATCCCCTGGAGAAGGAAATGGCACTCCACTCCAGCACTCTGGCCTGGAAAATCCCATGGACGGAGGAGCCTGATAGGCTACAGTCCATCAGGTCGCAAAGAGTCGGACACGACTGAGCGACTTCACGTTTCTGTTCCGCTGCCTCTGGTGGCCAAGGGCTTCCAGCCAGGTGCCCCGCCCGCTCCCACAGCCTCTGTCCCGCAGGCAGGGGGACAAGTCCGACTGCACCTACATCGTGCTCAGCGGCCGCCTGCGCGCTGTGCTCCAGAAGGATGGCAAGAAGCGCCTGGCGGGCGAGTACGGCCGCGGAGACCTCGTGGGCGTGGTAGGGCCGCCCTGCCCCGCCCTCCCCGCCCCGCCCGGAGCTCCTCCCCCTGCACCCCTGGCCCATTCCCTCACACCCTTTCCCTTACCCGCTCAGGCGCCCACCTGGGTAGAGGCCCAGGCAGTAGAATAGCCCAGGAGTTGCTTCCCACAGGCCGCCATCCAGGAGAGCAGGCCTAGGGTGGGTTCGGCAGCCACCTTTCGGACGGTGGTCCCTCTGAGACCCCGAGGCCCTCGCAGGGAGGATGAGGCCCTGGCCTATCTGGGCTGCTGGCGGCAGGCCCACAGCTCTCGCTGATGCTCCCTTGCCCGGCGCAGGGTGCTGGGTGAGCCCCGTCTCCTCCTGCTCTGGAGGAGCCCTGGGACCCTGCTCTCAGCCCTGCCTCCGGGCCCTGGGGCCAGCTTGTGGCCACAGCAGCAGGTCCCATCCGCAGGTGGAGACGCTCACCCGCCAGGCCAGGGCAACCACAGTGCATGCTGTTCGGGACTCAGAGCTGGCCAAGCTTCCTGAAGGAGCCCTGAACGCCATCAAGCGCCAGCACCCGCAGGTGAGGGCTGAGAAGTTGTGAAGTCAGAATGCCAGAACCTGGTCAAGACCAAGACTGCTCCATCAGGCAGGCTGCAGGGGGCGGGCCTGGCCCCGCTTCCCCAGACAGCTGGCCCCGCCAGCTTCAGGGCAGGACCGCAGTGCCTGGCAGTCCGCCGAGAGGCAGAATGAGGGCAGCCTGCCCTGGTTCTGGTTTTCTGATGTCACTTCCCTGCTTCTGAGTCATGAGGGTGCAGACAGGGAAATGGAGAGCCTGCACCTTCGCACTTTGGAGGAAGAGGCAGGGCTGCTACTGGAGAGTCACAGGAATGGCCTCTCTGAAGGCACAGGCCTGATCCACCCCCGTGAGCCCATGTGTGAGCAAATGAAGCAGCCCCCAGGTTATTTATGAAGTTACTGTGACTTTAATACCAAAACTTGATAAAAGTAACACAGAAAACGGATCATTTCTTTTAGTACCGTAGGTATAGCAGGTCAACTAGTAACGCAATAAATATGTGATGGGGTAAGCTGACAACAGATTCTCTTTTCAAAACTGATTTTGCACAGAATGCAAGAGCCATGAAAGCAGGTTTCCTGTACAGTGCTTCCTCTGCCATCTTGCAAGCTGTAGCAATTAAAAAACTTTCAACTGACTTTATCCTCATGCAAAAGCGCTTAGAAGTAAATTATACATACTTTGACATTTCAACTTTATTTACTTGAGTCTGCAACTTGAAAAAATTAGAATTAATATAACCAAAATAGCATTATTATATTTAAAAGGTAGTTCTTCGTGGATATCATGTAATACCAGCCCATGTCTGGCCAGAGCTGGCAGTCAGCACCACACAGTGACCCTTGGCTCTGGGGAGGTCCCTCGTGGTCTGCCTTTGGGGGTTGTGGCTTCCCCATTTGTCCTGTTTCTTGCCTGGGGAAGACGGGCAGCCAGCCGGGGCAAGGTTGCAGGCCACGTGCCTGCCCACCCGCCTGTGACCAGACAGCCGTCGCGTCACCGTCCGCTGCCCAGAGCAGCTCACAGCCGAGGCGGTTTCGAAACCGTGGGTCCAAGGTGCTGGGCTTTACGCTTTGCTGCCCGGAGCAGCTCACAGCCGAGGTAGTTTGAACCGTGGGTCTCAGGCACTTGGCTTTACGTTTACAGTGTGTGGTTGAGGTCTCTGTTCTTTCTCTGCCCCCAGGTTGTGACTCGGCTGATTCGCCTCTTGGGTGAGAAGATCCTGGGCAGCCTCCAGCAGGGAGCTGCGGCAGGTGCGTGCCCAGCCCTGGCACCGGGAGCCCCGCCCGCCCTGCCTGGAGCCCCCGCCTACCTTGAAACCCCCCTCACGCAGTGTTAGGTAGAACTTTTGTTTTCAGCTGTCAGACAGGGTGTTTGAAACTATTCCCTCATCCTGGTGTGCCAGGCTTCCTCCTGGTGTCCTCTCCTTTCTGTGTAAAGAGTTCCTTTAATAACGGTTCTTAAATTCTCTGAATTTTCCTACATCAAAGGATGTCTTTAAATTGCCTTCGCTCTGAAGGGTACAGGTTGCTGGATGTGCTATTCTGCCTCAACAGCCCTTTTATTTCAGCGCTTGGAACATTCGCCACGTCCCTCTGGCCTCCGTTGTGTCTAAAGAGAAACCCAGACTTCAACTTGCTCTCAAGTAGGCGTGCAATGCTTCTGTCTGACTGTGTTCAAGATTCCCCCTCATCTTCAGTGTTTAGAAATCTGATTCTGGAATGTTTGGCATGAATCCCTTTGAGCTTGTCTTGTTTGGGGGTTTGCTCACTTCTTGAGCCTGCAGGTTTATTTCATATGTGTATGTATGTATGCTTACCACGTCTGGGAAGGTCTCAGCCTTTATTTCTTCAAATACTCTCTCGGCCCTGTATTCTTTCTTCTTTTCTGGAAACTCAGAGATGCAGATGTTAGACCTCTTGTTATCATCCCCAAGGTCTCTGGGACGTCGCTTGTGTTTTAACTGTTTTTCTCCTCTGATGCTCAGATCAAGTAGCTTCTTTCGATCTGTCTTCAAGGTCTTTGGCTCTCTCCTCTGTCTTCTTGACTCTGTTCCTAACCCCACCCAGAGAGGTTTCTGTTTCAGTTATTTTATTTCTACATCTGCTTCAAGACCACCCATGATGGCCGTTTCTGCCAGCTATGAGCCACTGGTCTAATGCCTTACCAAGGCCTCCAGAGTCTGTGCCTGCCGTCATTTTTGTCTTCTCCTGTTCAAGTTGTGATCTTCCTGGCTTGTGGTATGCCTGGTCATTTTGGGTTGTATCCCACATTTCGGGTATTATGATGACCTGGTTCCCATTTAAATCTCTTACTTTGGCAGGCTCTCAGTGTGCTTGTATTCAGAGCACGTCCTGGCCCTCTTCCCGGCCGTGTCTGAGTGCTAACCTAGCTCCGAGGCCTCTGCCTCGCTGCACGGGTCCGCTGCACGTGTATGCTCCCCCGAGCCAGTGTGAAGCCTGGCGGGTGCACCGCCGCCTCGGTTCTCCGAGCCTCCGCTGTGTGCTTCTGGCCAGTCTCCCACATGGGCTCCTTGGGGGTGAGCCCAGGGCTTCGCCCAGGGCTTAGAGGGCTCTGTTCTCCACGCCCCCTCTCTGGACAGGCTGCTGCTTCTGCTTGCTAGTGCTGGTCTTGGAGAGTCGGGGCTCCACCCTCTGTGTCTAGAGCCCAGGCAGGGTGTGCTTAGGGCAGAGGGCCCTGGGAAGTCTCCCGGGAGGCAGCACCACTGGGGAGGGGGAAGGAAGGTCTCACGTGGCGGTAGCTGGGTCAGGGCGTGACACCGCCGTTCTACCTCTAGCAGAGTGGTCCTCCCATGAGCTGAGGTCCCTGGCCAGTTTGCCCTCCTCTCAGCACTCCTCTGGGCCTCTGAAGAGCTGCGTCCAGGGGCTTCTTGTAGCTGGTGGCCGCGGGTAGGTGGGATGTGCCGGCTCCATCTCCTTGGCCAGAACCAGAGCATCTTGCAGCTTTTCTTAAAAGCTAAACGAAAGCTATCAGGAGCTGGCGATAAACTCCCCCTCTGGGCCTACTGCAGATGGAGGGTTCTGACGTCACAGGTCACTGGGAAAGAGAGAGAGGAGGGGACCCCACTGAGAAGCTTCAGGAAAGCAGGGACACGCCCTCTGCTTCCTTGCGTGCAGCCAGCAAGGCTTCACAGCCCTCCCTCCTTTCCCTGCCCCACGTTAGCCCTTGGGGGCCCCGCCTCTGCCTCCTGAGCCCCCACACTGGCTTCTGGGTCGCGCCTTGTGGGGGACCCACCCTCCTCCCTAGGGACAAGGCCGGCAGTCAGAAATGGACAGAACTGGGCCTTCCTGCATGGCCATGCCCTGCCTGGTGAGGTCTGTGTGGGAGCTGGGCTATGGCAGCGGCCGGGCAGGGGAGCCGGGAGGAGAGCCCTCAGTGTGTCCAGGCCCCAGAAGACTGAAGCCTGGCTGGGATGTGGCCAGCAGGAAGGGTGAGGCTGCCCCCTCAGCCACCTCCATGAAAGCAGGAGATGCCACCAACCAAGAAGGGACTTTGTGATTGGAAATAAGCTTCAGCCAGGAATGTGCTGGTGGAGGGTAGTGACCTCGTGGACGTACGTGCCTGCAGGTCCATCGCTGCTGCCGTGGGGCCTCCTGGCCTCACGACTAGAGAATGGGGAGCCTGCGGTCCTGAGGACCCAGCCCTGACCTCCGGCGGGCGGTTCTGTGCCTCACCCCTGGGTCTGGAAGCCTGTGCAGACGAGACAGTAGAAAGGTGTCACATCTGAGACTCAGGCTGTCACTGTCTCTGGAGGAGGTGGTGGAAGAGCTCCAGGAGACGGTCGCCCAGAGGACGGGTCCTCCCCTGGCCGGCCCTCCACCCCTTCGCGTCTTCTCTGGGCCCCACAGTCTTCTCTGAGTCTGCTCCCGTGTCCCCTTCAGGGGGCCAGTCCTGACGCGTGTGAGACGCAAGGGCGCCGCGGTGTGGTTCGCTTTCGGCAGGAAGGCCGGGGCTCTAGTTGTGGAGACCAGGGCAGACCCAGGTGCCCGTTCCCCCGGCCAGGCTGCTGGGGCCACACCGTCACCTGGAAACACTCAGGCACACTGAGACTGTCCCGGCAGCAGCTGGCTCCTCAGGCTAGCGCACACCCCTGTGCTCTGCAGGTCACCAGTTTGGGTTCCATACTGTGGGCAGCAAGTGGGACTCAGGGAACCCCGCCAGCAACCTCTCCACGGTGGCCGTCATGCCAGTGTCGGAGGACGTGCCCCTCACCGCCTTCACCCTGGAGCTCAAGCATGCCCTCAGCGCTATCGGTAAGCTCTGCCCGAGGCCACCTGAGGTCCCCTGGGCCCCCTCCTTCTCCTGCCTCTCAGTCCTTCCAGGTTCTCCCGAAAGAGTGCTCAGTGTTGCCTGCAAAGCTAATAACCCCGGGTAGGGCTGGGGGGTGCGTCACTGGGGAGGGGACCGTCACAGTGAGACGGAGCCTCGGGACAGTCTTGATGGGGAGGCCCGACACCGCAGGAGCTGGTACGAGTCACACTGCGCCCCTCCAGCTGACCCCACAGGGGCCCCTGAGTCCCGCAGAAGCCCACCTTGGGGTGGGTGCCTGCCCCTGCCCCGCCACTTGGAGCGTGCACTGCAGTGGCGGGGGGTGACTGATAAGGCGGGGCACCCTCAGTTAGAGCCCGGCAGCTTGTGTCTTGCTTCCAAGCTCCTGGCAGCTGGGGAGTTTGGGGCTCGAGAACAAGAAACTGAAATTCCGGAGAATTCTTAGGGATTCTCCAAATCATAAAGCATTCCATATTCTTAACACTTTACTCACGTGTTTTTATATAACTGTGAGTGATCACAGTAATAGACAACAAGACATTTTCTGAGACAGGGCTATTTTAATGGCTTCAAGAGGCAATAGAAGGTGTTGAATAAATGCCAAACAAAAATGATTTACGAAATTGAGTTATTATAAAAATTCAATATTTAAAAGTAATTCTCCAAGTGAAAATTTAAATCACAGAAAGCATTAATTTCCATTAGTCTTGGTCTCTGTTTCATAACAAACGTTCCGGATCTGGAAACCTCCATTTGTTTTCAGTGAGGTCGGTCAGACTGTCCAGGGTGCATCAGAAGACCTGCAGTTGCACAGGGCAGATGCGCTGATTCATAATAATAGCTTATTCCCTTTGAAAAAAACTTTTATTTTGAAATAATTATAGATTCGTAGCAAGTTATAAAAAGAGTACAGGGGAGCCACACGCCTGCCCCGACCCCGGGCATGTAGCCACAGCACAGCACCCAGACCAGGAAGCTGGTGTCCACGCGGCGCACTCACACGACTGCGTGTGTCCCTGTGAATTTCGGTTTCTGCGGGAAACTGGGGTCATGACGGACTGGACTGGACTGTTGGCGGCGTTGGGTGCCGGTGATGTCCCAGTGACGTGAGGAGGAAGCGGCCTCCTGCCTCGTTCCTGGTCTTGGGGAGAAGCTTTCAGTCTTTTGTCTTTGAGTAGGGTGCTAGCTGTCAGTTTCTGACGGATGGCCTCTTAGTATGTTAGGAAGATTTCTTTCTATTCATATTTTGCTGAGAGTTTATATCATAAAAAGATGTTAAATTTCGTCAGTGCTTTTCCTGCAGCAGTTGAGATGATCATTTTCCCCCCTCTGTTCTGTCAGTGTGGCCTGTCACGCTGACTGATACTCGTGAGTCGAGTCATCCTTGCTCCCCAGGAGTAGAGCCCGCTTGGTCTGCTGCGTGGCCCCTGTCTGCCCGCTGAGTTTGGCCAGCTCGTCTCTCGTGGAGGGCTTGCACCCTCGGGGCTGCGCCTCTGTAGCTTCGTGTGGCGTCTCGGTGCCCCCGTGGCTTTGGGAGGGAGTACTGGTGCTCGCCCCATGGCACGAGTCAGGAAGTGTTCCCTCAGACGCAGGGTTTTGGGAGACTTTGAGGAGGACTGTGACTAATTTTTCTTTTAATGTTTGGTCGAGGATTTTCCCTGGTGGTGCAGTGGTTAAGAGTCGGCCTGCCAGTGCAGGGTGACAGGTCCCTCCCTGGTCTGGGAAGACTGCACGTGCTCCAGGCAGCTCAGTCCATGCGCCACAACTCCCGAGCCCAGGCTCGGCCCTCAGGGCTGCACCTTCTCCAGGCTGCGTCCCGTGGAGCCCAGCTGCACGACAGGGGAAGCCTGTGCCCCGCAGCCAGAGAGTGGGCCCTGCTCGCCGCAGCTGGAGAAGGCCTGTGCCCAGGAGCACCGCCCCCGCGTGGCTCTGGGCCTGTGTTTAGCTTGAGATTCTTCTGGTTACTTAAGGTACAAAGCCAGCTGTTGGTCAGAGATCTTTCTTCTTCCTCAGAGGAGGCATTTGTAGCCGTAAACTTCCCTCTTAGCAGGGCTTTCGCTGTGTCCTATGCATTTTGTTTTCATTTGTTTCAAGATATTTCCTCATTTCTTTGTGATTTCTTTGACTCATTGGTTGTCTAAGCATTAATTTCCATATATTTGTGAATTTTCCATTTTCATACCATTGTGATCAGAAAAGATACTTTGTGTAATTCCAATCTTTACCTGCCTCCTGAGGGACTTGTATGCAGGTCAAGAAGCACCACTTAGGAGAACTGGATGTGATAATGGCTTCAAGAGGCAATAGAAGGTGTTGAATAAATGCCAAACAAAAATGATTTACGAAATTGAGTTATTATAAAAATTCAATATTTAAAAGTAATTCTCCAAGTGAAAATTTAAATCACAGAAAGCATTAATTTCCATTAGTCTTGGTCTCTGTTTCATAACAAACGTTCCGGATCTGGAAACCTCCATTTGTTTTCAGTGAGGTCGGTCAGACTGTCCAGGGTGCATCAGAAGACCTGCAGTTGCACAGGGCAGATGCGCTGATTCATAATAATAGCTTATTCCCTTTGAAAAAAACTTTTATTTTGAAATAATTATAGATTCGTAGCAAGTTATAAAAAGAGTACAGGGGAGCCACACGCCTGCCCCGACCCCGGGCATGTAGCCACAGCACAGCACCCAGACCAGGAAGCTGGTGTCCACGCGGCGCACTCACACGACTGCGTGTGTCCCTGTGAATTTCGGTTTCTGCGGGAAACTGGGGTCATGACGGACTGGACTGGACTGTTGGCGGCGTTGGGTGCCGGTGATGTCCCAGTGACGTGAGGAGGAAGCGGCCTCCTGCCTCGTTCCTGGTCTTGGGGAGAAGCTTTCAGTCTTTTGTCTTTGAGTAGGGTGCTAGCTGTCAGTTTCTGACGGATGGCCTCTTAGTATGTTAGGAAGATTTCTTTCTATTCATATTTTGCTGAGAGTTTATATCATAAAAAGATGTTAAATTTCGTCAGTGCTTTTCCTGCAGCAGTTGAGATGATCATTTTCCCCCCTCTGTTCTGTCAGTGTGGCCTGTCACGCTGACTGATACTCGTGAGTCGAGTCATCCTTGCTCCCCAGGAGTAGAGCCCGCTTGGTCTGCTGCGTGGCCCCTGTCTGCCCGCTGAGTTTGGCCAGCTCGTCTCTCGTGGAGGGCTTGCACCCTCGGGGCTGCGCCTCTGTAGCTTCGTGTGGCGTCTCGGTGCCCCCGTGGCTTTGGGAGGGAGTACTGGTGCTCGCCCCATGGCACGAGTCAGGAAGTGTTCCCTCAGACGCAGGGTTTTGGGAGACTTTGAGGAGGACTGTGACTAATTTTTCTTTTAATGTTTGGTCGAGGATTTTCCCTGGTGGTGCAGTGGTTAAGAGTCGGCCTGCCAGTGCAGGGTGACAGGTCCCTCCCTGGTCTGGGAAGACTGCACGTGCTCCAGGCAGCTCAGTCCATGCGCCACAACTCCCGAGCCCAGGCTCGGCCCTCAGGGCTGCACCTTCTCCAGGCTGCGTCCCGTGGAGCCCAGCTGCACGACAGGGGAAGCCTGTGCCCCGCAGCCAGAGAGTGGGCCCTGCTCGCCGCAGCTGGAGAAGGCCTGTGCCCAGGAGCACCGCCCCCGCGTGGCTCTGGGCCTGTGTTTAGCTTGAGATTCTTCTGGTTACTTAAGGTACAAAGCCAGCTGTTGGTCAGAGATCTTTCTTCTTCCTCAGAGGAGGCATTTGTAGCTGTAAACTTCCCTCTTAGCAGGGCTTTCGCTGTGTCCTATGCATTTTGTTTTCATTTGTTTCAAGATATTTCCTCATTTCTTTGTGATTTCTTTGACTCATTGGTTGTCTAAGCATTAATTTCCATATATTTGTGAATTTTCCATTTTCATACCATTGTGATCAGAAAAGATACTTTGTGTAATTCCAATCTTTACCTGCCTCCTGAGGGACTTGTATGCAGGTCAAGAAGCACCACTTAGGAGAACTGGATGTGGAACAACTGACTGGTTCAAAATTGGGAAGGAGTGCATCAAGGCTATGTGTCCTCACCCTGCTTGTTTAACTTACATGCCGAGTACGTCATGCTAAATGCCGGGCTGGATGAAGCACAAGCTGAAATCAAGACTGCCAGGAGAAATAGCAACAAACTCGGATGTGCAGCTGATGCAACTCTGAGAGCAGAAAGTGAAGAGAGACTAAAGAGCCTCTTGATGAGAGTGAAAGAGGACAGTGAAAAAGCTGGCTTAAAAGTCAACATTCAGAAAACTAGGATCACGGCATCCAGTCCCATCACTTCATGGCAAACAGATGGGGAAAACTGAAAACAGTGACAGACTGTAATTTCTTGGCCCCAAAATCACTGCAGATGGCGACTGCAGCCATGCAATTGAAAGACACTTGCTCCTTGGAAGGAAAGTTATGACCAACATAGACAGCATGTTAAAAAGCAGAGACATCACTTTTCTGACAAAGATTCGTCTAGTCAGAGCTATGGTTTTTCCAGTAGTCATGTATGGATGTGAGAGTTGGACCATAAAGAAGGCTGAATGCCCAAGAATTGATGCTTTCAAATTGTGATGCTGGAGAAGACCCTTGCGAGTCCCTTGGACTGCAAGGAGATCAAACCAGTCAAACCTAAAGGAGATGAACCCTGAACACTCACTGGAAGGACTGATGCTGAAGCTCCAATACTTTGGCCACCTGATGGGAAGAGCCAACTCACTGGAAAAGACCCTGATGCTGGGAAAGATTGACGGCAGGAGGAGAAGGGGGCGACAGAGGATGAGATGGTTGGATGGCATCACTGACTCAATGGGCATGAGTTTGAGCAAACTCCAGGAGATAGTGAAAGACGGGGAAGCTTGCCTGACATGCTGCAGTCCGTGGAGGTGCAAAGAACTGGACCCAACTTAGCGGCTGGACAACGACAGAAGGCTTGTGGCCCAGCATACAGCCTCTTCTGGAGGAAAGGGAGCGTGTGTGGTGTGTTGTGCTGCTGGGCCCCTGCGACTGCGAGGCAGTGTCCTGTGCAGCTCGAGTCTGCGCCTCCCAGCAGCTGGAAAGCCTGCCTTGCGGCCACTGGGACCCCCTCTTCTGATGCCTGTCAAGCCGCCCACTGTTTGGTGGGGCTGTTATCTTTCCCTTGCCAACGGGCAGTCTGGACACAGTTGCTTTTTTCGGATGAAAATGCAGGTATCTTCCCTCTGTGGCTTGATGTTTCATTCTTTTAACGCTGTCTTTTGACGAATGCTTCCTGGGTGGCACCGGTGGGAAGGAATCCACCTGCAGTGCAGGAGACACAGGAGACCCAGATTCCAGCCCTGGGTCTGGAAGATGCCCGGGAGGAGGAGACGGCAGCCCGCTCCAGGGTCCTGGCCCGGAGGCGCCCCTGGGCTGGTGGGCGGTAGTCCACGGGGTGGCCAGGAGTTGGGCATGACAGCACGCATCTAGTTCACTGACTTTGACAAACGCAAGTGGTTAATTCTAACGTGGACCGATTCATTTATCACTTTTTCCCTATATTGTTACTGAATTTTGCATTTTCCTGAAGAAATTTCATCCTATCCCCAAGTCATGAAGAGGTTCTTTTAAAAGCACTGTGGTATTACCTGTCAAGTTTGCGATCCGCTGGGGGTGGTTTTGATTACGAAGTGAATAGAATCAGGGTGCATTTTCCTGTGGGCTCCTCAGCTGACCCAGAGCCCTCACTCAGAGCCACTGGACCCTGCCCTGAGGGCTCTTTTGCTGAACGGCGATCACCTCTGTGAAGGGTGTTTGTAGAGAGAGGGTCTAGGCCGATGGCCTTGTCTTCCAGCTTCTGGGTGTCAGCCACTTCCTCTGGCTTCCGCAGTTCGGAGGAGAGGCTGTGTCACAGCCAGGCTGACAGTGACTCTCCAGGCCTGAGCAGCCTCCACAGAGCCGACGCGGAGTACCCGGGAGTCGCCCTGTATCCATGCACTACCCTGGTCCTGTCCATGGCCTGGGCCTTAGGCAGACCCCTCCCAGGGACAGGCTGGTTACCACCTTCCTAACTGGCCAGGGCTGTAGCCAGCGCCTTGCGAGCCCAGGGCACTCCTAGGGGCTCCACACTTGCCCAGGGGCCTCCTCAGAACCCTCGAGTCCAGGCAGGGGCCTAGGGCAGATGTGCACCAAGGGTCAGAGAGAGCAGCCCCGGTCCCCGGGGCCTCAGGCAGGGCTCCTCGGGGTTCCCGCAGCAGACACGGCCTGCCTGTCCCGTCTCGCCCTAGACGTCCAAGAAGTAAACGGAACTAGTCACTGCAGTGCCCAGGAGTGCCCGCGCTCGCAGGCCGAGGGCCCCTCCAGCACCGAGAGGGCTCCCTCTCTGTCAGGCCCTGTGGGTGCCTGACCCCCAGCGCAGGAGTGCGGCCTCGGTGGGACCAGCGCCCTCTGTCCCGACGCCCGGAGGAGCTGCTCCCCCGCTTCCGCAGCCTTCTGCCTCTGAGTCAGAGCTGCTCCCCTGCAGGTCAGACCAGCAGCCACCCCACCCTGTGGTTCCGTTCAGTCGCCCAGCCGTGTCCGGCTCTTTGCAGCCCTGTGGACTGCAGCACGCCAGGCCCCCCTGTTCATCACCAACTCCCAGAGCCTGCTCAGACTCATGTCCCTCGAGGTGGTGATGTCATCCAGCCATCTCTGTCCTTCCCTTCTCCTCCCGCCTTCAGTCTTTCCCAGCATCAGGGGCTTCCCAGTGAGTCAGGTCTTCACATCAGGTGTCCAAAGTACTGGAGCTTCGGCTTCAGCATCAGCCCCACCAATGAATGGTCAGGACTGATTTCCTTTAGGATTGACTGGTTGCATCTCCTTGCTGTCCAAGGGACTCAAGAGTCTTCTCTAGCACCACAGTTAAAAAGCATCAATTCTTCGACACTCAGCTTTCTTTATGGTCCAGCTCTCACATCCATACATGACCACTGGAAGAACCATAGCTCTGACTAGACGAATCTGTCAGAAAAGTGATGTCTCTGCTTTTTAACATGCTGTCTGTGTTGGTCATAGCTTTTCTTCCAAGCAGCAAGTGTCTTTCAATTGCATGGCAGCGGTCACCATCTCCAGGGATTTTGGAGCTCGCGAAAATGAAGTCTGTCACTGATTCCGTTGTTTCCCCATCTGTTTGCCATGAAGTGATGGGACCGGATGCCATGATCTTCGTTTTTTGAATATTGACTTTTAAGCCAGCTTTTTCACTCTCCTCTTTCACTTTCTTCAAGAGGCTCTTTAGTTCTTCTTCATTTTCTGCCATAAGGGTGGTGTCATCTACATATCTGAGGTTATTGATATTTCTACCAACAATCTTGAGTCCAGCTTGTGCTTCATCCAGCCCAGTGTTTCTCATGATGTACTTTGCATGTGAGTTAAATAAGCAAAGTGACAATATACAGCCTTGATGTACTCCTTCCCCAGTTTGGAACCAGTCCATTGTTCCATGTCCGGTTCTGACTATTGCTTCTTGACCTGCATGCAGATTTCTCAGGAGGCAGGTAAGGTTGCTGGAGTCCAGCCCCGGTGGATCCAGGGAATTCAAAGGTGGGGACGGAGTCGGCGCCCTTGGAAAAATACATATTTAATTACAGATATATGGAGAGACTAGAAACAGATAGTGTAGTAGGAAAATTAGTGGAGAAAAAGAGGCTGAATAACTTGGTTTACGTGGAATAGCATCCATGGTCCAGATGGGAAATCAGCCAGAAAAATGGAGAGCAAGAAAGAACGACATGAGGGAATCAGTCTTTCCAGAAACTGATCCAATTTCTTTATTTTTGGGTTTGCTTATATACCTTTTGTTACACATAGGGATGAATACAGAGTCACGCGGGGGTCAGCAGTCCTGACCTTCATCGAAATCAGGTGCTTCACATAAATGTATAAAAAATGGTCTTAGGGATTTTATGTCATCTTCTGGCCATGAGACCTGCTGACATTTTATGACCCTTTCTTTCTGATAACCAAAAAACTTATTTTTTCCAAGGGTGTTTTTTCTTAAACCGGGCACCACCCTCCAAATAAAGTTGCATTCCTATAGGGTGAGGGTGTAGTGAGTTACAATCAAGAAAGGAATTTATTTAACCCAAGGTTAACATGATTAATCTTAAAGGTTAATACTTATTTCTCCTATATACTTAAAAGTTAATACTTATTTCTCCTATATGCTAGTTATGTTCATTATAAGGGCAGGGAATATGGAGATTTAGCAGCAAACATCAGCCCAACAAATGAAAATCCTTTCACCAATGCTCCCCTTAAGATCTATTTAGTCTTAAGATACTGATAAAGTTACATTTTTACATAGCAAAGACACAGTGATTTATAACAAAGTACAGTGATCTATTACAAAAGAGAAAATTCATTAACTCAAAAAGTCTAGTATTGCTAACCTTAAAAACTACTATATTTCCTTTTCTATATTCCAAATACATTGATTAATATATTCCCAGGTGCCTAAGGATATGGAGGCCTGGCGGCAATCATTGACTCAACAATGAGAAAAGCCCTATGCTAATTAAGACTTTCAAAATACTCCAAACTCTCTGTGCTGTTTATGGTTGAGAGGTAGTAAACAATCATGTGCGTAGTGGCAGGAGTATGGATAATCCTGTCACACAAGCTAGTCTGTCAGCAGAGAGGTTTGACCTGAGACACCCTTGTCACACCCAGGACAGGGAATTAGCAGCAATTATTGACACAACAAATGAAAAACCCTTCACCAATATAATTCCTAACCAACCCACTAATAATTTCCAACTCCCCCAAAGAATTTGCCTTTAGTAAGTCTAAAACATCTCGTGCCTCTCAGGTTGGCAGGCTGTAAACAATCACATGTGGCCTGACGAACCTATACAGGTGGGCTAGATAACTTTCAGCGGAGTCCGTAAGCTGAAACACGCTTGTCATGCCCAGGAATTTTTATTGCCTTGGAGCTGCACATTTACTCCTTCTCCAAGAGAAATGGTTATAGGGAGAGCCCCCTGTAAAGTCAGAGGTGTAGGTGAGAGCATAAAACAGACTCTGGTTTTGGGATAGACGCTCGGGAACAGGGGGTTTCCTGAGGCTTGATCACGCCTTTGTGTATGCCAAGCTTCCTTCCTCATGACCTTTGCCATGGGCCGGGTTCCTCACGCTGGCCCCCGGCATAAGGTGGTCTGGTATTCCCATCTCTTTAAGAATGTTCCACATTTTGTAGTGATCCACACAAAGGCTTTGGCATAGTCAATAAAGCAGAAGTGGATGTTTTTCTGGAATTCTCTTGCTTTTTCTACATTCCAACGGATGATGGCAGTTTGATCTCTGGTTCCTCTGCCTTTTCTAAATCCAGCTTGAACATCTGGAAGTTCTCAGTTCATGTACCAGCTTGGAGAATTTTGAGCATTGCTTTGCTAGTGTGTGAGATGAGTGCAATTGTGCGGTAGTTTGAGCAGTCTTTGGCATTGCATTTCTTTGGGATTGAAATGAAAACTGACCCTTTCCAGTCCTGGGGCCACTACTGAGTTTTCCAAATTTACTGGCATATTGCGTGCAACACTTTCACAGCATCACCTTTTAGGACTTGAAACAGCTCAGCTGGAATTCTATCACCTCTACTAGCTTTGCTTGTGGTGATGCTTCCTAAGGCCCACTTGAATTCCCGCTCCAGATGTCTGGCTCTAGGCGAGTGTTCCACCCTGTGGAACACACCCTTATTCTGTATGCTGTCAAGAGAGCAGACACTTCCAGCTGAGCGGCAGTGGCTTCCTGTCTCTCCTCTCCTAGCTGTAAGCCCTCAGGGCAGTCCAGCGCCTTCCTGGCCCTGAGGGCCAGTCTCTCAGTGTTTGTCCCCACCCCTGGCAGCCCTCCTGGTTGAGCAGATGTGTCTGTGCAGACAGCAGTTCCCTTCTCCAACAGATCTTCATGACCCAGGAATCGAACCAGGGTCTCCTTCCTTGCATGCGGATTCTTTACCAGATGAGCTATCAGGGAAGCCCAAGGGGAAGGTACAGGTCACTCAGGTGTGTCCAGCTCTTTGCAACTCCATGGACTGTAGTCCATGGAATTCTCCAGGCCAGAATACTGGCGTGCGTAGCCTTTCCCTTCTCCAGGGGATCTTGCCAACCCAGGGATCGAACCCAGGTCTCCCACACTGCAGGTGGACTATTCACCATCTGAGCCCCCCTGTGGATGGAAGAGCAAGCTGACCCCAGAGACAGCATGTGAAGGCGTGCGTCTCCATCCTGGTAAACCACGTCTGCTGGAATCCAGCCAGCTGCTGACTTGGGCTGGGGAAGTTGTCTGGTTTCGCATTTTACAAGCTTGTGCTTCCCCTGCCTCCAACACACACACAGTTTGAGAGCTGCAGAAATTCAAGCCCAGTGTGTACAGTTAGCAGACTGAGGCTCAGAGAGGCTGCCTGCACCTGGCGCAGCCCTTCCCGTGGCACACTGCAGGAGGGCACCTGCCCGGAGGGTCTCCTCAGGGCCACAGGCACTTCTGGAGAGCTGTGAGAGGTTTACTGCTTTCCCGAAAAGCAGACTCCAGAAGGAAGGGCCTCGCCTGTCCCCCAAGGTGGGCTGCCGGCAGTTTTCTGCATCTGGTGGTTGTTTTTAGGCCCTGCCCTGCTGCTGACCAGTGACAGCATAAAACAGTGCCTTGGCTCCGCTGCTCTGGACAGGTACGAGGCCTCTGTGTGGGAACAGCCTGGCCGAGCCCGGCCTCCTGCTCTCGGGTCCCTGCCCAGCCAGGAAACACACCAGGGTATCTGTGCCTTCCAGTATCCATGAGTACCGGCTGTCCAGCTGGCTGGGGCAGCAGGAGGACATCCACCGGATCGTGCTGTACCAGGCAGACAGCACGCTCACACCCTGGACCCAGTGCTGCATCAGGCAGGCGGACTGCATCCTCGTCGTGGGCCTGGGCGAGCAGGAGCCCAGGGTCGGCGAGGTGAGCTGGGTTCGGGAGCGCGGCAGTGGGCGGGGCTTCGGTGGGTGGAGCCGGGTAGTGGGCGTGGTCTCTCGGCAGCAGGCTGCGCAGGTCCTGGCTAGCGTGGCCCTCTCTTTTCTCAGACCCGGCTTGTCTTTTTTTCTTTGAATGAAGTATTTCAAGAACTCAGGAAGGGATGAATAGTAAGAGCAAACTCCCAGACATTTGCACATTTTGAAAACATTTTGCTGTGTTTACCTCCGGTGTGGTTTTAGCAGGAGCGGGCAGGTATCTATGGTTTTTCCAGTATCACGTATGGATGTGAGAACTGGACTGTGAAGGCAGCTGAGTGCCAAAGAACTGTTGCCTTTGAACTGTGGTGTTGGAGAAGACTCTTGAGAGTGGACTGCAAGGAGATCCAACTGGTCAGTCCTAAAGGAAATCAGTCCTGACTGTTCATTGGCAGGACTGTTGCTGAAGCTGAAACTCCAATCCTTTGGCCACCTGATGCAAAGAACTGACTCATTGGAAAAGACCCTGATGCTGGGAAAGATTGAAGGCAGGAGGAGAAGGGAAGGACAGAGGATGAGATGGCTGGATGGGATCACTGACTGATGGACATGAGTCTTGAGTGACCTCCGGGAATTGCTGATGGACAGGGAGGCCTGACGTGCTGCAGTTTATGGGGCCACAAAGAGTCGGAACCGACTGAGCGCCCGAGCTGGACTGAGGCCGTGAGGCAGCCAGTGCCGCCCCGCCCCGGCAGCGCCCCCTAGAGCCAGCACCTCGCGTTACTCTGTGTGGCACTGTTTTTATGCGAACAGTGCCTGCTTCCCGCCGTCTGCGTTGGCTTGTTCAGTCACTGAGTTTTTTGTTCAGTCACTAAATTGAATCAGACCCTTTGCAACCCCGTGGACTGCAGCCTGCCGGGCTTCCCTGTCCTTCAGCGTCCCCTGGAGTTTGCTCAAATTCATGTCCTTTGAGTTGATGATGCTATCCAACCATCTCACCATCTGCCACCTCCTTCTCCTTTTGCCGTCAATCCCTCCCAGCATCAGAGTCTTTTCCAGTGAGTCGGCTCTTCCCATCAGGTGGCCAAAGTATTGGAGCTTCAGCTTCAGCAACAGTCCTTCCAACGAATATTTAGGGTCAATTTCCTCTATGATTGATTAATGTGATCTTCGTGCAGTTCAAAGGACTCTCAAGAGTCTTCTCCAGCACCACAATTTGAAAGCATCAATTATTCGGCACTGAGCCTTCTTTATGGTCTAGCTCTCACATCTGTGTATCTCTCTGCTTTTTAATACATTGCCTAGGTTTGTCATAGCTTTCTTTCCAAGGAGCAAGTGTGTTTTAATTTCATGGCTGCAGTCACTGTCTGCAGTGATTTTGGAGCCTAAGAGAATAAAATCTGTCACTGTTTTTAGTTTTTCCCTTTCTGTTCGCCATGAAATGATGGGACTGGATGCCATGATCTTAGGTTTTCTGAAGATTGAGTTTCAAGGCAACTTTTTCAGTCTCCTCTTTCACCCTCACCAAGAGGCCCTTTAGTTCCTCTTTGCTTTCTGCCATTAGAGTGGTGTCATCTGCATGCCTGGGGTGTTGATATCACTCCTGGAAACCTTGACTCCAGCTTCTGACTCACCCAGTGCAGCATTTGCATGAGGAGCCCTGCCTGTGGGCTCCCGGGTGCTCAGAGGTAAAGAGCTCGCCTGCAGTGCAGGAGCTCCGGGCTCGGTCCCCAGGTCAGGGGGTCCCCTGGAGAAGGGCGTTGGGACCCACTCCCTCTTCCCGCCGGGAGAACCCCATGGACAGAGGAGCCTGGTGGGCTGTAGTCCTTGGGGTCACGGAGAGTCGCACACAACTGAAGGGGCTCAGGAAGCACGCATGCGCTGCACATGAACTGAATACGCAGGTGACAGTGCGCAGCCTTGCGCTCCTTTCCCAATTTGGAACCAGTCAGTTGTTCCACGTAAGGTTCTCACTGTCGTTTTTTGACCTGCATACTGGTTTCTCAGGATGCAAGTAAGGTGGTCTGGTATTCCCAAATCTTTAAGAATTTTCCACAGCTTGTTGTGATCCACACCATTAAAGGCTTCAGTGTAGTCAATGAAGCAGAAATAGATGGTTCTCTGGAATTTCCTTGCTTTTTCTGTGATCCAGCGAGTGTTGGCAATTTGATCTCTGGTTCCTCTGCCTTTTCTAAATCCAGCTGTACATCTGGAAGTTCTCAGTTCACATACTGCTGAAGCCTATACCGTCTTGAAATCTCCTTCTTTCCTCAGTGCTCACACTTCTGAGTTTTACCCATATTGTTTCACTCGTCTTATGGCTGTTTAGTTTCTGTTTGTGAATGCCCCACCATCTGTCTGTTCTGTCAGCAGACTGTGAAATTTCCTTACTACACGCGTGTGCAAGGGTGTCTTCAGGGCGCCACCCAGACAAGCTGCTGAGCCAGAGGCTGTGTCTTCAGGTTCACACCGCGGCCAGCGGTTCACAGAGCTGCCAGGCCCCACCGCGGCCAGCGGCGCTGCCAGGCCCCACCGCGGCCAGCGGCGCTGCCAGGCGAGGCCTGGGGCCCCATGCCTGTCGTCCTGCACCCCGAGTCCCACCGTCTCCAGCTTCCCCTGTGTCAGGTGGAGTCGTCACCTCTTTGCTTTGTGTCCATCCTCTGTTCTCACCTCACGTTCCGCCCTGTCCTGGGTCAGCTACAAACTCGTCACCTCTGCTGCGGGTTCCAGTTCTGCCAGGAGCGGCGCCCCTTTGCTGAAGAAGGTCGCAGCGTGTGTTCACGAGGCCATGTTAGAGAAGCAGAGGGCAGTACCCTCCCTGCCTGTAGGCCCCCAGAGCTCGGCGGGCACGCAGCCGTAACCCCTGGGGCCCGGCTTCACAGAGGAAGGGCCCAGCACGCTACAGCCAGGCCGGCACCACAACCCATGTGGGCTGACGGGCGCGGTGGTGTCCAGCCCGGGGCGGCCGCAGGCCGCGCTCTGCTGGGCTGGCTGACGCGCGGCTCCACTCTCCCTCAGCTGGAGCGGATGCTGGAGCCCTCGGCCGTGCGCGCCCAGAAGCAGCTGGTGCTGCTGCACCGGCAGGACGGGCCCGCGCCGGCGCGCACCGTGGAGTGGCTCAACATGCGGGGCTGGTGCTCCGGCCACCTGCACCTCTGCTGCCCTCGCCGGGTCTTCTCCAAGAGGTGCCTGCCCAAGCTGGTGAGCGGGGCCCCGGGGCCTGCCTCCTGCCCTCCCTCCACCTCTGACCCCAGCCCGCGGCGCTGCTGGGGCTCTCACTTCTGCTTGAGCCTGACTGTTGGGTGGCGGCACCGCTGATGGAAGAGCCCGCACTTGGGGCCAGAGCCGAGCCCAGGGGGTCAGGTTGGCCCTGCCCCCTCCTTTGGACGGAAAAAGCCGCAAATCCTGAGGCACCTCTTCCTCGGGGTCCTCACCCGGGAGGCTGGGCACAGGCCGCAGTGGGAGCAGGGCCCCGCAGCACGGTGGACACAAACTGACCGTGGTGTCGATGCCCAGACGCCCGGGCCTCCACGCGGGGTGGCGGGGGTCGGCGAGGCCCGGGCCGTGGGGCCCTCCCAGGTGAGCCCAGGCACTGAGGCACTGACGGCTCAGCTCAGCGCCACCAGCGTGCCCTGCAGGCAGCTTTGGGCCAGGAGCTGGGGGCAGCGGGTCAGGTCGGCCCTGCCTGCTGGCCTCTTGTAGCTGGAGCTGTACGAGCGGGTCTGCCAGAGGCCCCCGGACCGGCACTCGGACTTCTCCCGCCTGGCGAGAGTGCTGACCGGCAATGCCATCGCCTTGGTCCTTGGGGGCGGGGGAGCAAGGTGAGCCCCTCTGCTTCCCATGCCCTTCCTGGGTGTGGGCGTGCGGATGTGTGGTGTGTGTAGGAGCGTGGGCAAGAGTGTGTGTGCGTGGCTGTGTGTGGGGGCATGTGTGTGTGTACACATGGGCGTGGGTGTGTGCATGGGCATGGGTATGTGTAGGTGCAAGGGCGTGGGTGTGTGTGCGTGGCTGTGTGTGTGTGCATGGCTGTGGGTGTGGGCATGGGTCCCTGTGTGCTGCCCACGCACAGCTGTGACCCTCCACGAAGGCCGCAGGAGAGCGTGTCTCTTCCTGGCGGCCCCCTCTTTCCTCTGGCCTGCAGGTGAGTCTCTCTCCGCTTTATGACACAGGGATCTGCTCTGCTCACAACCCTCTGAAGCAGCCTTTAGCTCCTTGGGCTGGTGGGTGGGTTCTTTTAAGGATGTTGAGCCCAAAGAACTTGAACCCCAGGTTGTCCTGAAACTTGCTGCCCTCCTCCTGACATGTGTTAAAGAGAAATTTACACGCGGGGCAGAAATGGACCGGCAGGTGTGTGGTGAGGGTGCGACAGGCCGGGCCGCCGGCTGAAGCAGCGGTGTGCGGAGGGGTAGGGCAGCATCTGTACTGGATCCCTGCCCCCCGCGGGTGGGTCCCAGGGCCGGGGCGCCCTGCAGGCTGGAGCCCACGCCCCTGGCCGCGGTGGACATCAGGGTACTCCCTGGCCTGGCCGCCTGTCCCTGGGGCCCACTGGAGGGGCCTGGCTCACCACTGCCCTTGGCCGGAGGACACCCCTTCCGGAGTGAGCTGGAGAAGAGAGGGGCCCAGAGGGCGGCCGCCCTACCAGCTCCTCCACTCCTCGGCTCATCATAGCTGGATGAGGCCTGAGAGAACGCAGACGAGCCTCAGAACTGCTCGTCTAACTGGACTCAACACGCCTCGCTCCCCTGGGACTGGGGATGCTGGGGATGCTGGGGCTTGAAGCTCTGGCCCGGGACCCCCAGGGAAGGGGCGGGCCCTTAGGGAAGGGATGGGCCCTCAGGGAAGGGATGGGTCCTCAGGGAAGGGGCGGGCCCTCAGGGAAGGGATGGGTCCTCAGGGAAGGGATGGGTCCTCAGGGAAGGGGCGGGCCCTCAGGGAAGGGATGGGTCCTCAGGGAAGGGGCGGGCCCTCAGGGAAGGGAAAGTGGGGCGAAGCGAAGCGGTCCGCTGCTCTTCCGGGGGACCCTGCCCCCACTCCAGCTTCCTCCCCGGGTTCATCTTCCTTCACAGCACGTGCTGCCGCCTGTTGCCACCTCGCTCTGAGGGCTGGGCTGGGACCAGGGCCTCAGGCTGCCAGGAGGGACCCCGTGTGGTGACGCTGGCGCCCTGAGTGTGGCCTGGCCTGGGGGGGGCTAGTGAGTCCTGTGTCTGTTCATCTTGGGTAATTCAGAGGCGTCATCAGTGCCGTGTTTTTACGTGAGAGCTGAGCTAGTGGGCCTGGAAACCAGGCAGTTTGCTCAGAGTTGCCAGGTGGGGGGCACTCGGGCGCTTTCTGTGGGCAGCGAGGTGCCTGGAGTGGCTGGTCCACTGCAGCATTTTTAGCGAAATTTACTCAAAGTGACGTTTAGTAAGGCCCTGTAGTGTTCCTTACCTTTTCTTGCTATTCTTTGGAACTCTGCATTCAGATGCTTATATTTTTCCTTTTCTCCTTTGCTTTTCGCCTCTCTTCTTTCACAGCTATGTGTAAGGCCTCCCCAGACAGCCATTTTGCTTTTTTGCATTTCTTTTCCATGGGGATGGTCTTGATCCCTGTCTCCTGTACAATGTCACGAACCTCCGTCCATAGTTCATCAGACACTCTGTCTATCAGATCTAGTCCCTTCCACAGTATAATCATAAGGGATTTGATTGAGGTCATACCTGAATGGTCTAGCGGTTTTCCCTACTTTCTTCAATTTCAGTCTGAATTTGGTAATAAGGAGTTCATGATCTGAGCCACAGTCAGCTCCTGGCCTTGTTTTTGCTGACTGTGTAGAGCTTCTCCATTTTTGGCTGCAAAGAATATAATCAGGCTGGTTTCGGTGTTGACCATCTGGTGATGTCCATGTGTAGAGTCTTCTCTTGTGTTGTTGGAAGAGGGTGTTTGCTGTGACCAGTGTGTTCTCTTGGCAAAACTCTACTAGTCTTTGCCCTGCTTCATTCCGCATTCCAGGCCAGATTTGCCTGTTACTCCTCCAGAAGTTTCCTTGAGAGCAGATGCCTGGGGCGTGCTGAGCAGAGAGTGTGCTGGTTCTGTGCACACTTGCAGGACAGTCTGGCTGTGAGATTCTGGGTGGAAGCGGTTTCCCTGGGAGCTCTTTCTGTTGTCTGTGTGGCTGCGAGGATTGCTGTGAAGCCCACGGTCATCTTGTCCCCAAGGCCTGCTCCCTCTGGGTCTCGCAGGCGCGTCTCCTCACTCTCGTGTTTCTGGAAGGACTTGAAGTGCCTGGGTCTCGAAGTTTGAGCTTCTCTGAGAATGTCAGTGCTCGCCTGCTGAGTTTTCCGCTCTGCTGGCCTGTGTCTGCTTGGCCCGGGAGCTCTGCGCCTAGCGCTGTCTGTGTGCCCCGGCTGCACCTGCGGCATCACTGCCTGGACCTGGGCTCCACACCGTGCTGGGCCTCCTCCTGGCAGCGGCGTCTGGGCTGTGCCCCAGACTTGGTCGCTGTGCACAGCACGGCCGTCAGCATTCGCACACGAACCCTCCTTGTGGGAACACAGCACGGCCGTCAGCATTCGCACACGAACCCTCCTTGTGGGATGGCACCTGGGAGCGGACCGCCTCTGCCTGGGGGAGCTGAATGTGCCCAGCGCCCCAGAGGCTGGAGAGCCCGAGCTGCCTGCGCTCTGCCACCCTTGGCCTCGTCAGGGCGGGCGTGGCCACGCTCCTGGTGCCGCTGGGGCCCGGCCTGCATCCCTGACCGCGGCCTCCGGGGCCCCCTTTCCCGGCAGCGTGCCCTCTGCTGTGCTGCTGGAGGGCCGTGTGCGGTCTGGATGCAAGTCTCCTGCAGGGTGTGTTGATCACTGACACTGTCTCCAGTCTGTGGCTTTTGTTTCCTAGCGGCTTTTTTTTTAATTTATTTTTTAATATAAATTTATTTATTTTAATTGAAGGTTAATTACTTTACAATATTGTATTGGTTTTGCCATACATCAGCATGAATCCGCCACAGGTATACACGCCTTCCCCATCCTGAACCCCCCTCCCTCCCCATACCATCCCTCGGGGTCATCCCAGTGCACCAGCCCCAAGCATCCTGTATCCTGCACCAAAACTGGACTGGCAATTCGTTTCATGTATGATATTACACATGTTTCAATGCCATTCTCCCAAATTATCCCACCCTCGCCCTCTCCCACAGAGTCCAGAAGACTGTTCCATACATCTGTGTCTCTTTTGCTGTCTCGCAAACAGGGTTATCAGTACCATCTTTCTAAATTCCATGTACATGCGCTAGTACCCTGTACTGGTGTTTCTCTTTCTGGCTTGCTTCACGCTGTACGACAGGCTCCAGTGTCACCCACCTCACTAGAGCTGACTCAGATGCGCTGTTTTTGGCGGCTGAGCAGCACTGCACTGTGCGTGTGCACCACAGCTCTCCTAGTGGCGTTCTTTGATGAGCTCATTGTAACCTGGTGAAGTGGGGTTTCCCGGGTTCTTACAGTTTAACTTCTGGGGCTCGGGGGGCTCTTGCTGGGGCCTCATCTTCTGGAAGCTTGTGGTTCTGGGCCTGCGATCCGCCCACAGCTGCCGCCTCCGAGTGGCAGAGCTCTCGGTGGGTGAGGGTCTTCTCCCTCACAACGCTCCCTCCCTGCTAAGCGGCCACGGCACCCGGCTCAGATGCCAGCGCCTGCCCAGGTGCGGGCTGCGCTGGGGCCTGCTGTCCTGACGGCACCGTGCGCCCTCGCCCTCGCCCTGGCTCTGCAGGCGCCCCTGGAGGAGATCGCCGGCAGCGTGGCCCCTTCGCCCTCCCTCTCCTTGGAACTGTTTCGATCGTCCGCACTCCTCTGCACCTCCGTGTAAAGTTTAGAATCGTCCAAGTATTTTATGGGTTTTTGCTATTGTAAGTGGTCTGCTTTAAATTTCATTTCAGTTTTCTGTCGCCGGTGTGTAGGAATACAAATGATATTTGTAAATACGTCGTCTTACAACCTCGGTAAACTCACTTCTCCTCTTTCCTTTTATGTAGCTCTTCTGCATTTTTATATATATGGTTATGTCTTCCAAGAATAAAGATAGTGTTTCCTCCTTCTTTGCAAAGTACGTGCCTGCCTTCGCTTCTCTTCCTCGTTTGTCGCCCTGGTTAGAGCTTCCCTCAGGTCTGAGCAGGTGTCACGCGAGCCGTTGCCTTGCCCGCGGCGTCAGGACCGCACCCCCTTTAGTGGCTGAGTGCTGCGCAGCTGCTCGCCTCTGAGACGCCCTGTACCAGACTGAGGGCGTGCCTTCTGTTCTTAGCCGACCGAGTTTTTACCACGGGGGCTTGTTTTTCTGGGTCTGTGGGATTCTGTGATTTACTCCTTTATTCTGTTGATACGATGGATCACACTGAGTGATTCTAGCGCCACCTCCTTGGGACAGACTCCGCGGCCTGTGGCCCCACCGTGCCTGCCAGGCCCCCGGGGCCGCGGGAGGCGGGCTGCGCTTGTCCTTGGCTGAAGTGCAGGCGGGCTTGTCTGCCAGCCTCTGTGTCCGGAAGGTCTCAGGTGGCCCCTGCCAGTCTCCCTTATGTTTAGTGCAATTCACTAGTAGAACCGTCTGGACATGGAATTTGTGAGGATTCAGGAATTAAAGATTCACTGTTTTGATGGTCGTAGGGTGATCCGGGTTCTCTGCTTTTAGGGTCGGGTCTGGGAAGCTGTGTCATTCATAACTTGTGCTATGAATGTGTCCATTTTATCTGATTTTTCCTACTTAAGGCATAAAGTTACTGTTAACTTCTTAACTGGAGCGTCTGTACAATGTTCCCTTCTTCAGTCCTGAGGTTAGTTATGACAACTGCCTGTCTCCCTCCTTCTCCGTCCCACCCCCACATCTCTCTCCCCCTATTTTTACTTTTCTGGATCAGTCTTACCAGGAGCTATCAACTGAATTCATCTTTTCAAAGCACCTACTTGTAGCTTTCAGGGTCCTGTCTATTACATGTTTGTTTTCTGGTTCGTTAATTTCTGGTCTTTATTATTTCCTTAATTTTGCCCTCTTTGATTTAAGCTGTTGTTTCTTTCCTGACTTATGGGCCAGCAGACACTGTCTGAGAAGGGCCGGGTGGCAAGGCTGCAACCTCCCAGCCAGCGTGGGCAGGCCGCAGCTCTGGGTGCTGCCGCTTGGAGGTAACACGCCTTTTTGTTCTCAGTCTGGTCTAAAGTTTTCTTCACCTTGGGTTTTCAAGGTGAAGGAATGGTATTGCTTTTTGAATTTACGCTCTGCGTTTAGAATGCTTCTTGAACCCAAGGCTTGATGTCAGTCGTCGGTTCTAGACCTTCCCGACCTCCCTCTCTCGGGTGTCGCTCTGTCTGCTCCTACCATCTGTCCCTGCTCCCGCTGCGTCCTGGGGCCTCTGCTCCTGCCAAGTGGTGCTTCTGGTTGCGTGGTGGACGCCCCGCGGAAGTGGCGAGATGAGGCCTCGCCTGACCCAGAGCCAGCCCCAGCGCCCCCACAAGGAGGCTGAGAGCCGGCTGCTGCTGCTCAGGAGCGTCGCTGCCCCGTCCGAGTTGCCACCGTTGCCCCACTTCCCACGACGTGTGCAGGACGTGGGCGCCGAGGGGTGGGCAGGACAGGACAGCCGTCCTGGGTCCTGGCGGGCAGAGTGGGCGCTGACTTCCTGCTCCTGCCGGTGTAGGGGCTGCGCGCAGGTGGGCATCATCCGGGCCCTGACAGAGTGTGGCATCCCGGTGGACATGGTCGGAGGGACGTCCATCGGGGCCTTCATGGGCGCCCTGTACTCGGAGGAACGCAGCTACAGCCAGATCCGCATCCGGGCCAAGCAGTGGGCGGAGGTGAGGCCCGAGGGGCAGGGCCGGCAGGGGCCTGAGGACAGGCGGCCCTGCAGATGGCTCTGCAGCGTGGCTGGGGAGCAGGGGGCGTGGGGGGACAGGGCCCCAGTGCGGGCAGGCAGGCGGGGGAGGCCTGGCCTGGGGGTCTGTGCGGCAGGGCAGGGCAGGGCGCATAGCTCCAGTGATTCCTGCGGATCTGGGGCTTCGGGGCTGTCCTCTGTTGTCTGGTATTCAGGCTTGGCGTGCGGGGTAGATAGATGGGGTTGGGTGTGGACTCTGGAAGGGCTGGGCGGGCCCTGGGTTGTCTCTCTCCCTGGGTGTGTGAGACCCCAAATGTCAGAGAGTAAGAAGTGCATGTTGTTGACACGGTGTGTCCTGTAGTGAACGGGTGCCAGAGGACAGCCCAGAATCCGGGCCGGGCGGAACAGAGGGGCGCGTCATCCGCCCCCCTAAGGGCTCTGTCTGGGGGAGCAGGATGGAGCCCTGGCTGAGGCCGTGAGAGCACTCGGAAGCACAGTCTCATTTTTAAAAGAAAAGGAGCTGGTCGCGCTCTGTGCAGAAGCTCTCAGAGCGGGCTGTCTGCCCAGTGCACATGTCCCCGAGGCTCCTGTCACTGAGGACAGCCTGCAAGGGCAGTGGCCCCAGGGGACAAGTGAGGGTCCATCCTCAGTGAGGGACCAGAGACGGCCGGGCAGGTCTCTCCCTTCTTCGCCCTGCTCGTCTGGGGGGGTGGGAACAGCCGTGGTGCTTCGGGCCTGATGGCTTGCCGTCCTGAGTGTGTGCTGGGCCACGGGAGCCTGCGGGGCAGCCCTTGCGCGGGTGTGGGGCTGGAACCCGCGGGCCGCCCTGCGGGAACCCACGGGCCTGTGGAGGGGCGTGGGGGGCGGTGCTGAGCAGGGGCCTCCTCAGGAGGGAGCAGCTTGTTGGCCACCAAGGAGCCCGGGGATGCCGGGCCGCCTGGGTCCCTGTCCTCCAAGAGCACGTGTGCTCCTGCTCGTCCTGGTCCCCACGTGAGTGCCTGGGCACGTGCCCCCTCCATCTGCAGCCCCTGCCTGAGCTTTCCCCTCCCGGGTCTGTCTGGGGAGGGAGGAGGCCCCTTCCTCCTCACCCTGAGCCCTGAGGGGTCAGGTGCTCCTGGTCCTGTGCTCACAGGCCGAGCTGTCCAGCCTCACTGAGGAGGGTGGGCCTCTGTTCCCCGGTGTCCCCGGGGCTTCAGCAGTGAGGCCCTTGGCAGGGCCCTGCTTCTGTCGGGGGGATGGAGCGCCTGCCCTGGCACCCAGGCTTGGGCAGCGGTGAGCATGCAGCCAGCCCTGAGCCTGGATGGCCTCATCCCAGCGTGCCCAGAGCCAGCCCTTCTGAGTGGGCAGCAAGGGCCCAGTGGGTCAAGCCTGCCAGGGGTCAGTGGCTGCTCCCCTGGGACCCCCCAGGCCCTGCCGCTCAGGCTGCAGGGTTGGCCCCCGGCCCTGGGTGCCTGAGGAGGCCCCTGTTCCGCTCGCAGGAAGCAGGTGTGCCCGTGTGCCCACCCCTTCTCCTGACACAGGCTCTTGGTGGCCCCGCGGGGTGGGCTGCTGCCTGCGCTACAGGCAGGGCTGTGCGCCAGTTCTCCTCTGCAGGGGCCTCACGTGTGCCCCGTGTGCCCCCCCAGGACATGATGTCAATGGTGAAGACCATGCTGGACCTGACCTACCCCATCACTTCCATGTTCTCGGGGGCTGGCTTCAACAGCAGCATCTCCAGCGTCTTCAAGGACAGGCAGATTGAGGTGCCCCCAGCAGGGACTGCCCTGGGAGCCCCAGCAGAGCCCACGGGCTCCGCCTGCCTGGGTCTAGACGCCCCGGGCCCTGAGAATCCGGGGCTGGCAGCCTGGGTTGGCCCGTCTGAGCCCTGTCTCCTCACAGGACCTGTGGGTCCCGTACTTCACCATCACCACAGACATCTCCGCCTCTGCCATGCGGGTCCACACGGACGGTGAGTGCCTCCTCCCTGGGCGCATGTTCCCGGCCGGGGCGGAGTGGCTCCAGGGAAGGGGTGCCCCCCAGAAGAGGCAAGGAACGCGGGGAGGTCTGAACGAGATGACTCTGCTGCAGGCCCGAAGGCTGCAGGGTCAGTGGGGACGGGGGGCAGAGTGGGGCATGAGGGTCATGGCGGTGTACAGATTGCACTCAGGGTCTGGCACTGCTCGATGGAGATCCCTGGGAAAGCCGACCCATGGTGGGCAGCTGAGGGCCCTTTTCCAGGCCAGACTGTTGGGGAGCCCCTTGAAGTGAGTCTGGTTGGAAGTGAGTGGGGTGGCAGAGCCGGCAGAAGGTCGTAGCCAGGGGAGACATGGGGAGCCCTGGAGCAAGTCCAGCCCCGCCAGCTCCTCCGAGGAGGAGGGTGCCCAGGAAGAGGTCCTCTGCCTGGCCTGGTGCCCTCTGCTGGGCCAGGTGTGCAGGGGGCTCAGGACCTGTCTGGGCGAGGCTCTGAGCTGATAGCAGCGGAAGTTGCTTCCCTTTCCCGGACCCCTCTGCACGCCCTTTCAGGATCGCTGTGGAGGTACGTGCGTGCCAGCATGTCCCTGTCGGGCTACATGCCCCCACTCTGCGACCCCAAAGATGGGCACCTGCTGATGGATGGGGGCTACATCAACAACCTCCCAGGTACTGGGTGGGAGGGGAGGGGCACCCACCTGCCTTGACCCCGTGGCTCTTGTGCCTGTTGGTGGGCCGGTGCAGGAGGTACGCAGGCACGCTGCCGGCAGATGGCTCCGTTGCCGGCTCCGCGGTGCTTAGAGCTGAGCAAGGCCAAGTGGCATTCAGCGCAATTAGGGCCCATCTGTGCCCACAGTGAGAACTAACAGCCTGCAGGTGTTGGGGCTGCTATGGGCACAGCCCCTTCTGGGGCACGCTGGCCACCTGTTGGACAGCTCTGCACTCACCAGCCCCTCCCTGCACAGGCCCCAGTGTGACAGTGGAGAGGAGACCTGCCCCCCAGGCCCCCGTGCTCCCCCAGCGCCTCTCAGGCAGGCTCTGCCCCCACCCCCAGCTCTACCCCAGCCTCCCCTCAGCTGTGCTCCCACCAAGGGCTCTGCATACCTGTCCCCATTGGTCACCAGGCCACCTCCTCCCCAGCGGATGTGGCCAGGTCAATGGGGGCAAAGGTGGTGATCGCCATTGACGTGGGCAGCCGGGATGAGACAGACCTCACCAACTACGGGGACGCGCTCTCGGGATGGTGGCTCCTGTGGAAGCGCTGGAATCCCTTGGCCACGAAGGTCAAGGTGGGCCCAGCCTTGCCTGCTCTGGCCGCTCCTCCCCACGCCCTGGTGCCCACGTCCCGGAGACCCTGAGACGGGCAGGGAGGGAGCAGTGTCCTCCAGGCTCTGGGCCGAGCGGGGGATGGTCCCTGCCTGCCTGGGACTAGCTCTGTGGGGGTGGGAGGTGGGGCGCATGCGTAAAGGCTCCAGACCCCCTGGTGGATGCCCAGCGGCCCCCCAGGTCCGGCAGAAGTCGTCTCCCCACGGGGAGGGCGGGGATGGAGGGGCCAGGAGGACACAGTGGCTGTGCCCAGACGGAGCCCAGGAGCCACGTGGGGCCAGGACAGCACCCTTAGTGCTGTGGCCTGGCAGGTGCTGAACATGGCTGAGATCCAGACGCGCCTGGCCTATGTGTGCTGCGTCCGGCAGCTGGAGACGGTGAAGAGCAGTGACTACTGCGAGTACCTGCGCCCCCCGATTGACGGCTATGGCACCCTGGAGTTCAGCAAGTTTGACGAGATCTGCGTGAGTGTCCAGGCCGGCTGCCCTCCGGGCCTCCCTGCACTCCCACTCCCGTCATGGGGTTCCCGTGTGTGTGCAGGAGGTGGGGTACCAGCATGGCCGGACAGTGTTTGACATCTGGCGTCGCAGCGGCGTGCTGGAGAAGATGCTGCAGGACCGGCAGGGGACAAACAAGACGAAGGCGAGCGACGTGAGTGCCCAAGCAGGCGGCCGCGCCCCCGCCGAGGCCCGTCCCCTGGTGCCAGTCCTCCCCCTGCGGCACCTGGCACCCCCACTCAGCCAGTCAGGAGGGCAGGTGCCCCCTGTCCCTCCCAGGGGCCAGACGGCAGGGGCCTCTTCTGACTCTTCCCCCGAAAGTGCTCTGGTGGGAGAAAGGTACTGGGGTGGGACTGCTCAGGACTCCACCATCACCCACGCAGGGTCACAGAGAGGGCGGGTGAGTCAGGAGCAGGTCAGATGTCTTCTTCGCCTCCGCCCCCAGGTCCTCACCTGCCCCAATGCTTCCTTCACGGACCTCGCTGAGATCGTATCGCGCATCGAGCCTGCCAAAGTGGCTGCAGGGGATGGTGAGTTGGATCCCCAGACATACATGCCCGACAGCTGGGGGTGGTGGTGGCAACGTCCCCTGCTGACCCTCACTCTCAGTAAGCTGCCCTGGGCACCAGGCTGCCTCTGGCAGCCCCTAGACCTGGCTGGCTGCACAGTGGGACCCCTGCCTGTGTATGGCCCCGGCGCCTGCTCTCAGGAGGTGATGCACACGGCCCTGCTCTCTGCCCAGATGAGTCTGACTACCAGACTGAGTATGAGGAGGTGCTGCTGGGAGGCCCCAAGGACGCGAACGCTGACTTCCAAAGCGCCCCAGCCGACCAGGGCTCCGACTCGGTGAGCTGCCCGGACACCCGTGCCCCTTGGCCGAGCCACGCGTGCTGAGGGCTGCAGAGCAGGCCAGCTGCTCCCTGCCCGCTGCCCTCCAGGGTTGCCCCCCGCCCCGACCTTGACCGCGGGCTGTTTACTAACAGGAGGATGAGCCCTCGCTTCGGCATCAACACTGAGGTCTGGCTTCCCCCAAAACACCCGAGGACTCTTCAGCACCCCAGCTCTCTGACTAAGACGGGGAGAAGTTCCCACCCTGAAGCCCCCTGAGGCCAGCACCCCCGAGGTTCCGTCTAAACGCCTAGCTCCTGTAGCTCTTCCAGCGTGCCAGGGAGACCTGCTGGGGCCCAGCGTGGAGTGTCACTCCAGGGCCGCTCTGCCCTGGCCTCTCCTGGAGGGCCACTGGCCCTGACCTCCCCTGCACACGCGGCACTCGTCAGGGCTGGGTCGGCCCTTGTGGCCTCTCGTGCTGGAGCCCTCGTGTTTCTGCTTTGCCTGTCAATAAAGGTCGATCTGATTATGTGGGACATGTGGTCCCTGTGCTGAGGTCCCTGGGGCCGGGGGCCCCACCAAGATGGGCAGCTCACAGTCCTGACCCTGGAGGGTATAGTGTTGCCTGCCTGCCTGTGAGGTCACCGCGTGGGACCCTGGTACCCCAAGCCAGACAGGCAGGGCACCCAAGGTCGGAATGGTGCTGGTATCCACCCAACCAAGCATGAAGCCCCCCGGAGCTTTCAGGCGTTGTTCCTATTTTGTACACACAAGATTTTTCCCTAAGATGACCTCGGCACTTTGCTCTTCGGATCATTAAATAGCGCCAGGGACTCCTTTTGTACAAAAGAATAGATCTGTCAAGCCTTTGACTTTGGGGTCCACGGTCCCTGCAGGTCTCCGAGTGGGACACGTGGGTCTGCGAGACCAGGGAGCCCCTTGACCAGAGGGCCCGGGACCCTGCGGCCAGGAGACCTTAGGCCTCGGTTTCCCGGCTCCGGAGGCAGCGCCGAGAGGGAGCCGTGGTTGGTCCCGCCCCCGCCGCGGGTCCCCGGCCCCGCCCACTGCCGGCGGGGCGGGTGGGGCTTGACTGGGCCCCGCCCCGCTCTGACGCCAGGTGGGTGGGGTTTCCACCTCCCTGACGTCGCGGTGGGCGGAGCGCCACCCCCGGGCCTGGCCGTTCAGTCCGGTGCGGCGGGGCGCGTGGAGGGCCCCGGAGCTGCCATGCGGGTCCCGAGCCAGCGCCCGAGCCCGAGCGCGAGCCTGATCCCGGTCCTCGGCGCGGCGCGGCACCCTCGACGGAGGCGGCGGGCGCGGGGCGCGCTCTGAGGCCTGGGGATGCGCCGCCGCCTCGACCATGGGCGCCGTCGCCTCCCGGAGGAGGGCGCTAAGAAGCGAGGCCATGTCTTCGGTGGCGGCCAAAGTGCGGTGAGTGCGGCGGGCCGCCCGCCGGGGCCAGCGCCGCCCCCGCCCCGTCCCAGTCCCTGCAGCATGCGCGTAGCCGGCGCCCGCCCCGACCTCCGTTCGGCTCCCCTCCCTGAGGTTGCGGTGGGCGAGGTGCCCGACCTCACGACCCCCACAGGCACTGGGCGGCCGGGGCTGGAGGGAAAGCAGACCCGGGCCCCGCCTGCAGGTCCGGCCAAGATGCGCGGGGCGCCAAGGGTCCCCGGAACTGCGACCTGCCAGCCCTGGGCGGTCTGAGGTGGGATGGGAGTGCTTGCTGGGGATGACCCCTGAGCCCTCCCTTGCGGGTGCAGAGGGCGTGGGTGGGGGGGTGGGGGCGCCAGAGTCGGTGGTGTGCCCTGACGGCGCACTCCGCTGTCCACCCCCTCAGAGCAGCCCGAGCGTTTGGCGAGTACCTGTCCCAGAGTCACCCCGAAAACCGGAATGGTGCAGGTAGGGGCACGCGACCCGGTCCACCCATAGCTGCTAGTCTCGGGGAGGGTGTGCAGCCTCCTGCCCCGCAGACACAGCCCTTGCTCACGGTGTGGTGTGAGCGGGCAGCTACCGCCCTGCTGGGCTGGCTTCCTCACGCCCCCTGCCCTCCCTGGCCCAGAGCCCCAGGAGGAGCTGCGAGTCACTCATCACCATGGCACCCACCCAGCCTGGGCCGTTGGCATGGCAACAGGCCTCCTGGCACCCCCCAGGGCTGGCACCACTGTCTCTGGGGGCCAGCTGGTGGGGGGGAGGGGAGAAGTTGGCACTGGGCACACGGGCGCGGTGGCAGGCTGGGAGGTGGCCTGCCTGTTCCTGTCTCCCATCACCCGCACGCGCGGAAGAGGGGCTTGGGGCCCCGATGGAAGTGAAGTGTGGACCTCTGGGGCATGGCACAGCTCAGAAGGCCCTTTTGTGAAGTTGTTAGGGCCCAAGGTTTGGTCAGCGGGCCGGGCACCCGCTGGGTGTTCATTCCCTGCCTCCAGAGCACCAGGAGACGGGAGGCAGGACCAGCAGGCTGCAAGCTCACCTGGCGCCTCTCCCCCAGACCACCTGCTGGCTGACGCCTACTCTGGCCACGACGGGTCCCCCGAGATGCAGCCGGCCCCTCAGAACAAGCGCCGCCTCTCCCTCATCTCAAACGGCCGCTATGAGGGCAGCCTTCCGGAGGAGGCTGCCAGCGGGAAGCCGGCCGGCGAGGGCCCCCAGTCCCGCGTGTACACCATCTCAGGGGAGCCGGCCCTGCTGCCCGGCCCGGAGGCTGAGGCCATCGAGCTGGCGGTGGTGAAGGGGCAGCGGCAGCGGGAGCAGCATCCCCACCACCACGGCCAGACCCTGCGCGCCAGCCCGGGAGGCAGTCACGAGGACGTCAGCAGGCCCTGCCAGAGCTGGGCGGGCAGCCGCCAGGGCTCCAAGGAGTGTCCTGGATGCGCCCAGCTCGCCCCCAGCCCCTCCCCTCAGGCCTTTGGGGTGGACCAGCCGACTCTGCCTGAGGCTCCTGGCCGCCGCAAGAAGCTGGAGAGGATGTACAGCGTTGACCGAGTGTCTGGTGAGGGGCTGGTTGGGGGTCTGGGCAGCCTCCTCTGCAGCAGCAAGCGCCAGGAGGCCCGGACAGTGCGGGGCGCCCCAGGCACCGCCCGCCTGTGGCGTCCTGCCACCACACCCCGTGCCCAGCTGGGCTTCGCGGCTGGCTTCAGGCTTGCCGGGCGCGCTTCCTCCCCAGCAAGGGGGCCGGGAGAGTCTTAAGGGTGGGACAGGCAGCAAGCCTGGTTGCATGGAAAGGTGGGGCTGCCTTCCAGGAGTCCTGGGGGACAGTCCCTGCCCTGGCACCCACTCAGGGAGACTCCCACTCACCAGGGGGGCCTGGCAGCTAGTGGGGCCCCGGCCAGGGCTGTCGAGCAATGCACAGGGCTGAGCAGCCCGGGAGGCCTGCTGTCAGGAAGAAGCCGCCTGGGACATTCAGGGGGCCCCATGCTTCCAGCTCCGGGCCTGTCATTTCCTGAAGACATTTCTACCTAGCAAACCCACCACGTGCTCTCCGGGCACCTCTTGAGCCTCCAAACCAGCAGCCCAGCGGGGCATCAGGGCACAGGCCAGGGGTGCAGGCATCGCCTGTGCTCCTCTGAGGAACACAGGCCAGGTTCTGAGACGGGGTCAGGGAAGAGAATCGAGTGGCCTTCGCCCATCCTGTCTGGGGGCTATAGGGCCCCTGGGAAGGGTCAATCCCCCCGCCTGGTGAGGGCCTCCGCCAGGAAGGTCTGGGAGAGGGAAGAGCCGACCGAGTGTCTGGGCGGCAGAGAAGGCCCTGGAGCCCCAGGAGGTCCTTCAGCCATGGTCCCCGCCCCGCCCCTCCTGCTCGAAGGCAACGCGTCAGTGCTTTTCCTGGGCACCCGGCTGTGCCTTCCGGGAACACGTGTCCGCTGTGGGCAGCAGGGGGAGAGCCAAGTGAAGACGGGCGTCACGAAGCCGCTGAGCTGTCGCGGCTTGAACAGCTGAGCGGGCCTTGGAGCCTGCTGGCCCGGCGCCGTCCCTCCCCACCCCCCCACTGCCCCAGGGTAGGGCTAGGGAATCCTGTGCTCAGGAACACACCCCCCGCCCCCACCCCTGGGGCAGGTGGGGAAGGATTCAGGAACGCCTAAGCCACCCTGGTCACTGCCCCCTC
>SJYR01003467.1:102694-128387 GCA_006410655.1 Kobus ellipsiprymnus
TCCTCTGTGTGAGTGCTCCCAGTCCCGTCTCGGGGTCAGGTGGGGACGCTATCCCCTCCTCTGTGTGAGTGCTCCCAGCCCCGTCTTGGGGTCAGGTGGGGGTGCGATCCCCTCCTCTACATGAGTGCTCCTGTCTCGGGGTCAGGGGTGGGGCGCTATCCCCTCCTCTGTGTGAGTGCTCCCAGCTCCACCTCGGGGTCAGGTGGGGGTGCTATCCCCATCCTCTCTTTGAGTGCTCCCAGCCCTGTCTCGGGGTCGGGTGGGGGCGCTATCCCCTCCTCTGTGTGAGTGCTCCCAGCCCCGTCTTGGTTCGAGTGGGGGGCACTGCCCAAGAGAGGCTCTGACCTAGAGTCTTGTCTCCCCCAGGACCACGAGCATGCAACCTTCGAGGACATCCTGGGTATGTGCCCTCTGACCCCTCTGCCTTCTGATCTCCGAGCGGCGGGGGCGGGGGGGGGGTGCAGACAGACGCTGGGGGCAGCACTCACACCCCTCCCTCCCCAGAGGAGATAGAGAAGAAGCTGAATATCTACCACAAGGGGGCCAAAATCTGGAAGATGCTGATTTTCTGCCAGGTAGGGCTCAGCCCTTCCTGCCCCAGAGTGGGGCAGGGGTGGAGGATGCCACCTCCAGGGACGCACACGTTTGCGTCTACACGTGTTGGGGGAACAGTGGTTGGACACCCCCAGCGTGCAGTCCCATCTCGCTAACCACAGACTTTCACAGGGTGGCCCAGGACACTTGTATCTGCTGAAGAACAAGGTGGCCACCTTTGCCAAAGTGGAGAAGGAAGAGGACATGATCCAGTGAGCAGGGGTGCCCAGGGGGCAGGGGGCGGGGGCAGTGCCTGCTGGGGCGCCACGCACCCTCTCACATGGGGATCAGGCTGGAGGCCACCTGTGACCACCCCTTCCCCACCAGCTTCTGGAAGCAGTTGAGCCGCCTGATGAGCAAAGTGAACCCTGAGCCGAACGTGATCCACGTCATGGGCTGCTACGTCCTGGGGAACCCCAATGGGGAGAAGGTACAGCGCCCCGCTTCTCTGCAGACCCCCTTTCGGTCGCCGCCCTCCCAGAGAGATCCCCGCGCCTGGCCTCCCCAGCTGGGGCTCCTCGCTCCCCAGCCCCGCTTCGCCCCGCCGCGCGCGCTCTGCCTGCACTCAGGGCCCACTCCCTCCTTTCAGCTCTTCCAGAACCTCAGGAGCCTCATGACTCCTTACAGGGTCATCTTCGAGTCGCCCCTGGAGCTGTCCGCTCAAGGTGAGCGCTGGGCTGGCCCGCCGGGCTGGCTGCCCTCCAGGGGGTGGTGTCCCCGCGGGCACGGGGTGTCCCGGGGCGCGGCTGAGCGCGCCCTCGCCCCTCCCGCCTCAGGGAAGCAGATGATCGAGACCTACTTTGACTTCCGGCTGTACCGCCTGTGGAAGAGCCGCCAGCACTCGAAGCTGCTGGACTTTGAGGACGTTCTGTGAGGGCGGGACCGCCGCCCGGCCGCTCCCTCAGGCCGGCGCCAGGCCGGGCCGCTGCGAGCTGCCCGGTGCCACGTGGGTCCCGGTCGTCACGGCCACTTCAGGGCATCTCAGACGTCGCTCAGGTTCCCTCCCAGGGCTCCGGTCCTCACGGCGCCGCGGGTCTCAGCGGCCACCGTCCCGCGCGCCGGAGGAGCGCCCGCGGCTGGCGGATGCTGCCGGGCCTCGCCTGGAGGCTCAGCACTGGGGCGGCGCCTCTGCAGGTTCATAGAAATAAGTGCAATTTTCTACACCCCTGAGACAATTCAAAGGGAAGCAGCGTTACTAGTTAACTAGTTCAGTGCTACGTTACTAGTCATGGCATAGATCGCCCGGCTCAGCGTGTCCAGGACCCCCTGCCTCAGCTCCCCAGCCCTGCCGTATCCGATCACCAGCACCAGGGCGGCCCGCCTGCCCGGCCTGGCTGCGTCCCGGCCGAGTCCCTGATGGTCTGTGCGTGCGCTGCCCTCGCCCCTGCTTCCCTGACCGCGGCGCCGGCCCTCAGGGGTACCCAGGGGCAGCGGGGACACGCCTTCCTTTCACTCGGAGGGCGCCCTGGGTCGAGCCAGGCCCTGCCTGCTCCCCGGCCCCCGTACCCACCTGGCTCCCTGCTGCTGTCCGGCTCAGCTTTTGGCGGCCGAGCTCTGAAGGCCTCTCCCGGTGCAGGGGCCCGGGGTCTTGGCGGGGCCTGCCAGGGCTGGGTCCTGGCGGGTGAAACCCCTGCCACCTGCTGCATGGGGGCCTGGGCCCCGCAGCTTGGCCCGAGCGAGGGTGGGGCAGCAGCTGGGTTGTGCGCACAGCCTGCCGTGGCCCGGTGGGCGGGCCCTTGTACATAGCTGGCACGCGGGGGCTGGCCCCCCTGTGCGGAGCCCCCTGTTGAGGGGAGTGGGGGCTCGAGCCGGGCTCTGAACAAGTACGACACCCCTAGAGTGACATTAAATCTGACCCTCCGCTGCGGCCACTGCGTGGTCTCCTCTCTCAGCGCCATCCGCTGCCTCCCTGGACCCAGAAGATTCTGGGCCTGCTGGTCTGAGCTCATGGCTGTGCTGACCCTCAGTCCGGGCCAGGGACTGCTAGGCCTGCCCCACCCAGGGCAGGCTCCGTGAGAGGTCTAGGAAGGAGGCTCCCAGGGCTCCGAGAAAGACTGGGAAAGAGGAGGTCCTTGAGACGCTGCTGGCAGACGGGTGGTCTGCAGATGAGGGCAGAGACGCCACGCCCCACAGCCTCTGCCCCACCCCTGCACACAGAGCTGAGGGCCACGTGGTCAGCAGTGTGGGCACAAGGGGAGCCCAGGAAGTGATCACCAGGCCGGCTGGCCACCCCCATATGTGTCCTGTGCCCCCTGTACCTGGTGACCAGGATGTTGTTGGGTCCAGCCAGGCCTGGCTTCCCTGGAGGCTCCTGGTCCAGTTGCCTATGGGCAGATCAGCAGGTGCCAGGTGGGTTCATCCGGACTACCAAGGGCTGGGGAGGGTGGGAGGCTGCCCATGCGGCCCGAGTGAGGGCTGGGGGGCTGGGGGCCCCCAGGACCTGGAGGCTGGTGGCCCGGAAGCGGGGGATGTCGCCAGGAGAACTCACGTCCAGATGAAAGTCTGGGCGAGGGGCCAGGCGGATAGCCCTCCAGTGTGACCTGCCCACCTCGCCTCACCCTAGGCTTAGGAGGCACGATGGCCATGTCACCTGCAGACCCAACCCGGGGCTGCCAGAGCTTTGTCACATCCCCCTGCCCCTCTCCCGACCTCCCACGGGGATGCTGGAGTCGATCTGGGCTGCTTCTGCAAGTAGGCTTGCCCCGCAGTCTTCAGGGTCAGCCTGGTGCATCAGGGCTGGCAGGGTCTGCCCTCGAAAGACTTGAGGTCTTGCATTTAGTCCACAAGCTTCCCTCCCTCACGCACAGAACACCAGAAGCGTGATGGGGAGGAGGCGTCATATCCAGAAGGTACCGAGGAGCGAAGCGGTGTAAACACGGAAAGCACTGTGGGAAAAGAACAGGGGGTGGGGGCGGGGTGCGGAAGCAACCCCAGGTCTGCAGCCTCCGCACCCCCGCCTCAGCTGGGAGCAGCCGCCGCCGGGGGCACTGGGGAGAGGGGCCGGCCCCTGGCAGGAGAGGTCAGGGCTCCCTTGGGGGCTCGGTGGCAGTCTGCCTGCCAGGAGACGTGGGTTCCATCCCTGGATTGGGAAGACCCCCCGGAGTAGGAAATGGCAACCCACTCCAGCCTTCTTGCCTGGAAAATTCCATGGACAGGAGCCTGACAGGCTACCGTGAGCAACCGAGTATGCCTGCACGGGAGAGATTAAGGTCCTTCCCATGCAAAGGGTTTTTATATATTAACAGAGAGAGACACGAGCCAATAGGGAAAGTGAGTGGAGGGCTGAACTGACAACTCACAGAGAAAGAACTCAAACGGCCTATAAAAAGCCAGTGAAGGGAAAGAGCTGTGTCCTGCCTGTTGGCTTTGCAAACATTTGAAAGGGTCTGAGTCACCCTGGGCTGGTGACTCTGTGGGGAGGAGAGCATGTTAATTGCTGCAGACTTCTTGGAAAGCAGTCTGACAGTAGCTCTTGAAGCGTCATTGGTGGACATGGCGCCAGCACCCCCCACTGGGGCCTCCTGCGTGGGTGTCCGTGTGCCGCAGCTCGTGCCGTCAACGGGGGCCGGCCAGGTCACGGGGATGGCCGCCCCAGAAGCACACCATTCCCAAGTGGTGTTCTGAGGGAGAAGCATGGTTGGGCTTGCAAGAGGCCTGAGTGTTCTCTGTTTAAACGGAAGAGGTCAAGCTCACACAGATGGGGTGTGTTCCTCTCACCTCCTGGGACACGTGGGCCTTTTTAACTACCCGGGCAGGCCTGCTGTCTAGCCGTCACCTCCTGGGACAGCATGGGCGGAGTGGCCCTGGCCTGCCCTCTCTGCCTTCCTGCTCTCTCCAAGCCGTGCGGTGTGCACACCGCAAATCCCCACGCCACCACACAGTGCCCCCGCCCGCCTGATGCCCTGCTCTGGACGTGTGCCCAGGGGACGGAGCCACAGCACAGCCGCCTTGCTTAGAACCTCCCGTCACCGTCAGGGTGAAGCTCAGACCCACCATCTGCCCTGCTCCCAGAAAGGACACGCTGTGCCAACTCCTTTAGTGGGTTTGTGTCCAGAGTCTCACATGAATTCCCAGGGAGGAGTCAGGGATCAGGATTAGGGAGGCAGCCATCCCAGCCAGGGTGGGAGGCACCCTCCGCTGGTCCCAGCCCTCGCAGTGGTCACTAGACTGGGCCAGGTCTGACGGAGAGCCAGGAAGGCTGTCACGTGGACTAGACATGCTGTGTGTATCAGACAGGGCTCGAGGGCTGGGAAGGGAACTGTCGGTGGGGGTGGGAACCAGGGGTCTGTGGAGTACAGGAAAGCCACGTGCAGAGGTACTCATGAGTCCCCAGCCTTGCCCTCAGGCTGTGTGGGCTGCATCCAACCAGCACCCGCAGCAGCGGCCCAGACCACCCTGAGTGTGGCTGAGTCCCCAGCACTCTCCACAGGCCAGAGACAAGACCTCAGTCTCATAGAGGCTACTTGAAACATCACAGACGGGAAGAGCCATAAAGACCCTGAGCAGCAGACGCGGGCTGCCGGCAGGTCCCAGGACGAGAAGCCGCGGTGTTGGCATTTTCTGCCGAAGACTTGGAAGAGCTGCTGTACAGATGCTCAAATAATAAAACAGCCAGTTGTTGCCGGGAGCCAGCATGGGGAATCCCGCCCGTGGCCAAGGTCATGAGGAAAGGGGCCTGACAAAATGCAAAGGTGGGATCAGGCAGGCCTCAGGGCTCCCTCTGGACTTTCTCGAGCATCTACCCCCGAAACCAGAGTCAGCCTGCCTTACTGCGTTATGCTTTCCACCTGTTCTTCTGACATTACAGGGGGGCTGTCCCTGACCACCTTTCTCTGGAAAAAGTTAGTTAGAGCTCCGGTTAACAGTCTCCTGCATATAAAAGGAGTGTCTCAGCTCAAGCCTTTCTGATGGCTCTCTAGCCTGCCTGACGTGTTTGTCCGAACTCTCACAGCTGCACATGTGAGAGGCACAGGAAGCTTGAAGCATCCTAGGAACATAGGGGCTTCTGAGGAGTCAAAATCATTAGAATAGGACTGATTAAGGGTTTCATTGTTGAGCCAATACTTGCTGCCAAGTTTTCATATCTTTTATTTGTTGATATAGTTGGTATATAGAAAAAACAAGTAGCAACATAGATCTTTGAGTTAAGTACCTTCTTTGTTATAACCCACTGCACCTTTGTTCTACAGGGATGTAACTTTATTTAGTGCTTTGAGGGTGATGCAGATTAAAGAAAAACACTTCAGGGAAAATGAGATTAGCATTCATCAAGGAAGAGAGCCATAAAGTGTTAACAGGCCTCCTGGCCAGAAGATAATGTAAATCACCTGAGACCTTTTGTATAGGGAAGGATATGCAGAAAGAAAGCCTGGTGTGATAACGGTCAGGACTGCTGCCCCTGCGTGACTGCACCTTCCATTATGTAAAACTTAGGGTATATAAGCACCTTTTGAAAATAAAGTTATGGGGTTTTTTTGCACAAGCTTGGCCTCCCCCGTGTCGACTCTCCCTCTCTTTCTCCCTCTCCCTCCCTCTCTTTTTCAGGCTGTTCCCTTGGAACACAGAGGCTCGCCGCCGTGTCTACTTATTTGCCTGGGCTTCTAAGACCCACGCGAGAGGGAGCCCAAGGCGGGGCACCCTCCGCTATTCAAGCGGGCGCCAGTGGCCTACGCAAACGGTGCAAGTTTCTTGTCTTGAGATTTTATTAGCTTTCCGTGTAAACCAAGGAACATCAGCCTCTTTTCTCCTCTATTTTTTCACTACATTATTCTTTCCTAATCTCTCTTTAAATTTCTAATCAATCTCTCCTCGCCAACTCCATCCCCGCTTCGAATTCCCTGGATCCACTGGGGCTGGACCCCGGCAAGTTGTTATCAGCAACGTGGGTTTATTTGGGAACAGGAAATAATTGGAACGCAAGACGACCAAACTAAGGTGAACCGCAAGCAAGTACAGAGAACCGGAGAGAAAGCTCTCTCGCGGAGGAGAAAGGGGGTTGGACGGCCTGTTCTAAACAGACAGCCCATTGGAGGACGCCGGGAGCCGGAAGTGTGGCGGCTTTCCATTGGTCGCACCGTGACAGCCTCTCATTGGCTGAGCCGTTGCCGGGCGGGGAGAAAATCTCCCGCCTGCAGCACAGGTCTGCACCTTGCCGTGGGGTCTGCGATCGAGGCTGCGCCCCAGGCCCTCGCTGCTTCCCGGGCGGCGCTGGTGTAGAGTCCGCCTTCCGGTGTAGGAGACCTGGGTTTGCTCCCTGGGCGGGAAGATCAAGGTCCCCACCCCAGTTCTCCCGCCTGGAGAGTCCATGGACCGAGGAGCGGACGCCGGTCCGGGGGTCGCCAAGGGTCTGGCGTGACTGAGGCCGACCCTCGGTAGGGCTGAGAGCGCCACTTCTGGCCTCGCGTTAAACAAGGCTTCTGCTTACTAATTTTCCCGTCTTTGATGGAGATTTTTCTCTAAAGGCGTTGCTTATCAATACAGTTTTAGAATGGATTCAGTAACTTTTTGTCAGTCAGTGCCAGGGAGGACCTTTCCTGGTTATCATGTCCTTCTTGGAAGAGAGGTTGGAAAACCCTGGAGGGCACGTTCAAGTAACAGAGGGGTAGGCCAGAGCTCTCAGGGATTTCCCTTCTGAAGTCTGTGTCTTAGAACAGTGAATACAGCAAGGGCACGCTCGACACGGAGAGAAATAGCACTTGGAGAAGGCACGGAACAGGAATAACACGAAGCAATAGCTGATGAACTTTTCCCCCAAATAGGGAAACTTCAAGGACTTATTTATTCAAACTGAAGTATAGTTATTTACAATATTGGGTTATCAGAGACTTTTTCATTTGAAGAAGACTTTGTCAGTCATACAGCCTGCAGGTTACAAATCCAGTCCATGAATTTTGATGCGATCGCAGAGTTAGTTAATAGTCAAGATGAGAGAGAGAGATGTGTGTGGAGTTCAAACCACCCAACAAGCCGATCCTGACGTCTGCTCAGATGTGGTCTGCTTCAGTTCTGGGAAATCTTTACTTTCAGGTCGCCCGTTGGTGCGCAGCCTCACTCTGGGGCGGATGCTCTCTCTGGGTGTGCCACCCGGACCCACAGTCTCCTCCCTGGAGCCTGGCAGCACAGGCCGGTGAGCAGTGCCTGGCTGGGGCCTTTCCAGAGAGGCCGAAGGGGGTCCTTCCGGGTTGCAGGCGTGATACTTAAGCTCTTCATCTCCCAGGAACAGCTTCGAAAAGATGGCCCTTCCAGAGCACAGTTATTCTCGGCAGAGGCAGGCAGGTCTTTGAAGCACTGGAGCACGTCTCCCTGGATCAGCCCCGGGTCAGAAGAGGCAGGTCTCAGGTGCACCTGAGGTCTAGTGACTGCCCCAAAGGGCGAGAATTTATGAGTGCCAACGGGAGTGGGTCCGAGAGGGGTAAATGCCAGTGCTTTTAGAACAGTAGCTGGACAGTCTCTGTAAGTTTTGCTGGCTGGGTTTTAAAAGCGCCATTAATGCCCTCAAGTTACCCTGTGAACTGGAGAAGGTAAGACAGTGAGAGTGTAAAACCAGCCAAATGGTGCAGAGGCGTCAAGTTCCACGGAGAAGGCAGTGGTTCCCACTCCAGCACTCTTTTCTGGAAAATCCCAGGGATGGGGGAGCCTGGCGGGCTGCAGTCCACAGGGTCGCTAAGAGTCAGACACGACTGAGCGACTTCCCTTTCACTTTCCACTTTCATGCACTGGAGAAGGAGATGGCACCCCACTCCAGTGTTCTTGCCTGGAGATTCCCAGGGACGGGGGAGCCTGGGGGGCTGCCGTCTATGGGGCCGCTAAGAGTCAAACACGACTGAGCGACTTCCCTTTCACTTTTCACTTTCGTGCACTGGAGAAGGAAATGGCACCCCACTCCAGTGTTCTTGCCTGGAGATTCCCAGGGACGGGGGAGCCTGGTGGGCTGCTGTCTCTGGGGTCGCACAGAGTCGGACACGACTGAAGCGACTCGGCGGCAGCAGCAGTCAAGTTCCAGACTGGTAGCATGGGAGCCCCGGCCCCTGTGAAGTTTAGAGGGTTCCCCCGGAAGCAACATCTTTCCTAACAAAATGTCAGCCTTGGAAGAAGCTGCGGCCTATGATCATGGCAAAACCTTGGTCCAGTGAGAAGACAGACAGGTCTTGACAAGCATGTTTGGATCAGTGAGGAGAGGGAAGCAACATGAAATACGTTTGCCAAACCTCCGATGGACACGACTGAGCGACTTCCCTTTCACTTTTCACTTTCATGCGTTGGAGAAGGAAATGGCACCCACTCCAGTGTTCTAGCCTGGAGAATCCCAGGGGCGGGGGAGCCTGGGGGGCTGCCGTCTCTGGGGTCGCACGGGGTCGGACACGACGGAAGTGACTCGGCAGCAGCAGCAGCAGCGTTCTTTCTGTGGAGCCAACAGTCGCCAGATGCCCAGTGCTGTTGTCTTCTCCTGAGGCCGGCGGTTGTGCGTTTCCAGTCAGTCTCCTCAGACCGTCACTTTGAGGAGCGCCTCTTCAGACCGTAACGGAGGTCTGGCCAGTGGTGCCCCCGAGAGCAGTGTTGTTGCGGAAACATCAGTGAGCTGGATTCTCTTAGCCTCCGGGGAGTCACGTCTGGGATGAGCCACACTTGGGGCCTGATGATGGCCNCGGAGGTCTGGCCAGTGGTGCCCCCGAGAGCAGTGTTGTTGCGGAAACATCAGTGAGCTGGATTCTCTTAGCCTCCGGGGAGTCACGTCTGGGATGAGCCACACTTGGGGCCTGATGATGGCCAGGGCGGCTGGCGAGAGGGGGCGTCTGTTAGATTTAGACAGAAGAGCCATTCAGTCTGGCCCCACTAGCGGCGAGGGGCCTCATTGCTTCCCAGCACCCAGGGCCCTGGCCGCCCCACGCGCGGACTATGGGTGTGGCTGCGGCGGGCTGGCCCTGGGCCACAGCACAAGCCTGACTGGAGCGCGTAGCTCAGCCCGTTGGGCCCAAGCAGCCGAAAGGGAAGGCGCCGCCGCGGCTGCCGCGGGGGGAGGAGGCGCAGCAGCCCGCCCAACGCGGCCTTTCCCGTGTCGTCTCAAACAGGAGCCGCCGGCGAGCCGGGCGGCCTGCCCGGGTAGAGGAGCCCCCGGGGGTCGGCAGTGACCGGTGGGCCACCCAGGCGCAGGGTGTTTGGTCAGAGGAGGAGGGGCCGGAGCGCAGGGCTGAGGCTTGTTACAGCGCGAAAGGGCGCGCGAGGGGCTGTGGGCAGCAGGGTCTCACGAGCAGGGGCGGCTAACCGAAAAGTGTGGCGTGCGTGACCGTTCGGGGGCTTCTGCTGCCTGGGGTGCAAAGATGGTTAAAGGGGCCCCAGGACTATTTCTCTGGTGGCCGCGACCGGAAGGACAGCGGCAGAAGTGAGTCTGGGACGAGGCTGTCCCCGAGCCACGGGGCCCAGCTGTAACGCTCGATGGGGCGGTGGCAGGCCCCAGCCCCCAGGGACGCCCTCCGCTCACACCCAGAAGCGGATCGCTCGGGCGTCAAGCGCCAGCCGTCTGTCAAACTTCTCTTCAAACTCTCAAAGGAAGGTCGCCTTCCCGAGTAACAGTCAGCTCTGCACTTGTCGTAGAGCACGCCGCGGCTGGCCGTAAGAGAGCAATCTGGAATTCAAGAGTATCCAGCTAACCCAAGTAAAACCTCATGACTGGGGCTTAGTTTTCAGCTTGGGGAAGTTCAGGATGCCGCAAAGTGTACCTGGATCCAAGTGCCACCCTTGTTTCAAGATCACGTTCCCTGAATATCTATCCTGAGTTTGAGGAACCTGTTTTTCCTTGAAGACTTCATGTCCCTTTAAGACCAAAAGTTTTAACAGGGGGATGATGGCTTCCTGTGAAGACGTTTGAGGAGAGCAGAGAGGCAGATTTCCTGTGTAACTGGCCCTTGAACAATGGGGTTTGGGGCACCCAGCCCCCGTGCAGTTGAAAGTCCGGATGCAAGAGACCCAGGTTTGATCCCTGGGTCAGGACGGTCCCCTGGAGAAGGAAACGGCACCTGCCCCAGTATGCTTACCTGGGAAGTCCCGTGGACAGAGGAGCCTGGCTGGCTACAGCCCGCGGGGTCGCAGAGAGCCGGACGTCTGCGCCCCGCAGCGGGAGAGCCGGCCGCTGCAAGCCGCGTGGCCCGGCAGTGATTTATTCATGGGGAAATGCGTGCAGGCCCACACAGCTCAGACCCGCGCTGTTCAGAGGCCACCTGTGCATCAGAGCGAAGCCAGGCCTTCAAAACACTCTGCCGCCGAGTCATCTTTTAAGATTTATGGAGAAAAGAGGGTTTTTGGTGACACCTGGGGCATCACTGTCCAGGTGTGGTGTCCTCCCTCCCGGGTGGAGGCAGGAAGGCGCTGGCTGGCTGTACCAACTGGAGTGCTCACGTGAGCACTGCGTAGGTCGGTTCTGGTGAGATTTTGCTTTCAGGAGGAGCGGGTGCTTGTAGAGGGTGGGGGTTAAGAACAACGGGATGCTGAGGGGCAGCAGCGCTGATTGTGGCCTGCGGGCCCTGGACAGACCTCCAGCCTCAGCCCCTGCGCTTTCTCACAGGTCCTGCTTAGCAGTGTGCACGGGGTGGGGAAGGCCTGAGCCCTGGAACCCTGTCACGGGCTTTAAACCTGGAGGGGCTTCTCTACTTAAGGGTGTTGGTTCTTTCTGGGGAGAGAATTTGAGGGACTTATATTTTAGTCTTGACTGAAAGAGCTGTGGGTTTTGCCAATATCTTTCAGAGCTGTTGCCCGTAAGGAGGGTGGTAGCTGACTCAGTAGGGACAAAGGGTCAGTGTCTCCAGAAACAGCTCCAGGACTGGGAGACAAAGAAAGCAAAGGCAATGGAGGGTCATTTAGTTCACCTGGTTGACGGTTTTGATTGTTACTATGACATCCTATGGAGACGGCGAGGGCACCCCACTCCAGTACTCTTGCCTGGAAAATCCCATGGACGGAGGAGCCTGGTGGGCTGCAGTCCATGGGGTCGCTGAGGTTTGGACACGACTGAGCAACTTCACTTCACTTTTCACTTTCATGTATTGGAGAAGGAAATGGCAACCCACTCCAGTGTTCTTGCCTGGAGATTCCCAGGGACGGGGGAGCCTGGTGGGCTGCCGTCTCTGGGGTCGCACAGAGTCGGACACGACTGAAGCGACTCAGCAGCAGCATGACATCCTAGAGTCATTTCCCCTTTCGGAAGAAAGAAGCTCCAGCGTGGCATTTTCTAAGGCATCTCAGCCTAGTGAATGAATAGGGGTACAAGCCTGGCTGCTGCCCCGTCAGCCGCTTAAGGGAAGGCTTCTGTCACTTCTTGGTGGGGTCCTGCAGTAAGTGTTCCAGCCTCTTGCCAAAAGTTGAGGATTGCTTCTCTAAACCCTTTTCAGGATGTTCCCATCAGGCACTTTCATCCAGTGTTTGGCTTGTGCTGCCCACAAGCAGATGCCCCTAGAGTATTCTTGCCTGAAAATCCACGGACAGAGGAGCCCGGTCGGGCTACAGTCCATGGGGTCGCAAAGTCGGACACCACTGAGCGACGTCACTTTCTTTCTTTCTGCAAGGACATAGATCTGGAAACCAGGCTGATAGGTGTGGGTAATAATGTTAAATTCTTGAGCAAACCTGCGGGGTTCCTCAGTGACTTTAGGGGCCTCTTTAGGGCTCACAGTCTGACCTTAGACCAGGGAACATCAGCTTAGGATTTGTTTGGATCCTCAGAAAACTTAACCTGAAACGAGCATGTTCTGAATTTACGGTTACAAGCGGGGAAGGAGTGGAAGGGTAAACTAGGCGTTCAGAATTGACCTGTGCACACTGCTATATTTAAAACAGGGAACCAGCAGATGACCAAGGGCCTGCCTGTGGCATGGAGAGTGCTGCTCAGTGCTCTGTAACAGGTGACTGGGAAAAGAAGTTGAAAAAGAACGACACACGTGTATGTATACCTGAATCACCTTGCTGTGCCCTGAAACTAACACAACACCACCAATCAACTATGTTTCAATACAAAACAAAAGTTAAATAAAGGGGCAGCTTCTGATGGGTTCAGAGGAGGAGGAAGTGGGGAGAGGTTTACCTAAAAAGGCAGCTCAGTGACAGAATTAGAAAGAGGCGGCGGGGGGCAAGGAGGAGGCGCAAGCGGAACAGAAGGGACCAAAGAAGGTGGAGGGGGGGGTTACTGACCGCACGGGGCGGCGGAGCGCTCGGGGCTGCTTCATCCAGAGGCAGAGGAGGCGGGAGGGGAGAGGCCTCAGGAGCCATTTTCACTCCTCAATTATCTGTTTGCCTCAGTTAATTTAAAAATTGTATTTTGCTAAGAGGCGATTTTATAATCTTGATAACACTTAGAAATGTCAAAGTACCAATAATAATAGGAATTCCATGTAGTTCTGAAAACTTTTAGAGCACGGCTGTCCAATTTATCTTTAAGAACAGTAAGCTTGGGAAATTTAAGAGTTCCCTCTACTGACTGTTACTGTTCTAAATTACTTTTGTTAAAGTTACTCCATTTAATTAGAAGTGTGCCTGAGGAGGAACCACAGTTTTTAAATATAAAGCTGTCCGAAGGGGATGGAGGGGGCACCATCAAAACATTTAAATAACGAGAATCCCTTATATTAGAGAGTTTTCTCTACAGCAAAGGAAAAACATTTCTGAACAGCTCAGTTCCAGTAGAGACAGCTCAGCTCCAAAGGAACCGGACGAACGGCTTAGCAGCCCAGCTTCAGCAGGAACAGCCTGCTTTCAAGAGAGAGAGGCCAGAGCACCAGACAAGTGCTCTAAGGAAAGATGAGCCTTTTAAATACAGGATGAAGGCTTCAAAAGTGGTATATCTCAAATAACACCGGGAGAGCCTCAAAACACAGAAAGAGTGGAACTTGAGTCCAGGAGGAAACCTGCCTTGAACTCGAGGGTCAGCAAGAAAGCAGTGAGCTCCCTGGGCTCTGAGTTCTCACTTGTTTGCTCACTACATTGGAGCTATCAGGGGTCCTTTCCGGACCCCACTTCTGACACCAAGTAATGCTGATCTAAGTCAGCCAGGAATTTTACCAGCAGAAACGGTTTATCTGGGAATAGCAAAAAGTTACAATTCAGGGTGTATATTCTATGGTGACCATAGGTCATCCCAGAGAACAAGGAGAGGGACTACCTTTTACGGAGAAGGGGACTGGCGAGGGGCTGTTTAAAGCAAAGAACCCGTTGCAGGAAGCTGGGGCTGAAAGTGAGGAGATGGTGAAGTAAAGGCAGCCGCGGATGAAGGAAAACTAAGGGGGTGCGAAGGCGGCAGAGCTGGACTGAAGGGACAACGGAGGGAGACTCTTCAGACATGAGTCAGTTCAGCCGCTCAGTCGCGTCCGGCTCCTTGTGACCCCATGGACTGAGCATGCCGGGCCTCCCCGTCCATCCCTCTCTCCTGCACTTTGCTCAAACTCATGTCCATGGAGTTGGTGATGCCATCCAACCATCTCGTCCTTTGTCATCCCCTTCTCCTCCCGCCTTCAATCTTTCCCAGCATCAGGGTCTTTTCCAATGAGTCAGTTCTTTGCATCAGGTGGCCAAAGTACTGCAGTTTCAGCTTCAGCATCAGTCCTTCCAATGAATATTCAGGACTGATTTCCTTTAGGATTGACTGGTTTGATTTCCTTGCAGGCCAAGGACTCTGAAGAGCCTTCTCCAACACCACAGTTTGAAAGCATCAATTCTGTCATTCAGCTTTCTTTATGGTCCAACTCTCACATCCATTCATGACTACCGGAAAAACCAGAAGGAAACTTGGAACACGGGGACTAAAGAAGAGCGACGGGTGGTGCTGACTGGCTTGACCCAGAGGACTCTTAAGGGGCTTCTCCAGCATCACAATCCGGAAAACATCCATTCTTCGGCTCTGAGCCTTCTTTAGGGTCCAGCTCTCACATCTGTGCCCGACTCTTTGACTATACGGGCCTTTGTGGGCAAAGTGACGTCCCTGTTTTTTAAAACACGGTCTAATTTGTCACAGCCTCCTTTCTAAGGCTGCTGTCACTGCACACAGTGGTTTTGGAGCCCCCTCAAAATAAAATCTTCCAGTTTCTACTTTTCCCCCATCTATTTGCCGTGAATGATGGGACCAGTTGCCGTGATCTTAGTTTTCTGAATGTTGAGTTTCAAGCTAGCCTTTTCACTCTCCTTTCTCACCCTCATCAAGAGGCTTTTTATGTCCTCTGTACTTTCCGCCGTTACAGTGGTGTCATCTGCATATCCGAGGTTGTTGACATTTCTCTCGGCAATCTTGATTCCAGCCCGTGATTCATCCAGTCCAGCATTTTGTGTGAGGTGCTCTACACACAAATCGGATAAGCAGGGTGACCGTAATACAGCCTTGGAGTACTCCTTCCCGATTGTGAGCCAGTCTGTTTTTCCGTGTCTAGTTCTGCTACTTTTTGACCTGCACACAGGTTTCTCAGGAGACAAGTAAGATGGTCTGCTATTCCAACTTTAAAGAATTTTCCACAGTTTCCTGTGATACACACAGTCAAAGGCTTTAGCGTAGTTAATGAAGCAGAAGTAGATGGTATTTTGGAACTCCCTTGCTTTCTCTGTGATCCAAAGAATGTTGGTAATTTGATCTCTGGTTCTTCTCCCTTTTCTAAACCCAGCTTGTACATCTGGAAGTTCTCATTTCATATACTGCTGAAGCCTAGCTTGAAGGATTTTGAGCATAACCTTACTAGCATGTGTAAGAGCAGAAATCAAAAGAATTTGGAAAACAAAAGAAAAGAAAAAGAAAAAATTGTGAAACAAAAAATCTGATAGACCTCTAGCAACAGCAACAGCAAAAGCAATTGCAGCCCAAAGACAGCCTCAGGCTCGAAAGAGGGCTGTCCCTACAAGCGTGGCAAGCAGACAGGGAAGGAAGGCTCTGGATAATTCTGCCGACACAAAGTCAGTAACTGGAGCGACATGGACCAAGTCCTCAAAAGCCCAAACTACCTAAACTCACTCATCACGAACTGGGTAGCCTGAATAACCTTATCACCACTAAAGAAATTGAGTCTGCCGTTAAATATCTTCTGAAAAAGCAAGTCTCAGATGGTTTCACTGGAAATTACACAACACTTTTAAGAAGAAAGACTAGAAATCCCTTCCAGGAGATGAAGGGGGAAGGAACCTTCCCAGTCCGTTCAGCATCAGCCCAGCACTGTGAGCAAGCTGCAGAAACCCTCCAGATACACTTACTCCTCTTCTGTGGAGTCACTGTAAGCCCCAAGCCAGCCAACGCTGAACCACTGCTCCCGGGGGAAAGACAGGCTCAGGTTCCCGAAAGCACACAAGTGCAAACAGACGGCTCGAAGCGGATGTGAAAAGGACACTTGTTTGCAGCGGGAGCTGAAACAAGAAGGTAGTGTCGCCTTGTTGAACCTCGGCTGAGGACGGGCGGGTCAACTCACTCATGTGTTTGCTGCTCCGCTTGTGCCCACAAATGCCCACCGAGGGGATTACAAAAGCAGTTTGAGGTTGTAGGCAAAATTGCAAGTACAAAACCCACAAATAATGAGACCCGACTGTCTTAGTAAACAAAATGCAGTAATATAAAAAGAAAATAGTGCACCACGGCCAAGTGATGTTCATCCCGGATCAGAAGTCAAGAAAATCAGCGCAATCCAAGACACCATGCTCAAAGAAGAAAAATGGATGAGACAAGCACGTGATGAAGTACAGAACTCGTTCGGGATGAAAACTGGCAAAGGAGCTCTGCAGTGCCGGGAGCCAGCGTGAGGAGCTCCGCCCGTGGCAAAGGTCACGAGGAAGGAGGCTCGGCATTACGCAAAGGCGGGACCGAGCCTCAGGAGGCCCCCGTTCCCGAGCATCTGCCCCAAAACCAGATCTGCCTACTCCACTGTTTCATGCTCTCACCACACCTCTGACTACACGGGGGGCCGACCCCCACCACCTCTCTCGGAGAAGGAGTTAACCCACAGCTCCAGTCAATAAAAATTCCTGGGCGTGACAAGAGTGTTTCAACTTACAAACTCCTCTGAAGGTTCTCTAGCCTGCCTGAGCAGGTTTGTCCGGCCACATGTGATTGTTTACAGCCTCCCAACAGTGAGAGGCACGAGATGCTTTAAACTTTCTAAATACAGACTCTTTTGCGAAGTTAGAAACTTATTAGTATAGTATAGTGGGTTGATTAGAAATCATATTGGTGAAGGGTTTTTCATTTGTTGGGCCAATATTTGCTGCTAAGTCTCCATGTCCCCTGCCCTTACCATGGATATAACTAGCATACGGGAGGAATAAGTATTAGCCTTCGATATTAACCACGTTGAGCCTCAGGCTGAGTGAATTCCTTTCTTGATTATAACCCCTGCACCCTCACCCTATAGGAATGCCACTTCATCTGGTGCCTTCGGAGGGTGCTGAATTCCCGTCTGGAGCGTGGAGGCTCGCCATGTCTGCTTACTTGCCCTGGCTTCTAAGACCCGCGCGAGAGGGAGCCCAGGGCGGGGCACCCTCCGCTATTCAAGTGGGCGCCGGCAGCCTACGTAGGTGGTGCAAGCTCCTTGTCTTGGAGTTTTGTTGGTATTCCATGTAAACCAAGTTATTCATCCTCTTTTTCTCCACTAATTTTCCTACTACACTATTCTTTCCTAATCTCTTTATATTTCTAATTAAATAGATTCTTCCTAGGACGCCAACTCCGACTCCGTCTCCCCTTCGAATTACCCTGGATCCACCAGGGCTGGACCCCGGCACTGCAACTAATGCCATGCCTCAGGGCGCTTCCGGCTGGGAGCGAGGCTCCCGCCTCCACGCAGCGCAGTCGGCAAGCAAGGGCGGGAAGAGACGCGCATGAGGGGAGGAGGCGCCGCTGTCCGTGCCCATGACTGCCGCGTCTCAGGGAGCGACAGACCCCTGTGACCAGTAGGTGGGCTTGGCGAGGCGGCGGACACGAGGTGGACCACAAAACCAACTGCATCTGCCTACTGCTGATAAACAATTAAAAACTGAATTTTAAAAGGTACCATTTGCGTGAAACAAAGGCTCCCCACAAAGATGGAATACTTAGGTGTAGATCTAACAAGACGTGCTGGGTCAGTATTCTGAACGCTAGGAAAACACTGACGAGACCCTACAGAGAGAGAAGATAAACTGTGCTCGAGGACTGAAAGGCTCAAAATTGTAAAGATACCAATTTTCCACAAAGTAATTATAGATGTTTCGCATAAAATTTTAAAAGGTACCATTTGCGTGAAACAAAGGCTCCCCACAAAGATGGAATACTTAGGTGTAGATCTAACAAGACGTGCTGGGTCAGTATTCTGAACGCTAGGAAAACACTGACGAGACCCTACAGAGAGAGAAGATAAACTGTGCTCGAGGACTGAAAGGCTCAAAATTGTAAAGATACCAATTTTCCACAAAGTGATTATAGATGTTTCGCATAACACCAATGAAAGTTCCAGATTGTTTTGTACTTAGTGAGGGGCTGACTATAAAGTTTACATGGAAGGGCATAGGAACTACATGTTTCCTCTTTCAAGCACGTAGAATGTTTATTTCCACCCTACTACCTCCAAAAGAGGGGCTTCCCTGACGGCTCAGCAGTAGAGAATCCCCAGGGAATGAAGGAAGCCTGGGAGATAAGGGTGCGATCCCTGGGTGGGGAAGATCCCCTGGAGGAGGAATGGCAACCTGCTCCAGTATTCCGGCCTGAAAAGTCCCGTGGACAGAGGAGCTTGGTGGGCTACAGTCCCTAGGGTTTCAAAGAGTCGTACACAGCTGAGGAGTAAGCATGCAGGAACTGGAATAGCTAAAACCATTTTGAAAAAGAAGATTGAAGTTGGAGGACTCAGACTGCACAATATTGATGGTGTGCTGCATAGCTGAGGCGGCATCAGGGACAAGAGACGCCGTGGAGAAGTGGGCCCTCAGCGCAGGGCCGTTTGCACGGAGGTGCAGAGGGTCACAGAGAAAGGACGGTTTCCTGAAGTTTTGTGGGGTATGCTGTTTCATCATTTGTGAAGCTGTTTGCCCTGATAGCTCAGTTGGTAAAGAATCCATCTGCAACGCAGGAGACCCTGGTTTGATTCCTGGGTCAGGAAGATCCCCTGGAGAAAGGAAAGGCTTCCCGCTCCAGTATTCTGGCTTGGAGGATTCAATGGACTGTGCAGTCCATGGGGTCACGAAGCGTCACTTCACTCACTGTGCTTTACGTTTTGCGTCACTTTCTCCTGAACAGCAGCGTGACTCGGGTAAACACACGGACAATCTTGTTCACACTCTTTTCCATTCTGGCTTATCACTGGGTACTGAATATAGCTCCCTGGGGTGCGCAGTGGGACCTTGCTGTTTCTCTGTCCTGTAGATAAGAGTTCGCCTCCTCTGACCCCAAACACCTGCCCTTCCCTCCCCCTGCCTCCGCTTGGCAACCACAGCTCATTTCTGCTTCACAGGTGGATTTGCACCGCGCTTTAGCCCCCACATGTGAGTGGGAGCACGTGGTGCTTGTCTTTGCCTTTCTGCCTTACTTCACTGAGGACGGTAACCTCTAGGCCCGCCCGTTTGCTGCAGATGGCATCATTTCCTTCTTTCCGACGCTGGGCACTACTCTACTGGGTCTATAAATGCATGCAGGCCCCACAGCTTCTTTGGAGAGGATGGTGCCAGCGCCTCTGCCAGCCACACACAGAAGAGGTGCACGTGACGGACTCACACCTCTTTCAGAGAATAACTCAGAATGGCTCATAGATCAAGTCACATCATTCACCCAGGAGACTTAAGGAGAAAGAAATCTTCATGACCGCGGTTAGGCAAAGAGTTCTTGGTAACAACACAAAAAGACCATCCACAAAAGAACACACTGATAAATTTGATTGCATCAAGAAGTTAAAAATTGCTCTGTGAAATACACAGCTAAGAAAGTTACAGACTGAGAGAAGGTTTTTGCAAACCCCACACAGGAGAAGGAGCTGCCCCTAAAACATAAAGAACTCTAAACTCAACAGGAAGTAAGCAGATCAAAGGCGTGATGCTTCCCCAGAGAGGGTCCCGCGTGCAGACGCGGGTGTGGGGAGACACTCGGCCCCCAGCCCCCTGTGTGAACGGAAGCCGCAGGAGGCCTGACTACACGTCGGCTGAAAGGAAAAGCTGTGACGAAGGAGGATGCAGAGAAACCGCAGAGAAGCGTCTCTCAGCCGGAGAGCATCCGGGCAGGGTTTGGGTCTGTCTCTCTCCGTCTGCTTGGCTGCGCTGGGCCTCCGTTGCCACTCGCGGGGTCTTCGCTTTCGGCACCCAGGCTCTGCCTGTGGCGCGCGGCCTTAGCTGCCCGGTGGCGTGTGGAGCCTTAGTTCCCTGACCAGGGATCAAACCCACGTCCTTGGGGTCCGTGGGCAGTTCTGAGGTGAACCCAGCGGTCAGTCTCCAGGCGGGCAGAGAAGCACAGGTGCCGGGAAGCCTGCGTGTGCTCACCCACGGCCGCGCCGCGCAGCTGGGGAGCGGGATCCCGCGGCCTCCAGCACTGGGGGCTCAGCTCCCTGGGGCAGCCTGGCTCCTCGCAGGCCCCGGAGGCTGCCAGGTCTCCCCTCGAGCAGAGGGAGGAAGCCAGGCCCGGTCGCCTCTGACTCCCTCACAAGGACAAAACATCAGCGAGGGGAGCCGAGAGCGGGGGGCTGGCTGGGCTGTAGGGAGTGCTGGGGGATCCTGGCCGGGCGGCTGTGGTCACGCGAATGGACACGTCTGCCAGAGAAGCGGCAACTTCACCGCACGCAGAGCTCCCAGGAGGGACCCCTCTGGGCGGGGGCTGGGTGGTGACCCTGGGTGGGGGCAGGCGGCGGGGGCCGTCACCTGCCCAGCGGTGACCAGGTTGGGGGGGCGGTGACGGGGGTGGGGTGGCAGCAGGCGGACAGCGCCAGGCAGGTGCCCGAGAGCCAGCGGCCAGTCCAGCTCCCTCCTCGAGGCCTCCCACTGCTCATCAACAGCCCAGGTGAGGGGCGCTCAGGCTGTGGGGGTGTCCACCCAGCTCCTGCCCACCCCCGGGAGCTCAGAGCACTGTGTGCCCTGGAGGTGGGTGTGGGGTGGGGTCCTGGTGTCCCTGGTTCCTGCCCGTCTCTGACGTGGCCTGCGGCTCGGGGACAGAGGCTGGGTCCCATGGGGACGGCGACTCAGGCAGATCACCCGCCCTCTCTGAGCCTTGGTCTTCCCCCCTTAAAACGGGAACATGACCTCGCTCGGAGGCCCCACTCCCATGCTGGCTGGGGGCCCGGGGCCCGGCGATCGGCCAGGAGGAGGAGACCTCCAGGAGCATCTGCGGTCCTGCAGACATGGACGTGGCAAAGTCCGCGACCTCAGGGTCCTGGTGACCTGCCCGCTTCCTCTAGCAGCGCGGCCACCGGCCCAAGGCTCCTGGTGACTCCTGTGCCTGGGCCCCACTCGGGGACGCGGGGTGGGGCTGGCGAGGCCTCGGACACTGAGCCGGTGCTCAGCCCCGCGCGAACCTCACTGCTGGGTCAGCATGGGCCCACTGCCGAGGGTCAGTCGTGGGGCGGGGAAAAATGTCAGAATCAGATCAGAGAGGCGCACGGTCACGCTTTTAAACAGAAACCAGGTGCCTCCGTTCAGAGCTCCTCGGCCCTTTGGGACAGACAACGCACTTCCCGGGACCCTCCTGACCATGGTCACTGGGCTCCACGCGGGCAGCTTGGCAACAGTGGGATGGCCAAGCAGTTTCCTGTCCCAACCTGGTTCAGGCCTGACCTCAGGGCTCTTAGAAAACACTCTGGGAGAGGCCTGGGGTGGGGGCCACAGGGAGGAGCCGGGTAGGTGGGAGAGTTGGGGTCCCGGGTCCCTGAGGTCAGTGTGGAGTCCTGCCCGGTGGGGGATGAGAGGGGAGCGGGGTCCTAGAGGCGGGGGAGAGGGGCTCCCAAACAACACGGGGGTGGCTCTCTGGCCCCTGGTGTGACCCCAGCACCCCCTCTGTGCTGTATGTGGCTGGCTAGCTTGCCAGACTGGGCATCCTGGAGCCTGGCCCCTGCAGCCTGTCTGATGCCATGCACGGGGCGGGCACCCTGGCTCTAGCGTGCGGCCCTTGGCCCTGCCCTTGGCCAGCAGGAGCGGCCGCCTGAGCCCCGGGGAGGACGAGCGGCGCCCCAGCCAGCAGAGTCAGGGTACCCCCCGCGGCCCCACAGGTGCCAGTGCTGCCCCACCATGGGACTGACCTGGAAGCAGCGGGTCTTCACGACTCTGCTGGGCACTGCAGCGGTCTCAGGCCTCGCCGCGCTGCTTCTCATCCTGGTGGGGACCATCAACGTCCTCCTGCCTCCAGACACCAAGGTGTGCCCCGGGTGCTCCCGGAGAGGCTGGGCCGGGCCGCACCTGCCCCCACGCCCTCCTGACCCTGGTGTCATCCCCAGTTTGGGATCGTGTTCGACGCTGGCTCCTCCCACACATCCCTCTTTGTGTATCAGTGGCCAGCCAACAAGGAGAATGACACGGGCGTGGTCAGCCAGGCCCTGGCCTGCCAGGCAAAAGGTCAGTGGACAGTCTGCCAGTGGTGAGCGGGGCTGGGAACTGCCGGCCGCTGCCCAACTGGGCTCTCAGCTGGACGGGGCTTTGGGAGGTGGCGGTGCAGGCTAGAGCCAGGCAGCAGGGAATCAACCTGAAGGAAAAGGGCTCAGAGAGCTCCGTGAGCACCCAAGGGGCCCAGCTGGTCAGTGGGTGCTGGGCCAAGGCTCCGGCGTGGGCCTACCTGAGCCTCTCCCCGTGTGCCTCCAACCCCCCTCCTCCATCTCTTGTAAGGACACTGGTCCTCGGGTTTAGGGCCCACCCAGGGAAGCCAGGTCATCTTGTCTTCAGACTTCTAACTTAATTACACCTGCAGGGACCTTGTTGCAAACAGTCCCCTTTGCAGGCTCGAGAGTGAGGATGGGGACTCGTCTTTGCAGGGCGACCTTTCCACCTCCCTCAGGCCTGCTCAGCTCCACCAGCCTCGGGGCCTGGGGCCTCACCTTGGGTGCTGTGTTCCAGGGTCTGGAATCTCTTCCTATGCCTCCAACCCTGAGCGGGTCGGCGAGAGCCTGCAGGGCTGCCTGGAGGAGGCGCTAGCACTGATTCCGAAGGCCAAGCATCACGAGACACCCATGTTCCTGGGGGCCACAGCGGGCATGCGGCTGCTCAGGTCAGGGGCTGGCGTGGGGCCCACGTGCCCCTGGGGCTGAGGCGCCACCCAGGTCGGTGAACAGGGGCAGCTCCCGCCAACTTTGCCCCACCCTCCCTGTGCAGCCGCAAGAATCGCTCGCAGGCGGAGGACGTCTTTGCCGCGGTCAGACGGGCCCTGGGCCAGTCACCGGTGGACTTCCGGGGCGCAGAGCTCCTGACGGGGCAGGACGAAGGCGCCTTTGGTTGGATTACCATCAACTACGTCCTGGGCCTGCTGGTGAAGGTGCCACAGGCAGCCCCAGGGCGGGAGGGCATGGGGGGAGGGGCTGTGGCCCGTGCGGCCGGGCCGGGACTCAGTGCCCCCCGTCTGTGCCCAGTACTCCTTCTCTGGAGAATGGATCCGGCCCCTGGAGGAGACGCTGGTGGGCGCCCTGGACATGGGTGGGGCCTCCACCCAGATTACCTTTGTACCTGGAGGCCCCATCCTGGACAAGACCACCCAGGCCACCTTCCGCCTCTACGGTGCCGACCACACCGTCTACACCCACAGCTACCTCTGCTTCGGGCGCGACCAGGTGCTGAGCAGGCTGCTGGCCGAGCTGGTGCAGGTGGGCTTGCGTCCTGGGGGGTGGGTGGGGGGCCGGCCAGGCCGGGGCTCTGAGCGGATCCGTCCTCCTGCAGGCCAGCTCGGGCCTCCTGGTCCGTCACCCCTGCTACCACAGTGGCTACCGGGGCACGCTGGCCCCGGCGCCCCTGTACGAGTCACCCTGCACCCCAGCGGCGCCCCCGGGCCGCAGCCAGAACCTCACCGTGGAGGGCACGGGGAACCCCGGGGCCTGTGTCGAGGCCCTCCGGAAGCTCTTCAACTTCTCCAGCTGTGACGGCCGAAAAGACTGTGCCTTCGTCGGGGTCTACCAGCCCCCCGTGCAGGGCCAGTTCTACGTGAGTGCCCCCAGCCTGCCCTCGGGGCCCAGCTTCCTCCCGGAGGCTGAGGGTCCCAAACCGCGGTGCCCTTGGGGAGCCTGGGAGTCCAGGTGGGGAGGGTTAGTGCTGAGCCCTGCTCGCCCTGGGCCCCTGGGCCCCTGGGCCCACCCACAGGGGCACACTGCCCCTCCCCGCAGGCTTTCTCCAGCTTCTACTACACCTTCCACTTCCTGAACCTCACCTCCAAGCCGTCACTGAGCGAGGCCAACGCCACCATCCGGGAGTTCTGCCTGCGGCCCTGGAAGCTGGTGGGTGGGCCCCGGGCTGCAGACTCACCAAGGGGGCGGGGGCGCCCCCGAGCGGGACCTTCCCTGGGTGGGGGTTGGGAGAGGGGCTCACCGGGCTCCCGCCCCCAGGTGGAGGAGAGCGGGCCCCCGGACCAGGGCCCCTGGCTGCGGGACTACTGTGCCTCCGGCCTATACTTCCTCACACTCCTGGTCGAGGGCTACGGGTTCAGTGAGGAGACCTGGGGAGGCATCGAGTTCCGCAAGCAGGTGACAGCTGGGGGGCCTGGGGGGCCAGGGAGGGGGCGGGCTCCAGGCCAAAGCCCCGCGACCCTGACCCAAGCCCCGGCCGGCGTGTGGCCCGCAGGCCGGCGGCACTGACATCGGCTGGACGCTGGGTTACATGCTGAACCTGACCAACCTGATCCCGGCCGAGGCGCCCGCCCAGGGGCGGGCACAGAGCTTCGGCATCTGGACGGCCGGGGTCATCCTCGTGGTGCTGACGCTCGCGGCCACGCTGGGCGCCGTGGGGGTGCAGCTCTTCTGGCTCCAGGACTAGGCCAGCGGCCCCTGATGCCAGCTGCTGAGGCCCAGAGCCCAGCCCGGCCACCTGGGCTGGGCCGTCCTCATCAGGAGCCTCGGCCCTTGTCCTGGGGGCTCCAGCCAGCTATCAGACGGCCCCCTTCTGCCCCCGGGGTTGCCCTGGCTGTGGGGACCCCGACCACAGCCCCCGGCTCCCAGCACCCCAGCCTGTTTCCCAGGACCCTCTGCACAGAAGCCGGGCTGTCGGGACCCGTGCGGCACCTGGACTGCTGGCAGCCTGGGGCGGGGGTGCCTGCCAGAGCCAGAGCGGCCCACGCTTTGGGAGGGCCTGGCTGTGGGCCATGGGATCTCCGGCAGAGCCAGTGTCCAGCTCCGTGGGGTTCTCCCGAGCGGCCCACCCGCACCCCAGGAAGCCCGGTCAGGCCAAGACAGGTCACACGTGGGAGGCAGATGCCTTTATTAAACCCTCCTCGCCACAGCCTCCTCTGTCGAGCTGCTCAGGCGCGCCGCACAGCCGGGACAGTGAAGCTCTTGGGGAAGATGCCGACGCGGCCGTCACAGTGGCCCTCCAGCCACGCCTGGTCCACTGCGGGCGTCGGGCAGTCACTGCATCTGCGCGCAGACCCCGATCGGGCACCCCCCAGCCCAAGCAGCGCGGGCCCCACCTTCGCACAGGACATCCACAGTGTCTCCTGGCTGCAAGGCCAGGTCCTCGGGCCTCTGGGCGGAGTAGACGTGCTGGGCCACCACCTGGTAGAGGACCGGCCGGCCGCCCACTCCCTGTAGCAGGGAGAGGGTTGGAGGGTGAGCTCAGCCCCGGGAGGAGGGCCGGCCGCCCCCTGAGCCCACTCCGCTCACCCGGCACTGCAGCTGCAGACCCCCAGGGCCGGCCGCGTCCCGCCAGGCCCTCCGTAGCGCCTCCTCCCCAGAAAGGGGCACCCAGCGCCCGTCCTCGCTGGGGTCTTGGTAGCTGCAAAGAGACACCTCAGAGGGGGCCGCGTGGGCGAGGGGCTTCAGGGGGTGCTAACCTCTGATGGGCCCGGCCCTCCTGCAGGGCAAGGCCGAGAGGTGGCCAGCCCGGAGCCCCCTTCCCGCCCCACCACGCCGTCACAGCCACCTGAGCTGGGCACGCTGGGCGTTGGGGGGCAGGGCCTCGCTCATCAGGGCCCGCAGCCTGGACAGGTCAGCTCCTCTTGGGGCCGTCAGGCTCAGGGTAAGAA
>SJYR01003467.1:128711-139953 GCA_006410655.1 Kobus ellipsiprymnus
TTGGTGTTTCGGCTTTGGTCAGGGCAGGGGCGGAGGAGGGGGGCGGGGGCCACAGACTTGGGAGGCTTCCTCGGCTGGATCGGAGCGGGGCCTGGCCTCGGGGCCCTCACGTCCCTGGGGAGCGGGGGCGACGTGAGCGCCGCCAGCTCTTACTCCTGCGCCGGCGGGCTCCTTGGAGGAGCCAGGGCTGGGCTCCCCAGCTGCCAGCAGCCCTGCAGGGAGAACGGAGTGGGGAGCCAGGGAGTCAGGTGACTGCTGTCCTCTGAGGGGAGCAAGTCAGAGTAGGGGCTGCTGGCACCCCGCCCCTGGGAACCACAGGGCCACCAGCTTCCTCTGTGGAGGACACAGCAGCTGCCAGCACTCCCCCTCGATGCCTGCCTGGGCCCCGAGAGCTCCCCGCGCCCAGGCGGCCCTCACTCCCCGCCCCGCACGGGCCTCACCTGGAGGAATCTGCTGGCCAGCGTGCTCCCCGTGGGCACTCTGCAAGGAAAGCCACCAGCTGGGGCTCTGCTGGGCCTCAGGTCAGGGCAGAGGGTGGGGCGGGGGCTCTGCTGGGCCCAGCAGACCAGGGGGTGAGGGGCACAGCCTGCAAGATGGCCCAGCTGGGCAGGAGGCCACCAGTCCAGCCCTGTCACGGGTGGATCTGGAGCGTGAGCCAGATCCCTGCGGACCGGAGATGACAGGCCGCCGCGCCTGTGGCCACGGAGCTGTCTTCCCCCGGCCCGCCAGGAGGTGGCAGCCGCAGCCGAGGGGTCCCGGCCAACCCGGGAGGCTGGGGCTGAAGCCAGGGACCCGCTGGACATCACTCAGCGCCCGGACCGCAAGCCTTGGGCATGCTGCGGGCGGGACGACACGGAGCCCCCCCCCAGGCCGCCTGACCCACGGGTGGAGACCCCGGCTTCAGGGTGGACTAGGTGGGCTGAGTTTGCACACGAAGCACTAGGGTTTCTATCAGATTTACCGGCTGCTGAGAGCAGTCAGTGAGCTGCTGCCGTTCTGTCTGGAAGGCCTAGCGCTCAGCACAGCGGGGACGAACCCACAGCTTTCAAGAGCACTGGTCAGCCCAGTGGGTGAGCCGGGCCTCAGCGGACAAGGAGGGGGAAGGACCATCTCGTTCTCACCCGAGCCCCTTGATAACGCGAACGTGCGAGGCCGCTTTCTCTGTGGTTAACTCTAACTTCCTCACGGTGGCCTCTCGGCCCCTGGCACCCCACCCCTCAAGGCACACCTGCCCTGAGAAGCCCGGGCCGACCCCTCCTCAGCTGCATGCAGCCCCTGGGGGCACCTCGGGGAGTCCCGCGTCCAGCAAGGAAGGCCGGGCGCCCCAGCTGCGGGGCGGAAGCCTCACGGCTCTGAGGCACGCGCTGCAGAGCCTCCTGGGTCCAGGGTGGGGAGCACCCCAGCTCCCCTAGCTCCCCTCGGAGCACCTACGAACGTCCGTGTGTCCCCGACTCCTGGCATCTGGTTGCTGCGTCTGGCTCCCACCCGGCCCCTGACCTGCCTAAGGAAGCCGGAGCCCTGTCCCCAGCAGGTGATGAGGCAAGCTGCCCGGCCTGAGATGCCCCGCTGGGGCTGGTCCCCAAGCCCAGCCTGGGTCGGGGGTCTTGCGAATGCTGTGGCCCCTGCCTGCCCGGCCGGGGCTCACCCACCTTGTGGGTGACCAGCGTGCCGTGGTCGTGCTGCCCAGCCTGGCCGGAGCTGACCTCCATCTCCACGTCGGCGGGTGTCCTGGGGCTGCCGGGGGTGTCAGCTCTGCCGGGGGCAGTGTCACGGGCCCTGGAGGGGAGGGGCCCTCGTTCCCAGGCCTCACCCACGGGCAAGGCCTCGTGAAAGGTGGGCCTGCAGAGCCCCGAGCTGGAGAGGAGCACCCCACTCAGAGGGCCGCCCGCAAGGCTGCGTCTGATGGGCTTTTCCTGCAGCCTGTGACCAGCTGCACCCCACCGGTGCCTCTGGTGCCCCCCCGGCCTGAGTGGGGGTGGGCTCTCCCCGAGGGCAGGATGGGCTCAGGACAGATGGGAGGGCTGACCAGGGTGGGATGCCCCCCACCACACTGGGACCCTGGACAGTCTAGAAAGGGGACAGGCCACGCTGGCCCCCGGTCCCCGGCCCTGAGTGGCCACAGCGAGTCTGCCCAGGAGCTCCAGCATCAGGCCAGGAGGCAGGCCTCGCAGGGCCCCTGCTGATAGGAGAAGTGGGAGCCAACCCCTTCCTACCGTGCAGCAGCCCTAGGCCTGGCTTCACCATGCATGTCCAGAGCCTGTGGGCAGAGAGCTCCTCCTCAGGACGCAGACCCCCAGGAGCCCCGGGGCCGGGGGGCAAGGCGGCAGGGTTTTCACCGGCTCTCACCAGGATGGGCTGCCCCCTAAGTTTAGATCGGAGGGACATGGGGAGCCCCGGGGAGGGTTCAGGCACCCTTAAGGGTAAAGAATCCGGGAGGCCTGGACCTGCAAACGCCAGAGGAGACACGGGGGGCGGGAGGCGGCTCGCCTACCTGTGGCTGAGGTGGGGCAACCCTTTGTGAGTCAGCGGGGAGGGCGGAGGCCAGCACCTGTGAGCGGCAGCAGGGGTGCCGCCTCAGCGGTGCCCGGCCCGCTGCCCACCTGCACCCCCAAGTCCCCGCCTGCCTGGTGGGCCTGCGGGAGCCTGGCTTATCTGTGTGACTTATTTCCAGTACCGCTTTTAAAATGTTCTTATTTCATAGCAACAGTCACGCCCTGTGGTAAGGGCTCCAAGTGGGTGGATTAATGCAGCTCAGAAGCGCCTCCTCCAGGCAGCCCTCCAGCTAAGACACCCAGTGCCTGGCCCTGGGTGACCGGGGCGTCAGGGGCCCGGGCCACAGCTGGAGACCAGAGTGAGCCTTCCTTTGTGCACAGGGAGCCCTCTTTCCCCACACACCAGCCCAGCCTGGGGCAAGGGGCACCCCATCAGCTGGCGATTTTGCTGGTGCCGCTTGCCCAGACCCCGGGCTGGGCAGAGGTGGCCAGGCCAGACAGCCCTGTTCCTCCAGGTTCCTGCCCCGTGAGGCCGAACTGCCGGGCGAGGCTGAAGCCAGGAGATCGAGGCTGCGGCTGAGGCAAGCAGGGCTGCGCCGGCTGGGGGTCCGCAGCGGCTTCCGGTGGCTCCGCCTCCAGGTCCCAGGACTCATCCGTGAGCCCGTCTAGAGCCTTGCGCCCCTCCTACCCCAAGGCCTCGATGGCCCTAGCGCTCAGGACAGTGTGGGCTCAACACCCGGCCGCCCGCCCTGCGGCCTGCTGGAGCCGCTGGCCCCGAGCCCTGGGCCCAAGCAGAGGCAGCCGCCTCCTCTCACCTTGGCCTTGCCCAGGAAATCCACAGGCTCCAGGCACTCCACGTGCCGCCTATGGGGCCGGAAGACCTCACCCCTGGGGACCTGCCGAGGCTGCAGGGGGACCTGTTTCTGGAGGGGGCCGGATAGGGGAGCCCTGAGTGCCAGGAGCTGCCGGGGCCTCAGAGCAGGACGGCCCACCCCCCAACTCTCATGGCCTGTGGGAGGCCTATCCCCCCCAGGGCACGCAGGCCCCCCGCCTCCAGACGTTTCTTATGTGAGCCCCAAAACTGCAGGCTGTGGGCCCGGCAAGCCCCCCAGGTCAGCTCAGGAGCCTGGCTCCCCTCACCTGCCCCCTCGCCTGTCCCTTACCTGCACTTGGCCCAGGGCAATGTCCAGGTCATTGTGGACCCCTTCCGGCCCCTTGGAGATGGCGTCCCTCAGGCTGCTGGTGGCCTCTGCCCAGAGCCCCAGCTGGCTCTGCACTGCAGCCACATTGAACAGCACCTGGGGGCGGGGGGCGGGGGGACAGCAGGCCCAGCATTCCCCTCCCCCACAGGGCCACCATCTGGCCCCGAACCTGGCCCCACCCCTGACCCTGCACTGGTCCAGCCCCTGAGCTGTGCAGACGCAGTGGCCCAGGGCTCTCCCAGGTGCCCCCTGGCTCCCGCCCTGGGGTGGGCTCTGCCTGGCTGGTTTCTCTCTGGACCCCCCAGCCAGAGCCAACCAGCCCTCCCTGCTTCTCCTCTGCTCTCAACGTCAGGCCATCTCCCGTCTTCAGAAACATCCGCTCAGCCTTCACGCCTGTCCTGCGTTTGGCCTGACCCCTTCCTGCCCGTGCTGCCTCGTTCCCTGAACCCCCAAGAGTCTGGGACACTATCTGAGGGGCGCCTCTTGTCTGCCCCTCCCCTCCTGAGCTGGGCAATAGCAGCGTGGTCGCCCAGTGCTGCTGGGAGGACGGAGCACCTCCCGGGACAGCCTCTGTGCCCGCGCTGTGCAGGGACTGTGCGCGCCCAGGGCCGCTGCCACGGGGCTGCCCGGGCCACGGATGCCAAGCCCACACCCCGTCCTGCAGGCCAGGGCCTGGCCCACCCTGGTGGGACTCCCCCCATGGCTGACCTCCCGGACCCTGCAGCTCGAGGCTGCAAGGCGGCGTTTCTGGGAGCGGTGGGAGAACCTCCCAAGCCTTTCTCTCAGTGCCGGCCACGTCCCAGGAGGCCAGGAATTGAGCCAAGCACCAAGCCCAGGGCAGGGATGCCAGGGCCCACTGCCAGGCCAGCTCCCGCCCTGCCCACCCCGCCACCTCTCGCTGACCTCCGACACTGCCCTCTCCTGCTGGGATTTTGGGGCCCCTCTGGCCAGAGGGAGCACCTCAGTTAACTCGGGCCCACCTGCCACGGTGACAAGATGACAGGGCCCAGAGGGTGGGGCCAGCCCTGGAAGGACCCCCGGGAGGCCCGCCCACAGACAGCCCCCAGGGCCCAGCCACACCGCCTCCTGGTGGCCCGCTCCCCGCATGCTCACCTCCCAGGCTTGCAGCTTGAACCGCAGGCCCAGCTGGGTGTAGTCGATGGCGGTGTTGTCCCTCAGCTGGGCCAGGGTGCGCTGGAAGTCGGACAGGGCCTCCTGGAACCTGTGGGCAGCCGGGGAGCCTGGTGTGGGGGCCCTGGGCGGCCCCAGGGCAAGGGCGCCACCTTGGCCCGGACCCGCGCCCCGCCCTAGCCCCTCCTGCAGCACGGGGGCAGCGGTGGTCCGCAGGCCGCAGCACATGTGGTCCACACAGACGGCCCTCTCCTGAACCTAGGGGTGCAGAGGGCCCTGCCTGCCTCCGGGGTCTCCGTCCTGCAGGCCTCCCTACCCAGACCCCGGCTGGAAGCCCCAACCCCAACCAGGATCCTCATTGCCCCCAGGGAGGCTTCCGGGCTGACGAGAAGGAGGTCACCCCAGAGCCCGCCCACCCTGCGTAGGGCCTCCTGTGGGCGCCGGGCCTGCCCTGCAGCTCTGATTCCTTCTCTGGGAAGGGCCTGGCGCAGAGAGCCGGGTGGGCAGAGGAACCCCCTACCCTGCCGAGTCCCGGGATGCACCATTCCTCCAGCCCCGCCCTGGGTTTCCCGAGGGCAGAATGGGCAGAATCATGCCGTCCCCGCAGTCCAGGGCGTAGGAACGGAGGAGGGGAGCCGGCAGAAGCGGTCTGTGACCCTCTTCTGCACAGGCCCCAGGGTCACTGTGCAGCCAGCGTGGGGACAGAGAGACACGCCCCAACGTGACACGATCCTGTCCCCGGACTCCACGGAGCAGTCCGGGGAGAGCTGGCCAGAGGAGGTGACCACAGGCAGAGAGGAGCACAGGAAGGACTCTGCAGAGACGAAGGGCAGGCGGAGGCCAGCACCTGTGAGCGGCAGCAGGGGTGCCGCCTCAGCGGTGCCCGGCCCGCTGCCCACCTGCACCCCCAAGTCCCCGCCTGCCTGGTGGGCCTGCGGGAGCCTGGCTTATCTGTGTGACTTATTTCCAGTACCGCTTTTAAAATGTTCTTATTTCATAGCAACAGTCACGCCCTGTGGTAAGGGCTCCAAGTGGGTGGATTAATGCAGCTCAGAAGCGCCTCCTCCAGGCAGCCCTCCAGCTAAGACACCCAGTGCCTGGCCCTGGGTGACCGGGGCGTCAGGGGCCCGGGCCACAGCTGGAGACCAGAGTGAGCCTTCCTTTGTGCACAGGGAGCCCTCTTTCCCCACACACCAGCCCAGCCTGGGGCAAGGGGCACCCCATCAGCTGGCGATTTTGCTGGTGCCGCTTGCCCAGACCCCGGGCTGGGCAGAGGTGGCCAGGCCAGACAGCCCTGTTCCTCCAGGTTCCTGCCCCGTGAGGCCGAACTGCCGGGCGAGGCTGAAGCCAGGAGATCGAGGCTGCGGCTGAGGCAAGCAGGGCTGCGCCGGCTGGGGGTCCGCAGCGGCTTCCGGTGGCTCCGCCTCCAGGTCCCAGGACTCATCCGTGAGCCCGTCTAGAGCCTTGCGCCCCTCCTACCCCAAGGCCTCGATGGCCCTAGCGCTCAGGACAGTGTGGGCTCAACACCCGGCCGCCCGCCCTGCGGCCTGCTGGAGCCGCTGGCCCCGAGCCCTGGGCCCAAGCAGAGGCAGCCGCCTCCTCTCACCTTGGCCTTGCCCAGGAAATCCACAGGCTCCAGGCACTCCACGTGCCGCCTATGGGGCCGGAAGACCTCACCCCTGGGGACCTGCCGAGGCTGCAGGGGGACCTGTTTCTGGAGGGGGCCGGATAGGGGAGCCCTGAGTGCCAGGAGCTGCCGGGGCCTCAGAGCAGGACGGCCCACCCCCCAACTCTCATGGCCTGTGGGAGGCCTATCCCCCCCAGGGCACGCAGGCCCCCCGCCTCCAGACGTTTCTTACGTGAGCCCCAAAACTGCAGGCTGTGGGCCCGGCAAGCCCCCCAGGTCAGCTCAGGAGCCTGGCTCCCCTCACCTGCCCCCTCGCCTGTCCCTTACCTGCACTTGGCCCAGGGCAATGTCCAGGTCATTGTGGACCCCTTCCGGCCCCTTGGAGATGGCGTCCCTCAGGCTGCTGGTGGCCTCTGCCCAGAGCCCCAGCTGGCTCTGCACTGCAGCCACATTGAACAGCACCTGGGGGCGGGGGGCGGGGGGACAGCAGGCCCAGCATTCCCCTCCCCCACAGGGCCACCATCTGGCCCCGAACCTGGCCCCACCCCTGACCCTGCACTGGTCCAGCCCCTGAGCTGTGCAGACGCAGTGGCCCAGGGCTCTCCCAGGTGCCCCCTGGCTCCCGCCCTGGGGTGGGCTCTGCCTGGCTGGTTTCTCTCTGGACCCCCCAGCCAGAGCCAACCAGCCCTCCCTGCTTCTCCTCTGCTCTCAACGTCAGGCCATCTCCCGTCTTCAGAAACATCCGCTCAGCCTTCACGCCTGTCCTGCGTTTGGCCTGACCCCTTCCTGCCCGTGCTGCCTCGTTCCCTGAACCCCCAAGAGTCTGGGACACTATCTGAGGGGCGCCTCTTGTCTGCCCCTCCCCTCCTGAGCTGGGCAATAGCAGCGTGGTCGCCCAGTGCTGCTGGGAGGACGGAGCACCTCCCGGGACAGCCTCTGTGCCCGCGCTGTGCAGGGACTGTGCGCGCCCAGGGCCGCTGCCACGGGGCTGCCCGGGCCACGGATGCCAAGCCCACACCCCGTCCTGCAGGCCAGGGCCTGGCCCACCCTGGTGGGACTCCCCCCATGGCTGACCTCCCGGACCCTGCAGCTCGAGGCTGCAAGGCGGCGTTTCTGGGAGCGGTGGGAGAACCTCCCAAGCCTTTCTCTCAGTGCCGGCCACGTCCCAGGAGGCCAGGAATTGAGCCAAGCACCAAGCCCAGGGCAGGGATGCCAGGGCCCACTGCCAGGCCAGCTCCCGCCCTGCCCACCCCGCCACCTCTCGCTGACCTCCGACACTGCCCTCTCCTGCTGGGATTTTGGGGCCCCTCTGGCCAGAGGGAGCACCTCAGTTAACTCGGGCCCACCTGCCACGGTGACAAGATGACAGGGCCCAGAGGGTGGGGCCAGCCCTGGAAGGACCCCCGGGAGGCCCGCCCACAGACAGCCCCCAGGGCCCAGCCACACCGCCTCCTGGTGGCCCGCTCCCCGCATGCTCACCTCCCAGGCTTGCAGCTTGAACCGCAGGCCCAGCTGGGTGTAGTCGATGGCGGTGTTGTCCCTCAGCTGGGCCAGGGTGCGCTGGAAGTCGGACAGGGCCTCCTGGAACCTGTGGGCAGCCGGGGAGCCTGGTGTGGGGGCCCTGGGCGGCCCCAGGGCAAGGGCGCCACCTTGGCCCGGACCCGCGCCCCGCCCTAGCCCCTCCTGCAGCACGGGGGCAGCGGTGGTCCGCAGGCCGCAGCACATGTGGTCCACACAGACGGCCCTCTCCTGAACCTAGGGGTGCAGAGGGCCCTGCCTGCCTCCGGGGTCTCCGTCCTGCAGGCCTCCCTACCCAGACCCCGGCTGGAAGCCCCAACCCCAACCAGGATCCTCATTGCCCCCAGGGAGGCTTCCGGGCTGACGAGAAGGAGGTCACCCCAGAGCCCGCCCACCCTGCGTAGGGCCTCCTGTGGGCGCCGGGCCTGCCCTGCAGCTCTGATTCCTTCTCTGGGAAGGGCCTGGCGCAGAGAGCCGGGTGGGCAGAGGAACCCCCTACCCTGCCGAGTCCCGGGATGCACCATTCCTCCAGCCCCGCCCTGGGTTTCCCGAGGGCAGAATGGGCAGAATCATGCCGTCCCCGCAGTCCAGGGCGTAGGAACGGAGGAGGGGAGCCGGCAGAAGCGGTCTGTGACCCTCTTCTGCACAGGCCCCAGGGTCACTGTGCAGCCAGCGTGGGGACAGAGAGACACGCCCCAACGTGACACGATCCTGTCCCCGGACTCCACGGAGCAGTCCGGGGAGAGCTGGCCAGAGGAGGTGACCACAGGCAGAGAGGAGCACAGGAAGGACTCTGCAGAGACGAAGGGCTGCCAGAGAAGGAAGAGGGCACGTCTGTGTTCACCTCTCCAGCTGGAAGTTGGCCACTCCGCGCTGAAGGAAGCCGACAGCCAGGCAGGCGTCCTTGGTCACCGCCTGGTCAAACGCCTGTGGACAGAAACGTCTGTGGACTGCTTAGGCCTGTAACCCCGTCACCACCGTGTCACAGATGGGGATGCCCAGCAGTGGGTCAAGGAAGCCCATCGGCTACATGACGGTCACCTGCAAGAGAAAGTCTCCCTCGCCTGCCCAGGGGCCTCTGGGTCCAAGGGGCGCAGGCGTCACGGCTTCAGCGCAAACCTGCCTGGACTCCCCAGGTGTTTTCTGGTGACTGCTCGGGGGTAGTTAGTTAACAGACCAACTTGTTAACCACGAGGACAAGGAAACGCTCCAGCACGTTGATAATAGTTACCTCCCTGGGAGGGAGTTAAGACTGTTGTCTCTTTCAAGCCCTAGTTTTGGTAGTTCACACAAAAGACACACGTCTCATCTATTAGAATCAGAAAGAACAGCATGAAAGCCTTAATATGTGTGTGAAGCCCAGCTCTTCCTGAAACGGAACTCAGAAATGATGTCGTCTATTCCTAAGGACAGCAGCCATCAGTTAAACACAAGCAAAAGGAGTGCATCCAGCAGCCATCAGTTAAACACAGGCAACTGGCGGGTGTCATGGTCCCACTCGAGCAAACCGGGCTGCGTTTGGGCTTGTTGAGCTGAGTCTGACCGAGGCTGAGGGTCAGCACTCGGGCACTGATGTGGCCGCTTAGCACGAGGGAAACCCTTTTACCCTGCCACACAGAGTGGCCGGATAGGAGCTTCTGGGGGCCTCCTGCCAGAGATGGAGCCCCAGCTCCCCTCACCCTGTCCAAGTCAGCTTCATTGATCGTAGCCGTTCCATCTGCTTTTTAAAATTTTCCAACCAACATGCCTCTGCTACTCCATCTCCGATTAGGGTGGAGGAGAATTTAACGTGCACATGATTGGCCCGGAACCTCTGTCCCCTCTCTCTGATTAAATCAAGGTTTAGAGGAGGTAGTGATTGGACTGGCCTCATTCCACCGACCCCGTGGTGTCCAGTGATGACATCCCCATTGCTGGATAACATTTTAACACTGACATTGCTGCTGAGATAACTGTAGATTCGAACACATATGTGAGGAACGACAGGGCAGGCCCCTTGGACATGTTTTCAGTAGCCGTCGTCGTTGGCCTGAACAACATGGGAACCTGGCTCTTTCTGGGGGCCCTCGGAGACCCGAGCAGTGTGCAGGGTGCTACTGCTTTTTGTCATCACCCATGGGATGTGCACCACCGTGATGAACCTGGAGGCCTGAAGGGCAGGGATGGCCCTGCCAGGCCCTCAGCAGAGGCAGGTGTGTGCGTGCCCGTGCATACATCTGGCTCTTGGTTCTGCTTTGGGGAGTGGGTGGGGGCAGGTGAGCACACAAATCTGGGGCTTAGGCACCAACCAGAGACTGTCTCCTGGCAATCGCCACAGGTGTCTGCTGAAGACCTGATCCGAAGCCCGCACCCCGGCAACCCTCCAGCCCCGTCCAGCCTCGAGCTTCTGCAGGCACCTTAGCACCTCCATCAAGAGCACCCGAGCCAGGGCTCACCCGGCCTTTCCGCAGGACGGCAGAGCAGGGCAAACGGTCCCCACAAGCGGAGGCTGTGCTGGAGCCTCGCGACCCCATCCTGGCCCTGACGCAGCTCAACAGGGTCCCCTCTGGACACACACCGGTGCACCTGCTTAGGTGTTCGCTGAGGCAGAACGCTGGGGTGGGGGGAGTCCCGGGTGGCCATCAGGGAAGATGCCTGGGAGCCTTGGGCTCACCCTGCAGCGATCGCACCACGCATTGCCACCCTACCCCTCCAGCCCGGCCACCAGGCGCAGAGAGCTGCATCGCCTGAGGTGGGGTCTCCGCGACAAAGCCTGGGGGCCCCCTGGCTCACCCGCAGCGCGGCCTCCGGGTCCCCGGCCAGCAGGTGCACGCAGCCCACGTTGAAGCTCACCCTGGCGGGCGGCTCCGAGACGCTCGAGAAGAGGCGCAGGGCGCAGTCCCAGTCCCCGCGCGCCACGGCCTGCGCGCCCTGGTGCCAGTCGCGCAGCAGGTCCCCGAGCGAGGCCATGGCGGAGTGGACCTCGCCTGGCCCACGCGGAAGTCGGCGCTTCCCGGCCGGATCGCGGGAGGCGCAGGGGGCGGCTGTGACGGTCTTGCCGCGGGCCCGGGTGTGCTGGGGGCAGAGGACCGCGGGGCCGGGGACCCGGAATCCGGAGACCAGCGCGGGCCGAGGGAGCCCTTCGAGGCGGACAGAAGGGGCGAGGACACCTCCGGCGCCAGGTACTAGGTGCGGGCGGGGCGGAGCGCGGAGCGCCAGGTGCGTCAGGTGCGCCGGAAGGCCTGCAAGCCCCGCCCGCCTGACCACGCCCCCACCGGAGCCCGGCCCCGCCC
>SJYR01003467.1:140145-165474 GCA_006410655.1 Kobus ellipsiprymnus
CCTCGCGGGCCGGCGCTGGACGCGGGCGCCGCTGGGGGGGCCGGCCCCGGAGGGGCGCTGGGGGCGCGGCGCGGAGGCTGGCCGCGGCCCCGGGCCGACGACCCTGTGGGGGCGTCCGTCAGGCCCTCGGCCCGCCGGCGGGGACGCGTGAGGGCCCCGGGCCCGCCCTGCGTCGGGGCCACACCGTGACCGGCGGAAGCCCTTCCTCTCCGCGGGGAGAGCGGGAGCCCCCGGGGCTGTGCGCCCGCCCTCGGGGCGACGCGGGCCGCGCTCGGGCGCCGGGCTCTGTCCCGCGGGGCTCCCTCCGCGTCTCACGCGGCTCGCGCTCGCCCCGCGTGCCCCGGGGCCTTCGCAGAGGACGCGCTCCTGCAGCGGTGGGGCTGCGTCTGTCCGAGGCGCCCGCGGGCCGGGAGAGCCGCAGCGTCCCTCCTGCTCAGGGGGCCTGTCCTCGCGCTTCGGCCTTCGGCTGACGGCATGAGGCTCACCCATGTCACGGGGGGTCTGCTTTCTATCGCTTTGTCTACTGTTTTAAATGTTGATCTCATCTGAAAAATGCTTTCGCTGCAACATGTGACTCTTTGACCAAACACCTGGGCACCGCGGCCTTTCGAAGCCGGCGCAGAAACGTTACCGTCACTGCACGAACCCTGGAAACTCTCCCGGACACAGGCTCTGCCCTTATGCCGCGCATCCTCCAGGGTCTGGGGAGGTGTGTGTCCTGGGCGGCTGGCAGACAGCCACCTGCCTCCAACCCTGGCCACCCTCCCTGCTCAGTTGGGGCTGTGACTCTGCTTCCTTCCCTGAGGACCACAGTCGCTGAGGACAAGCCAGCAGGGCTGTGACACGATTCTTGTCAACTGGGAAGGCCTCCTGGGCCGCGCGCCCCCGAGGAGGCTGCTCTCTCACAGTGGGGCGCTGAGGTTCCCAAACTGCTGGCCTGGAGGTGGGCAGAGCCCCCACCTCTCACGTGCTCCTCTCCTCCCTGAATTCCTGTGTGGACGCTCCCTTCCTCAGACCAGACCTCCCAGCCCCCGGCCTCCCACAGCCCTGCCACAGGTCCTCAGGAAGCTCGCAGCCGTGAGGATTCCTGAGCTCAGCTGCGCCCTCCCACCTGCCCACTTGGGCCTCCTTTTTACTGCAGCCCCACACCCATCCTTACAGCTCGTGCCCTCTACCCACCAAAACCCCACCCACCAGTTCAGTTCACTTCAGTCGCTCAATCATGTCTGACTCTCTGCAACCCCATGGACTGCAGCACGCCAGGCTTCCCTGTCTATCATCTACTCCCGGAGCTTGCTCAAACTCATGTCCATCGAGTCGGTGACGCCATCCGACCATCTCTTCCTCTGTCATCCCCTTCTCCTCCTGCCCTCAATCTTTCCCGGAATCGGTCTTTTCCAGTGAGTCAGTTATTCACATCAGGTGGCCAAAGTATTGGAGTTTCAGCTTCAGCATCAGTCCTTTCAATGAATATTCAGGACTGATTTCCGTTAGGATGGACGAGTTTGATCTCCTTGCCGGCCAAGGGACTCTCAAGAGTCTTCTGCAACACCACATTTCAAAAGCATCAATTCTTTGGTGCTCAGCCTTCTTTATGGTCCAACTCACATCCATACGTGACCACTAGAAAAACCATAGCTTTGACTAGACGGACCTTTGTTGGCAAAGTAATGTCTGTTGCCAAAGAAATATGCTGTCTAGGTTGGTCATAACTTTTCTTCCAAGGAGCAGCCCCCCAAACTCTTGTCCAGTCCTTGGTCCCTCTATCCGGGCGGGAGAAGCCTGGCCCCACTGGCCTGTCTCTGTCCACAGTGGCCGTGAGCCTCATGTGGGTCCCGTGGCTCCTGCCCTGGGAGCTCGCCCCTCCCCTGGCCCAGGCCCTCCCCTTCCCTCCTTGGCCTCACCTCCATCCACCCTGCCTCCTAGCTGGAAGGGTCCCCGGTGCCTGCGCCCCAGACCTGCCTCCTCCCTGAGAGCCTGCCTGCTCCCTTGGAGCACTGCCCTGTCCCCAGAGTGTCTCCTGGGGGTGCCCCCCAGGTGTCATTTCCCCTCCATGCAGAAGTCCTGTGTTTCCTCCCACCTTGAACAGAAAGTCCCCGCCCTCAGCCCACGCGTCTCCTTGCTCCTTTACAGCCAGACTCCTTTTAAGAATCGGCAGGATTCAGTGTCTCCATTTCCTTTGCTGGGTGCTTTTTAGATACTGAGATGTGCCTCACAAATCATAAAGCTCACTTTTAAATGTACAGTTCCATGTTTTGTCAGATTCACAGAGCTGTGCCACCGTCGCCCCTAACGCATCCCCCACTGCAGCGCCCCCCCCACCACTCCCGCCCCATGCCTGTCTCTTATACACATCTGGCAACCAGTCATCCAGTGTCTGGATTCACCTCTTCTGGACTATTCTATAAACTGAATCACCAAGCGTGTAGATTTCTATCTGGCATCTTCCCCTCAGCATCGTGCCTGAGGTCCTCACGCATTGCAGTGATTCGTTCCTTTTCAGGCTGAGTCACTTCCACTGTGTGGATGGACCCATTTCGTTGGTGCGGGGGCATCCAGGGCGCCCGCTGTCTGGCTCTTGTGAGTTGCACTTGTGTGCGGGTGTTCCTGCGGCCTTGTGTTCTCTGTGCTCCTGGGCACACCCCCAGGAGGGGCGTTGCTGGGTCAGGCGCTCACTCGGCTAGCTCTTTGACCGACTTTACATAATGCTGCTGCTTCTTGATCCTGCCGGAGTGCCACCCAGAGTCCTGCCGGGGTTTCTGGCGGCCTCCTTGTGACTCATCCCCCTCGGAGCCTGGCCTCTGGGACACATGTCCTTTGGGTCTCCTGTGTTCCCCGCCCCTTCCACCCCCTCTGGGCACCGGCTCCCCCAGGTCCCATGGATTACCCTCTGGCTGTCCTCTGTGCCCACCAGTCTTGTGTTTTTCTGTGTTCACAATAAAAGAATGAGAAAAGGGACTTCCCTGGCAGCCCAGTGGCCCAGACCCCACACGTCCAGTGCCGGGAGCACAGGCTCAGTCCCCGTGGGGAACTGAAATCCCGCAAGCCTTGTGTTCTCTGTGCTCCTGGGCACACCCCCAGGAGGGGCGTTGCTGGGTCAGGCGCTCACTCGGCTAGCTCTTTGACCGACTTTACATAATGCTGCTGCTTCTTGATCCTGCCGGAGTGCCACCCAGAGTCCTGCCGGGGTTTCTGGCGGCCTCCTTGTGACTCATCCCCCTCGGAGCCTGGCCTCTGGGACACATGTCCTTTGGGTCTCCTGTGTTCCCCGCCCCTTCCACCCCCTCTGGGCACCGGCTCCCCCAGGTCCCATGGATTACCCTCTGGCTGTCCTCTGTGCCCACCAGTCTTGTGTTTTTCTGTGTTCACAATAAAAGAATGAGAAAAGGGACTTCCCTGGCAGCCCAGTGGCCCAGACCCCACACGTCCAGTGCCGGGAGCACAGGCTCAGTCCCCGTGGGGAACTGAAATCCCGCATACCTGAGGCACGGCCCCAAGAGCTAAAGACGGAGGAGGCGCCACTGCCGAGCCTGCCCCTGTGGCGCTGTAGCTCTGCCCCTTGGCCCAGAGCCGGAAGCAGCCTCGATGCCCCTCGGGGCGCTAGCCAGGCAGCCTCTGCGTCCACACCACAGGAGCCCACTCTGCGAAGGGCTGGGCACTGGGCACTCAGCAGCGACTCGTGTGTGCCTTAGGGGAGTGTGCCAAGTGAGCACGGATGCACAGAGGCCGGACTGGGGTTCCATCCGTGCAACCTGCCTGAAATGGCAGACGACGTGAACAGAGATGCGACCAGCGTTGCCAGGGCCGCTTGCAGATCAGGGCCTTGGGGCGACTCACGCGTGAGTGTGTGAGGGAACACACGGCCGTGAGGGCGCCGCGGCGCTGCCGTGCTCAGGCTCTCCTCTAACCCACACATCACCCTGCTTGTGATCTGGGGTGAAAGGGAGATGGGACGTCTCTTTATTATTTCTTACAAGTACATGCATATCTATAGTTATCTCAAAATGAAATGTTTAAAAAATCCTTAAGAAGGTTTCGATTACAAGTTTCTCTGTTTTACAGACGCCCTGGAAGTTGGAGTGATTCAGTGACTCTGAGGCTCTTCCAGCTCTGAAGAAGGTGGTTTGGAAACACTGGGTTGTGTCTGAGCTGAAATCTACTCCCCAGCAGCGGTGGAGGCATTGGGAGCGGCTTCCGTCAGGACGCTGTTCCACCTCTGGCCGTGAGAGCTCCCGGCCGCTCACGTCAGTAGCGCTGCTGAGACCGTTTGGAGCACACAGCTCACGCGTGAGTGTGTGAGGGAACACACGCCAGAGGGAGCCCCGGAGAGGGAACCGCTTCCTGAGGTAAGGACTCAGCTCAGAGGCCAGCTTAGCGCTGGAACTTGCTTCCCAGGAAACTTAATAGCTGGTTAATTCTGGAGCTCATGGGTCAATCAAATGGGCAGGAGTTTTGGATATTTGGGAATTGATTTTAGCCCAAGACAAGAGGTTGGGGTTTTTTGTTTTGTTTGTTTGTTTGTTTTTCCCCTTTTTAAACAATGGGCACATCCAAGAAAAAAGCCAAATGCCACGTAAGATTTTTCTCTCAGAAAATAATTGTAGGCTCACGTGTGACAGAGGCCCTTGGTGTCCAAGGTTACTGCGCGGAGCCTGGGTCCCCAGGCTGTGCCCGTCACACGAGTCTGTGGAGAGCCCCTCGACCCAGAGCTGGGTGACCACGTTTCCTGGGGGCTCAGCACACCCGCCGCTTCTGCTGCTCACTGACCACCGACCGTGAAGCCGGGTACTGAGGGCCCGTCCCGCCCCCGCAGGAAGCCTTGTGGAAGGAGGGGCAGCATGCTGGGCAGGGCGCGCTCAGACGCGAGCAGGGCTTCCCAGCCGGGCAGTCTGCACACCAGGGCAGCCATGCTTGCAAGCGGCTCAGGATCTGTCTCCTGGAGGTTCGGAGTTGAAAGGAGACTATAAACAGGGGAGCTGTAGCTGTGTCCTGCAGGACTCTGTGGGGAAGGGCTGCGTCTCCAGGGAGCCGGGCGTTGGATCCCCTGGACCTCAGGCGGCTCCCCACCTGTCTCTGCTCTCACAGACGGAGCCCCTCGTGCAGTTTCAGAGCAGAGGCCACGCTGCTGCTGCTCCCCGAGCCAGTTCCCACTCGCAGGCCCCCTGCACAGCCGTGTGGCATCCTGCCCACGACAGCTCTGTGGCCAGGGCCCATCCCCAGGTTGTGCCCTATCTCCAGGAGAAGCCAGAATGCAAGGAAGGGGAAGGAAACATGACATGAACCGGCAGCGATGAACCTGGAGGCAGAAACAGCCTGAAAAGAAGAAGCGTGTGTCACGTGGAATGAACAGAGCAGCGAGCGAGTGCTGCCCCAGCCGGGCAGGTGTGGCTTCTCGGGTCCAGAGGGAAGGGCCAGCCTTCGGGCCTCCAGGGAGGAGGGCCACCCGGAGGGAAGAGGGCCATCAGGGCTGTTACAACAAAAGGCAAGTCCAAGAAGCCTGCATTTAACCAGAAAGCATTCATCTCTGGTGGAGAGCAAACCAGGCCCCCCACCCAAAGTCAAAAATAAACAGAAGACACGGAAGGAAGCAGGCGGAATTACTATAGAGAAAAACTTAGAATGAATGATGCCATTTGCAGCAACGTGGATGGAGTTTGCAGCAACATGGATGGACCGAGACGTCATCATACTAAGCAAAGTAGGTCAAAGACAACAGCACATGATGCCTCTTACAGGTGGAATCTACAGTGTGACAGCAATGAACTTATCAATGAAACAGAAACAGACTCACAGATGTAGGTGCCAGACCTGGATTACCCAGGGGGAAAGGGGGGTATAGTTAGGATTCTGAATTAATGGGTACACACAACTCTATGTAAAACAGATAAACAACAAGGATCTATTTACTGTACAGCACAGAGAACTATATTCAATATCTTGTCATAATCTATATTGGAAAAGAATCTGAAAATATATATATAACTGAAGGAAAAAAAGACAAAAGTTAATTAAATACTTAAATCAGGAGGTATAAAATTAGTAAAACCAGAAGCTAGTTCTTTTTTAATTTTTCGCCATGTCGTACAGCTTGAGTCCCAAAGAAAGGCAATGCCAAAGAATGTTCAAACTACCGCACAATTGCACTCATCTCACATGCCAGCAAAGTAATGCTCAAAATTCTCCAAGCCAGGCTTCAACAGTACATGGACGGAGAACTTCCAGATGTTCAAGCTGGATTCAAAAAAGGCAGAGGAACCAGAGATCAAATTGCCAACATCCTCTGGATCATAGAAAAAGCAAGAGAATTCAAGAAAAACATCTACTTCTGCTTCTTTGACTACGCTAAAGCCTTTGACTGTGTGCATCAGAACAAACTGTGGGAAAATTCTTAAAAGAGATGGGAATACCAGACCACTTTACCTGCCTCCTGAGAAACCTGTATCCAGGTCAAGAAGCAACAGTTAGAACTGGATATGGAATAGCAGACTGGTTCCAAATAGGGAAAGGAGTATGTCAGGCTGTATATTGTCACCCTGCTTATTTAACTTCTATGCAGAGTACATCATGTGAAATGCCAGGCTGGATGAATCACAAGCTGGAATCAAGATTGCCAGGAGAGATATCAATAACTTCAGATATGCAAATGATACCACCCTTATGGCAGAAAATGAAGAGGAACTAAAGAGCCTCTTGATGAAAGTGAAAGAGGCGAGTGAAAAAGTTGGCTTAAAACTCAACATTAAAAAAATGAAGATCATGGCATCCAGGCCCATCACTTCATGGCAAATAGATGGGGAAACAATGGAAATAGTGACAGACTTTATTTTGGGGGGCTCCAAAATCACTGTAGGTAGTGACTGCAGCCGTGAAATTAAAAGACGCTTGCTCCTTGGAAGAAAAGCTATGACCAACCTAGACAGCATATTAAAAAGCAGAGACATTACTTTGCTGACAAAGGTCCATCTAGGCAAAGCTATGGTTTTTCCAGTGGTCATGTATGGATGTGAGAGTTGGACTATAAGGAAAGCTGCACGCCAAAGAATTGATGCTTTTGAACTGTGATGTAGGAGAAGACTCTTGAGAGTCTGTTGGACCACAAGGAGATCAAACCAGTCCATCCTAAAGGAAATCAGTCCTGAATATTCATTGGAAGGACTGATGCTGAAGCTGAAGCTCCAATCCTTTGGCCACCTGATGCAAAGAACTGACTCACTGAAAAAGACCCTGATGCTGGGAAAGTTGAAGGCAGGAGAAGAAGGGAACGACAGAGGATGAGATGGTTGGATGGCATCACCAGCTCGATGGATGTGAGTTTGAGTAAACTCCAGCGGTTGATGATGGACAGGGGAGTCTGGCGTGCTGCAGTCCGTGGGCTCACAGAGTCGGACCCGCCTGAGCGCCGGAACTGAACTGGTAGAGCTTGAGAGATCCTAGATCCCAACCAGGGACTGACCCAGGCCACCGCGGGGACAGCACCGAGCCCAGTCGCTGGGCCACCAGGGAAGCCCCCCAAAGCTAGTTCTTTGGAAAGACCAGGGATATGACCTTTTGCTAAGAGTGACTAAGGGAAAATGAAAGTGAAACAAATTCTGAACACTCATGAAAGGTGAGAACCACACACGTAAACAGCATATACACGGAACCCTGATGTTGGTGATAAACACGGGGACCTCCGTGCAAATCAGGGCCTCCTGTCAGAACAGGCCTGGGGGAGGGGGGTTGGAGTAGGCAGTGGGCGAAGACCAGCCGGGCTTAGAAGTGCTCGCTGTTTGGGCCCGAGATCCCAGCCCCCAGCCCTGGCTGCAGCCCAGGTCGCCCCGAGGCAGGACCGCCAGCCGCCCCTCGAGAGGGCAGGTGTGCCTGGCGGCGTGGAGAGCCGGCGACAGGAGAGGCCTGCCTTGCAGCTCAGACTCCTGGGCGCCGGGGTGGGTGCCCAACGTCCTCTCTAGAGCTAAGAGTCCATCGTAGTTTGCTGGGGTCCAGCCCCGGTGGATCCAGGGAATTCGAAGGTGGGGACGGCGTCGGCGTCTTTGGAAAAATACACATTTAATCACAGATATATAGAGAGATTAGAAACGGATAGTGTAGTAGGAAAATTAGTGGAGATAAAGCGGCTGAATAACTTGGTTTACATGGAATAGCATCCATGCTCCAGATGGGAATTCAGCCAGAAAAACGGAAGCAAGAAAGAAACGACATGGGGGAATCAGTCTTTCCGGAAACTGATCCGATTTCTTTATTTTTTGGGTTTGTTTATATACCTTTTTTTACATATAGGGATGAATACAGAGTCACATGGGGGTCAGCAGTCCTGACCTTCATCGAAATCAGGTGCTTCACATAAATGTATTAAAAAAAAGGTCTTAGGGGATTTACATCATCTTTTGGCCATGAGACCTGCTGACATTTTATGATCCTTTCTTTCTGATAACCAAAAAACTTATTTCTTCCAAGGGTGTTTTTTCTTAAACCAGGCACCACCCTCCAAATAAAGTTACATTCCTATAGGGTGAGGGTGTAGTGAGTTACAATCAAGAAAGGAATTTATTTAACCCAAGGTTAACATGATTAATCTTAAAGGTTAATACTTATTTCTCCTATATGCTAGTTATATTCATTATAAGGGCAGGGAACATGGAGATTTAGCAGCAAACATCAACCCAACAAGTGAAAATCCCTTCACCAATGTTCCCCTTAAGATCTATTTAGTCTTAAGATAGTGATAAAGTTACATTTTTACATAGCAAGGACACAGTGATTCATAACAAAGTACAGTGATCTATTACAAAAGAGAAAATTCATTAACTCAAAAAGTCTAGTATTGCTAACCTTAAAACTACTATATTTCATTTTCTATATTCCAAATACATTGATTAATATATTCCCAGGTGCCTAAGGATATGGAGGCCTGGCGGCAATCATTGACTCAACAATGAGAAAAGCCCTATGCTAATTAAGACTTTAAAAATACTCCAAAACTCTCTGTGCTGTTTATGGTTGAGAGGTAGTAAACAATCATGTGCGTAGTGGCAGGAGTATGGATAATCCTGTCACACAAGCTAGTCTGTCAGCAGAGAGGTTTGACCTGAGACACCCTTGTCACACCCAGGACAGGGAATTAGCAGCAATTATTGACACAACAAATGAAAAACCCTTCACCAATATAATTCCTAACCAACCCACTATACTAATAATTTCCAACTCCCCAAAAGAATTTGCCTTTAGTAAGTCTAAAACATCTCGTGCCTCTCAGGTTGGGAGGCTGTAAACAATCACATGTGGCCGGACGAACCTATACAGGTGGGCTAGATAACCTTCAGAGGAGTCCGTAAGCTGAAACACTCTTGTCACGCCCAGGAATTTTTATTGCCTTGAAGCTGCACGTTAACTCCTTCTCCGAGAGAAATGGTTATGGGGGAGAGCCCCCCGTAAAGTCAGAGGTGTAGGTGAGAGCATAAAACAGACTCTGGTTTTGGGGTAGATGCTCGGGAACAGGGGGTTTCCTGAGGCTTGATCACGCCTTTGCGTATGCCAAGCCTCCTTCCTCATGACCTTTGCCATGGGCGGAGTTCCTCACGCTGGCTCCCAGCAGTAGTTTAACTTTCAAAAATAACTTTGTGGTTTGATTATTTTTTCATGAATACGAGGTGGAGTGTGTTCATCGTGTAATATCTAGAAGATTCAGAGAGTGAAAGAGAAGACCCAGAGGGCTGGTGGGTGGCCCCAGTCCGAGTGGGTTGGGGCCCGAGGCCCTGTGTTGCCAGCAGCTGCTTTGGTGACAGTTTCGTGCCACATGGGGAGGCTTTGTCCCCGCGACAGTAAATAGTCCATGTAAGATGCAGTTTCTAAGGTGCTTCCCAGGCAGCTCAGCGGCAGAGAGTCCACCTGCAGTGCCGCAGACTGGGGTTTGCTTGCTCCTTGGAAGGAAAGCTGTGACCAGCCTCAGTCAGAACAGGCAGGGAGCAGGAACCTCCCCCCAGATGGTGGGGCTGCTGACCGCTGGTCTCTGCCTCTGCCCCGCCACCGCCTGGCACCCAGTGAGAAAGGGTCCTGAAGAGCTTTGTGGCCCAGACTCCCGGGGCTGGTTCCTGCATGCTGCAGGGGAAGCGCTGCGCCGTGGGAGGCCGGGGCGGTGATCCAGGGGGCCGGAGACCACCGCCGCAGTGTCCCTGAAAGTCGCCGTCTGAGTTTAGAGTTGGCGACTTTGATTTTTAAGGAAAGGAACAATCCTGAAGTCAAATCAAGAAGTTAAAAATCAAGCCCCAGGGAAGGAGGGAGTGAGAAAGACGGACTGCCCAGTGTTGCCCAGTGTGGGCGAGGAGCCTGGTGACGACGGGGGAGCTTCCCATGGCTGCTGCCCTGGAGGCGCCCACAGGCTCCCCAGAGTCGAGTGCCAGCCACGTCTGGCCTGGCACACTGCAGAGAGGCGGCAGGCATCCACACGGGCCACGGCTGGGCCCACAGCAGTGCCCCGCGGTGTGGACAAGCCCTGTCCTTGGTGGACGGAGCTGGATGAGAAGGATGGCTCTTTTCATGAGGCGTCCTGAGCAGGTGCAGCCGCCAGGGCTGGGGCGGGGGCAGTGATCTCCGGGCAGCGGTGGCTCTGGGTTAGAGGTGACGGTTGCCCGCGCCTGCACGTATTAGAGACGCTGGGTTGTGCGCTTTAGGAAGTCAGTTCCACGGTCTGTGGATTGCATCTCCATGAAGCTGTAAAGGCGTCCCTGGGATGAGCGCACGCCGCTGAATTCCGCTTGAGGGGCGCCCCCGTCAGCGCTGTTGCTTTGCTGAAGAGGCCTGAGCGGCCCCATCGCAGGGGCCCAGCCTTCCGCCACTGTGCCTCGGGCGTCCGGGGCGGCTCTGGGGTGGTGACCCCGTCCTGCACTGGGGACAGCAGGGTGACTCCTGCAGCCATTATGCCGAGCAGTGGCTGAGGATCCGGGCATCCGCTCATCCTGCCGAGGCCCCGGTATCGCGGTGGGGAGGCAGCTGGGGCCGCCAGGGCCACCCTCCTCCCTGGTCAGCGGCGTTTCTCCAGAGCAGTGTGTCCAGCAGAATTACCTGAGCCGCAGGTGTGCCTTTAAATGCTGTGACAAGAAAGAGGCAAGCTACTTTTAATGGTACACTTCATTTACGCCTAGTGCGCCCCCCGTGCTCCTCTTCCCGAATGCAGCCGACGCAGAGAAGCCCGCAGTTGCCTGCTGGCGCCCCGAGCGTGTGCGGCGGCCTGCCAGGTTGCGGGCGCGGAGGAGGATGTGGCGAGCTGGGCGCTGGGCCTCGGGCGCCCGGATCCCGGGCTGAGCCCCGCCTCGCCGCCGAGCTCCTGCTCGGGCCCTCCCGGGGAGGCAGAGCCTGGGCCGGCAGCCCCCTCGCCACGGCAGCCCCCCGCCGTGGAGGCATGGGGAATGCCTGCAGGGACGCGCAGCCAGCGCCCCGTGTTTGTGGGAAACAGGGCGAAGGGAGCGGGACTCGGCCTCCCAGCAGAGTGCAGTGCTGACCCCGTCAGTCCCCGCGGCGTGGAGAGGCCTCGTGCTGTGCTCTCCTGGGCCGGGCCGTGGATGGGCGGTGGACACAAGGCCTGGGCCTGAGCAGCAGCGTGGCTCCTGCGGGGTCCTGAAGCCCTGCTGTCTGGCTCCTTGAGAGGAGGTTTGGGGTCAGGAACTCGGACCCTCCTCTCCTCGTGGTGCCCCCGAGCCAGGCCACGTCCTCCACGTCCTCTGGGCTCCCGCGGGGTCTCAGGCTTCCCGGCTGGGGCACCACCCGTTCACAAAGCCGCTTTGAGGGGGATGACAGGCCCGAAGGACGCACCCCAGCCTGGCCTGGCCTCCGGTGGACGTGAGCGGTTGAAGAGCCAGTGCGGGGGGGGCGGGGGCAGGAAGGGACGCGCCCACGAGCGCCTGCTCTGAGCCCCCTCCTGCCCCACACGGGGGCTGGGGGCTCCGCTGGAGGGGGCGGCATCCCCGAGGGTGGGCCTGCTGGAGTCCTCTTTCTCCTCGGGGTCTCCTCGGGCCTGGCTGAGGGCAGAGTTCAGGACACTTCTGCCTGGGGGCCAGCCTGCTCAGCGTGCCAAGCAGGAGGGTGGAGGCACAGCCGGGGGCGGCATCACCTGTAATCTGCAGCAGCCCGGGCGGCGCCCAGGTGGGTAACCCAGCCACCTCTCAGGAGGAAGCAGCTGGCCTGCAGGGCTTCTCTCTGGAAACCCCCGTCCCCTCCTCCGGTTTGAGTCCATTTCTCTGGGGGTTTGGTGTCTGACAGGGGCTCCCTGCCCAGGTGTGGGGCGGAACTGAGAAGCAGGAGCCTTCGGGGTGAGCCGGGATCTCTGAGGCGGCTGGTCACGTTCCAGGGCTCCCTGCAGGGGTGTGGCTCAGCCGAGCCCCTTTCAGCAGAATCAACTCTAAACGAGTTGTATTTGGTGACTCTGATTTAGAGAAGGTTCAAAAACTGGAGGCGGTGCTCACCTGGGGCCTCCGTCCCTGGGACGGCCTATTTGCCTGGTGTGCGCTGCAAACCCAGCACCACCATTGCACCTTGTTTCATTTTAAAATGAGGTCAGTTTATAAGGGCTGCAGTGGGGTGAACTTGAACTTGGTAGCTGCCAGCTGTTTTCCGTCTCAGAAGCACGTAGTTACTGATTTCAGATTCTGGGGCTTGGGAACAGACCAGAGCTGAGCTTTGCTGGCCAAGGAAGGTCTGGGTCTGTCTGCCTGACCTGGGGCTGGCCTGAGAGGAGAGCCCATTGCCTGCCTCACGTGGCCAGGCATTGGCCCTGTGCCCTGAGAGAAAGTGGGAAAGTGGCCCCGCAGAAGGAGGTGGAAATATACCCCCAGCGAAGCCTTGGAATGGTAGAGGTTGGCCCTCGTCGAGAAGATCGGGAAACACACCCTCCCTCAGCAGAGCCACTGGGCCACCTGCCCCCGTCCTGGCTGTTGGTGTTCAGCCATTCAGTTGTGTCCGACTCTTTGTGACCCCATGGACTGCTGCACGCCACGCTTCCCTGTCCTTCACTGTCTCCCAGGGTTTGCTCAGACTCATGTCCACTGAGTTGATGATGCCATCCAGCCGTCCCATCCTGTCGCTGCCTTCCCCTGCTCTGTCTTTCCCAGCATCAGAGTCTAATGAGGTGCCTCTTTGCATCAGGTGCCCAAAGTAGTGGAGCTTCAGCTTCAGTGCTTCCAATGAATATTCAGGGTAGATTTCCTTTAGGGTTGACTGGTTTAAACTCCTTGCAGTCCAGTGGGACTCTCAAGGGTCTTCTCCAGCACCACAAATCAAAAACATTCGGTTCTTCATTGCTCAGCCTTCCTTAGGTCCAACTCTCACGTCTGTACGTGACTACTGGACAAACCATAGCTTTGACTATATGGACCTTTGTCGGCAAAGTAAAGTCTCTGCTGCTTAATACACTGTCTAGGTTGGTCATAGCTTTTCTTCCAGAGAGCAAGCATCTTCAAATTCTATGGCTGCAGCCACCATCTGCAGTGATTTTGGAGCCCAAGAAAATAAAGTCTCTCACTGTTTCCATTTTTTCCCCATCTATTTGCCAAGAAGTGATGGGACCGGATGCCATAATTTTAGTTTTTTGAGTGCTGACTTTTAAGCCAGGTTTTTCACTCTCCTCTTTCACCTTCATCAAGGCTCTTTAGTTCCTCTTCACCTTCTGCCCTTACAGTGGTATCATCTGCATATCTGACCAGCAAAGTGGATGCCTGCAGGGGAAAGAAGGCCGTCGAGGCCTTGCGCTTGGACAACCCCGACTGGCTCACGTGGAAAGAGCCCGAGCGTGAAGCGTGGGGCCCTGCTGGCCCGGCTCCCCTGGAGGGCGGGGCTTGGGCAGACGGGGCCTTCGCTGCTGCTCGTCTCTACGTGTGTTCCCTCCGTGTGCATGTTCAGTTGTGTCCGGTTCTGTAACCCTTTGGACTGTAGCTTGCCAGGCTCCTCTCTCAGATTTTTCAGGCTGCTGGTCTTTACTACTAAAATAAAACCTCCATTTTTTCACAGAGGAAATGTCCCTGGGGTCACACAGGGGTGGAGTGGCCTGGGGGCTGGACTGTGCTGGGAAGGAGGGGACTATGGGCTGGAGGCCCTCTCAGAAGCCCCATGGCACCCATGGGCCCTGCCTGCAGCGGGACTGGAGGCCAGGAGAGGAGGCCTGTTTGGAGTTTCCTTAAAGCAGTCGACTGCTCTCAGCCGTGCACGGGTCCCACCCTCAGCCCCACCAGGAGCTCATTGCCTCCGGGCTCATTGGCTGGGTCGGTGGGTGGGCGTGGCCATGCGCTCTGCAGGGTCAGGGCTCCAGAAGCAGCCAGCAACGGTGGGGACCACATGGAGCCTGCCTGGCCAGAGGAGCACTCAGCCCGGGGGCCTGGGTGGGGCCTGGCTGATGAGGGTGACAAGAGGAGGAGCCGGGCTGGGCTCCCAGGGAGGGGCCCTGTACCGCCTCCAGCCCCTCCTGTTGGGGACCCTCTGGCTGGCCCCAGGGTTACCCCCCACCCCAGGCCAGACCGGTCCCAGAGGTGCTGGGGTCACAGTGGGGTCACAGGGGCATAGCGGGCCATGGAGCTGGACCAGCCTTTGTGCCCGGCGCTGCCCCAGGGCCCCAGGGGATGGACAGACAGTGGACACGTCAGACAGGAGGGCGAGGGGTATGAGTGGCACCTCCCCACATGCAGGACACGCTCGTCCCGCTGCACCCTGGCTGGGCCCCAGTGTGGGCAGGACCCCGGGACGTCACTGCCTGCAGAGGGGCCCAGAGGCCGGTTCTGGCCTCGCCTGGCCACACAACACTGCTCTCCCCATCCAGGTGTGAACACCTGCCTGTGCCCCCTCCCTGGGTGCCCTGAGGGTGTGGCAGCTGGGAGAACCGGCCCCCCCAGCCCCCCAGAGAGGGGGTGCTGTGGGGATGGGCCTCTGCATTAGAGACCCCAGCTGCCGGGAATGGCAGTCCTCCCACCCCAAGTCCTGCCAGGGTTGGGCCAGACTTGGGGTGGGAGGTGGGCAGAAGGCATCTGGGATTAGGTCCCAGCAAGGGGTAGGCAGGGGCGGACAGCTGGGTTTTTCCCAGTGGTGCCTGGGCAGACGGGCCAGATTGCCTGCCTCGCTCCAGGTCCGTTCAGGTGACCGTAGACAGGTGGAAAGCAAATGCTGAGGACAGAGGCGGGAAGAGGCCTGGCTCCAGCCACTGCAGAGCCCGGGAAGCCCGGGTCTGGGGACAGGGCCTCGGGGACATCTGCGTGGGGCAGGTACCCGGGACCCCAGGTGGGGAGGGAGGGTTCCTTCCCGACAGACAGACCACTCCTCCAGGCACCGGTGCCCCCAGGGAGGCTCTTCCCAGGAGTGCCTTCCCCCCGGCCCAGGCAGCCGTTCAGGGCCCGCAGGGTAGGCCGCAGCCCTCAGACCCGAGGAAAGCATCTTAGAGGAAAGGGGCCGTGAACAGGAGGAGGCAAAGCGCGCAGAAGCCACCGTGTCCTCGGGGGGTGAAGGGAGACGGAACTCGTGGATGTTATTAACATTCCAGTAGTAGGAATGAGTAATTAACGAAAGAGTGGCAAAATAAATTTCAAGAAATCTCCCCCAAAGGCAGAGGAGAGGAGACACAAGAAAATTAGAGGTTCTTCCAGGAAGCCCAGCGTCCAAGTCAGAGTAACCCTGAGAGCAGAGAGTCCAGGGGTGCCTAGCGGACCTTGCCCGTCCGTCCCTCCTTCTGGCACCTGCATGCTGGCAGGGGAGGCCCCCCAGGAGTGGAGCAGAGTCCCAGCTGCAGTCAGGAGGCAGGTGGTTCAGAGCTTGCAGCACCACGGGAAGGGCCATCCCCGCCACCCCTGGATGGCTCCTCACCCACAGCCAGGCCCAGCCAGGCTTCTAGCCAGGCCAGGGGCCTGTGAAGACACTCGCAGACAGCCGGAAGCAGCGGAACATCCCCCCTTGCAGTTACTCTCAGGAAGCTCGTGGAGAATGGGCTCCTCTAGAGTCAGGGGGAGACTGAGAAGATGAAGGCTTTGAGGTCAGGGGTGCAGGATGCACCGGGGAGAAGCGGGGCAGGAGGCGCCGGGCTTGTCCTGTGCCGCCGGGCTGGAGAGCAGCCGTCCAGACCGAGACAGGCGGGCAGAGGCTCGGGAGGGGCTGCCGCTGGGAGCAGGCAGCCCTCCTCCAGCTTGTCTGAACATCCTGGGAGGGGGGGGCTGTGGCGCTCACTGCCATTTGTGATGGCTTTGTAAGGAATCCAACAGGGAATGGTGTCACTTGTTTTTTTCTTTACTCTGCCCCCCTCTTTAGATAGGATAATTTCGACTGCATGCTTAGTTGCTAAGTCGTGTCCGACTCTTTGCAACCCCATAAATGGTAGCTCACCAGGCTCCTCTGTCTATGGGAATCTCCAGGAAAGAATACTGGAGTGGGTTGCCATTCCCTTCTGCAGGGGATCTTCCTGACCAGGGATCAAACCCGGGTCTCCTGCATTGCAGGCGGATTCTTGACCGTCTGAGCCACCAGGGAGGCCCTGATTTCTATTGATCTGTCTTCAGATTCCCCGACTCTTTAATCTGCTGTCTCCAGTCTACTGTCAAGCCCAATCAGTGGATTTTCCATTTCAGTTATGATCCTTTTACGCTTTTTATTGGAGAATTGCCACTCAGTTCTTTTATGCTGTTGTGGTTTAGTCCACCTCTTTTGCAACCCCACGGACCGCAGCCCGCTGTGCTCCTCTGTCCATGGGATTTCCCGGGCAAGAATACTAGAGTAAGTTGCCACTTTCTTTTCTAGGGATCTTCCTGACCCAGGGATCGATCTCTCGTCTCCTGCACTGGCAGGCGGATTCTTGACTGCTGAGCCATCAGGGGTTCCTGTTCTTTCATGCAGTTGCACGTGATTTCCATTTCTACCTCTGTTTCATGAAGATCGTATTATTCTGTAACTTTCTGAACATGATTTTCATTTGTCCTTTGAACACAGTTATAATAGTTGTGCTGAAGTCTTTGCTAAATCCGACCTCTGAGCCGCCTTCGGGTTGCTCTCTGTCATGGGCTTTCCTGTATTCTTCCCCCTTACCTATAGGTCGTACTTTCCTTTGTGATTTTTATATTATCTACTGAACATCGTGAATGATATGTTGTAGGGACTCTATTCTGTTACCTTCATCTGAAGAATGCTGAGTTGTTCTAGTGAGCAGGCAGTTTCTGATTACCTTGAGCTGGTGACGGGGGCATAACTTGGCATTCCATTCAGTCAGGTCAGTCCAGTCGCTCAGTCGAGTCTGTCTCTGTGACCCCATGGACTGCAGCACGCCAGGCCTCCCTGTCCATCACCACCTCCTGCAGCTCGCTCAAACTCTTGTCCATCAAGTCAGTGATGCCATCCAACCATCTCATCCTCTGTCATCCGCTTCTCATCCTGCCTTCAATCTTTCCCAGCATCAGGGTCTTTTCCAGTGAGTCAGTTCTTTGCATCAGGTGGCCAAAGTATTGGAGTCCTTCCAATGAATAGTCAGGACTGATCTCCTTTAGGATGGACTGGTTAGATCTCCTTGCAGTCCAAGGGACTCTCAAGAGTCTTCTCCAAAGCCACAGTTCAAAAGCATCAATTCTTCGGTGCTCAGCTTTCTTTATGGTCCAACTCACATCTGTACGTGACCACTGGAAAACTGTAGCTTTGACTAGACGGACCTTTGTTAGGTTAGATCTTTATCTTGTAGAGGTTCAACCTACAAAGTGTCCCATGGACTTGCTGGGGCTTAGGGGCCTGGTTACATGGTTGGGTTGGCAGCATGGGTCTACAGTGGGTCTCACTCACCGTGGTCACTGGGATGGATCCCTGAGTGAGTGGCACTGCTTGATCACTTGTGTGTCTGATGAACTCTTGACCCAGGGACAGCTCTGGGAGCTCTGGGGGTCCTGCATTCTCACCTGCACTTCTGGCCCCAACGGCCCCCTCCAGCTGTTTCCTGGGCCGCAGACTCCTCTACTCAGCGGGAAGCTCTGCTTGCCAGACTCCAGGTCAGTGGTCTTAGCTGGGCTACTGCCACCAGCTGGGACCCGGCCCATTCCTCCCCAACTCTGGGCATTGCTTGATGGCAGAAAGCACATTTGTACGTGGCCTGTCATCCAGAAGCTGGCCTGAAACATGGCCAGTGGACACTGTTTGCAGCGGGAGTTGCTCTGGCCTGGCACAAGTCTGGAGCGCATGGACAAGGCAGAGAAGAGCCTGGAGTTCACGCCAGCTCAGCCGGGCTCTGCTCGTGGCTCCTGTGAAGGCTCGGTGGAAATCCCCAGAGAGCTGTTTCCAGGCTCGTGGGGTGGGGCTGGGTTCTCCCCTCGAGCTTGGTCTGTCAGTGTAAGACTGGAGTCAGGAAACAGCTGCATCGGCCTGTTAGAGAGCAGTGCGACAGTGAACGTCCAAGGCTTGTGGGAGTGGTGGCCTGCGGGGCAGCGGGGTGGGTTGGGGAGCAGACGGCACAGAGGGCGGGTGGGGTCCCCTTGATCCAGGCCTATGTCAGGACCCGGGTCTAAACAGAGGCGCAGCGATAGTCTCGTGACACAAACCGCACCTCAAATGAGGACAAGCTGGCCCGTTTCCCTGAGTGTGGGGAAGAAATGCACGTTGGCAGGCGCCTGGTGGCCACCCGGGAATGGCAGTGCCTTGTTGTCGGCCTGGGTGACTTAGAGCTGGCTGCGCCCGCGGGCAGACTCCGGTAGGGAGGCTGCGCCCGCCTGAGCCCTGCCTCCCGACCACAGAGCGGGCCCCGCGTGGCTGCCCTTCAGGGCCTCCCCCCTGTGTGTGGAGCCTGCAGCCTGACTGCCCGTCTCCACTGGTCTCCAGCAGCTCCTGCATCTTCCCTGAGAATGGACCCGGGAGACCCCGAGGAGAAGCCTGCTGCCACTGACCCTGCCGGTGAGCCCGCTGGTGGTGAGTCCTGCGGGTGAGCGTGAGCCCCTCACGGCCCCAGGCCCAGCTGGGCAGTGCAGGGCGGGCCACGGGTGGGTGTGTGGGGTCTCTGCACGGGGCAGGGACACCAGGTGGGAGGCGTCAGGGCGGCGCGGGCCTGGGGCCGCCCCAGGTGTGGGCGGGGCAGGCCGCCGGCTGCTGCCATGGCCTCCTGCCCCGGGGGCCGTGGGCGCACCTCCCGTTGCCTGGGAAACGTGACCCCGTGGTCCCGTGGTGGACTGCCTGCTGGCCGCTTGCCTGATAACTAACACTGAAGGTCAGCTGTGACTGGACAGAAACTCCTGGGAGAAGGGCGGAGCCCACGTGTGGGTGGAGCCGGGTGCGCAGGGGCAGGTGGGTTCTCTGGAGCCTTCACTGTGCCCCACACCAAATATGGACACAAGGCACCTCATCCGTCTGGCCGAGAAGGCGGGAGCAGGGGACCGACAGGTGTCTGGAGAGCAGGAGCACCCACGCTGGCCCCCACGTGGCCCCCAGCCCCAAGAGAGCTGAGGCTCTCGGCCCTGGATTCTCCTCCAGAAACCCTGAACTCCTCTCGGGCAGCGTCTGCGGGCTCAGCGGGGCTTGCTTTCTGCGCGTCTGCTGTGTTTGGAGATGTGGGTGGGGCAGACGCAGGGCCACATGAAGCCTGCTATGCAGTGCCCCCCCAGAAGGACAGATGGTGACATGGGAGGGGAGACAAAGGCTGGAGAAGCAGGGGCTCCTCCCAGGCCAAGACCCTGTGTCCAGCTGGAGAGTGATCCCCTTCCTGCCACCCTGAGCATCCTGAGGGGCTGTCTCCGTGCTGGGCTGGGTCCCTGAGTGGGCACACTATGGGAGGGGGAGCCTCCAACATGTGAACAAAAGGGCAGCGCCTTCGGCAGGTGACGTGACGGAGCTCTGGTCCAGCCTCTGTGCCCACACACCCAGATGGGTCTCACTCACCGTGGTCACTGGGATGGATCCCTGAGTGAGTGGCACTGCTTGATCACTTGTGTGTCTGATGAACTCTTGACCCAGGGACAGCTCTGGGAGCTCTGGGGGTCCTGCATTCTCACCTGCACTTCTGGCCCCAACGGCCCCCTCCAGCTGTTTCCTGGGCCGCAGACTCCTCTACTCAGCGGGAAGCTCTGCTTGCCAGACTCCAGGTCAGTGGTCTTAGCTGGGCTACTGCCACCAGCTGGGACCCGGCCCATTCCTCCCCAACTCTGGGCATTGCTTGATGGCAGAAAGCACATTTGTACGTGGCCTGTCATCCAGAAGCTGGCCTGAAACATGGCCAGTGGACACTGTTTGCAGCGGGAGTTGCTCTGGCCTGGCACAAGTCTGGAGCGCATGGACAAGGCAGAGAAGAGCCTGGAGTTCACGCCAGCTCAGCCGGGCTCTGCTCGTGGCTCCTGTGAAGGCTCGGTGGAAATCCCCAGAGAGCTGTTTCCAGGCTCGTGGGGTGGGGCTGGGTTCTCCCCTCGAGCTTGGTCTGTCAGTGTAAGACTGGAGTCAGGAAACAGCTGCATCGGCCTGTTAGAGAGCAGTGCGACAGTGAACGTCCAAGGCTTGTGGGAGTGGTGGCCTGCGGGGCAGCGGGGTGGGTTGGGGAGCAGACGGCACAGAGGGCGGGTGGGGTCCCCTTGATCCAGGCCTATGTCAGGACCCGGGTCTAAACAGAGGCGCAGCGATAGTCTCGTGACACAAACCGCACCTCAAATGAGGACAAGCTGGCCCGTTTCCCTGAGTGTGGGGAAGAAATGCACGTTGGCAGGCGCCTGGTGGCCACCCGGGAATGGCAGTGCCTTGTTGTCGGCCTGGGTGACTTAGAGCTGGCTGCGCCCGCGGGCAGACTCCGGTAGGGAGGCTGCGCCCGCCTGAGCCCTGCCTCCCGACCACAGAGCGGGCCCCGCGTGGCTGCCCTTCAGGGCCTCCCCCCTGTGTGTGGAGCCTGCAGCCTGACTGCCCGTCTCCACTGGTCTCCAGCAGCTCCTGCATCTTCCCTGAGAATGGACCCGGGAGACCCCGAGGAGAAGCCTGCTGCCACTGACCCTGCCGGTGAGCCCGCTGGTGGTGAGTCCTGCGGGTGAGCGTGAGCCCCTCACGGCCCCAGGCCCAGCTGGGCAGTGCAGGGCGGGCCACGGGTGGGTGTGTGGGGTCTCTGCACGGGGCAGGGACACCAGGTGGGAGGCGTCAGGGCGGCGCGGGCCTGGGGCCGCCCCAGGTGTGGGCGGGGCAGGCCGCCGGCTGCTGCCATGGCCTCCTGCCCCGGGGGCCGTGGGCGCACCTCCCGTTGCCTGGGAAACGTGACCCCGTGGTCCCGTGGTGGCCTGCCTGCTGGCCGCTTGCCTGATAACTAACACTGAAGGTCAGCTGTGACTGGACAGAAACTCCTGGGAGAAGGGCGGAGCCCACGTGTGGGTGGAGCCGGGTGCGCAGGGGCAGGTGGGTTCTCTGGAGCCTTCACTGTGCCCCACACCAAATATGGACACAAGGCACCTCATCCGTCTGGCCGAGAAGGCGGGAGCAGGGGACCGACAGGTGTCTGGAGAGCAGGAGCACCCACGCTGGCCCCCACGTGGCCCCCAGCCCCAAGAGAGCTGAGGCTCTCGGCCCTGGATTCTCCTCCAGAAACCCTGAACTCCTCTCGGGCAGCGTCTGCGGGCTCAGCGGGGCTTGCTTTCTGCGCGTCTGCTGTGTTTGGAGATGTGGGTGGGGCAGACGCAGGGCCACATGAAGCCTGCTATGCAGTGCCCCCCCAGAAGGACAGATGGTGACATGGGAGGGGAGACAAAGGCTGGAGAAGCAGGGGCTCCTCCCAGGCCAAGACCCTGTGTCCAGCTGGAGAGTGATCCCCTTCCTGCCACCCTGAGCATCCTGAGGGGCTGTCTCCGTGCTGGGCTGGGTCCCTGAGTGGGCACACTATGGGAGGGGGAGCCTCCAACATGTGAACAAAAGGGCAGCGCCTTCGGCAGGTGACGTGACGGAGCTCTGGTCCAGCCTCTGTGCCCACACACCCAGGGCCCGGAGCATCTCCCTAGGGACCCCTGAGGTACACGTGCTGCTCCAAGGGGGCACCAGCAGGTGCCTTCACACTAAACCGGACAAATGGCCTCGATTGCTGCCCAAGTGTCCTCAACAGGAGCACCAAGCTATTCCCCAGAGGCCCCCGTTATGTGAAGTCCTTGGGCCTTAAAGCCCACCCTGTTGGGAAAGGGGATAAGACACAGTCCCCCCATCAGACAGGGTGCCTCCATCAGACACGGTCCCCCCGTCAGACAGTCCCCCCATCAGACATAGTCTCCCCATCACGCACAGTCCCCCGTCACGCACAGTCCCCCCGTCAGGCACTGTCCCCCCGTCAGGTACTGTCCCCCCATCATGCACAGTCCCTCCGTCAGACACAGTCCCCCTGTCACGCACTGTTCCCCCCATCACGCACAGTCCCCCCATCACACACAGTACCCCATCACGCACAGTCTCCCCATCATGCACAGTCCCCCGTCACGCACAGCCTCCCCATCACACAGCCCCCGTCACGCACAGTCCCCCCCCCTGTCTCTTATACACATCTAGATGTGTATAAGAGACAGATTCAGGGTAGATTTCTTTTAGGGTTGACTGGTTTAAACTCCTTGCAGTCCAGTGGGACTCTCAAGGGTCTTCTCCAGCACCACAAATCAAAAACATTCGGTTCTTCATTGCTCAGCCTTCCTTAGGTCCAACTCTCACGTCTGTACGTGACTACTGGACAAACCATAGCTTTGACTATATGGACCTTTGTCGGCAAAGTAAAGTCTCTGCTGCTTAATACACTGTCTAGGTTGGTCATAGCTTTTCTTCCAGAGAGCAAGCATCTTCAAATTCTATGGCTGCAGCCACCATCTGCAGTGATTTTGGAGCCCAAGAAAATAAAGTCTCTCACTGTTTCCATTTTTTCCCCATCTATTTGCCAAGAAGTGATGGGACCGGATGCCATAATTTTAGTTTTTTGAGTGCTGACTTTTAAGCCAGGTTTTTCACTCTCCTCTTTCACCTTCATCAAGGCTCTTTAGTTCCTCTTCACCTTCTGCCCTTACAGTGGTATCATCTGCATATCTGACCAGCAAAGTGGATGCCTGCAGGGGAAAGAAGGCCGTCGAGGCCTTGCGCTTGGACAACCCCGACTGGCTCACGTGGAAAGAGCCCGAGCGTGAAGCGTGGGGCCCTGCTGGCCCGGCTCCCCTGGAGGGCGGGGCTTGGGCAGACGGGGCCTTCGCTGCTGCTCGTCTCTACGTGTGTTCCCTCCGTGTGCATGTTCAGTTGTGTCCGGTTCTGTAACCCTTTGGACTGTAGCTTGCCAGGCTCCTCTCTCAGATTTTTCAGGCTGCTGGTCTTTACTACTAAAATAAAACCTCCATTTTTTCACAGAGGAAATGTCCCTGGGGTCACACAGGGGTGGAGTGGCCTGGGGGCTGGACTGTGCTGGGAAGGAGGGGACTATGGGCTGGAGGCCCTCTCAGAAGCCCCATGGCACCCATGGGCCCTGCCTGCAGCGGGACTGGAGGCCAGGAGAGGAGGCCTGTTTGGAGTTTCCTTAAAGCAGTCGACTGCTCTCAGCCGTGCACGGGTCCCACCCTCAGCCCCACCAGGAGCTCATTGCCTCCGGGCTCATTGGCTGGGTCGGTGGGTGGGCGTGGCCATGCGCTCTGCAGGGTCAGGGCTCCAGAAGCAGCCAGCAACGGTGGGGACCACATGGAGCCTGCCTGGCCAGAGGAGCACTCAGCCCGGGGGCCTGGGTGGGGCCTGGCTGATGAGGGTGACAAGAGGAGGAGCCGGGCTGGGCTCCCAGGGAGGGGCCCTGTACCGCCTCCAGCCCCTCCTGTTGGGGACCCTCTGGCTGGCCCCAGGGTTACCCCCCACCCCAGGCCAGACCGGTCCCAGAGGTGCTGGGGTCACAGTGGGGTCACAGGGGCATAGCGGGCCATGGAGCTGGACCAGCCTTTGTGCCCGGCGCTGCCCCAGGGCCCCAGGGGATGGACAGACAGTGGACACGTCAGACAGGAGGGCGAGGGGTATGAGTGGCACCTCCCCACATGCAGGACACGCTCGTCCCGCTGCACCCTGGCTGGGCCCCAGTGTGGGCAGGACCCCGGGACGTCACTGCCTGCAGAGGGGCCCAGAGGCCGGTTCTGGCCTCGCCTGGCCACACAACACTGCTCTCCCCATCCAGGTGTGAACACCTGCNCAGTCCCCCCGTCACGCACAGTCCCCCCGTCACACACAGTCCCCCTGTCACTCACAGTCCGCCCTCACACACAGTCCTCCCGTCGTGCGCAGTCCCCGTCACACACTGTCGCCCCTCAGTTCGAGCACCTGACAGAGTTAGCATCGTTCTGTGCACACAGGCGCCTATCAGCAGTTTGTGCTCAGGTTTCCTCCGTGCCTCCTCACAGCTCGGTAGCTCATCTCCGTGCTGCGGGGCGCCCATCGTCTGCAGGGAGCAGAGTGTCCATCCGGGTGCTGCTGTTTTGTCCTCTCTGAGCGCTGTGGCCTTGCAGCTCCCTTCTGTCTGCTCTGCGCTGCATCACCCCGCTTACGCCGTGTCAAGTGGACAGGGGCTCCTCCTCGCGTTTCATTTCACGGGGATGTTTTCACCACTGAGGCCTCTGTTTGCTGAGGGTTTCCATAGAGACCTTTAACCTGCACGAGGACGCTCCTTCTCTCCCTAGCTTGCTGGCTTATATCTTCAACTGTGACTAGAATTACTCCTCACAAGTTACCGCAGTTGCACGAGACACCGGGTCCGGGACAGGGTCGGGGGGCTTACTCCTCACAAGTTACCGCAGTTGCCTGAGACACCGGGTCCGGGGACAGGGTCGGGGGGCTTACTCCTGTGCTGCTGTGAGCAGGGCAGACACGCCTTCCGTGATCAGCCGGCTTTGCTTTCTGGGACAGACCCTCCTGTGGCCTCTGGGATTCCCCACGGCCCCTGTCTTCTCTGTGAGCCCGTGTCCTCAGGGCCTGTGACTCAGGTCTCCCGTCTTTCTGTCCGGTCGGCCGGCTCCCTGTGGAGCGGCTGCTGCCCTTTGCCCCTTGACTCTCGAGTGGCCTTGCAGGTGTGGCCACCTGGGCTCCTGCTTCCCCAGGTGTGGACCGATGGTCCTGAGTCTGACCCCGAGATCCTGGCTAAGGGCCGGATGGTCCTCCCGCCTGGACTGGGGTGGGGGCACCCCAGGAGCACCGTCCCCATTGGCGGGCCTCACGCTCACCCTCCCCGGGCTCTGGGCCACGGCCCCTGATGGGAAAGAGCCAGGTTTGTCCCCAGCTTCTCGGGAGGCTGGCCAGGTGAAAGCCCACACCTGTGCAGCAGAACTTGCAATGCAAAAGGCGCTGGGCCTGCAGGCTCAGGCTGGGGCAGGGTGTGGAGGTGGAGTGGGTTGAGGGGGAGGT
>SJYR01003467.1:178195-197687 GCA_006410655.1 Kobus ellipsiprymnus
GAGGGTGCCCTGACGGCATAAGGCCACACGGCCCCCTCTTCGTCCTGTGCCCCCCACAGCCTCCAGGACACAGACCCCCTGGGGCTGGGGGGCAGAGAGGACCCTTCTCAGCCAGTCCCTGGGGGAGTCCATGGCCTTCCAGCCCCGGTGCTCCGGCCACACCCTCGTGTCCACGCAGGCTGCCTGGCCAAAATAGGGCAGCCTGGGTGCACAGAGAGCTCTGCCAGGCCTGGTCAGGGGCTGGCTGCCGTGGATGAAGCGGGCAGAGGAGAAGGGCACCCAGACCCTCTGGGGGCATCGTCCTGTGCCCAGGGGTGTGCACCCCTCACCTGGGTGGGTGGGGCCAGACTCCGAGCACTGCCTGCCCTGCTCCGTGGCCCCCACACTCTGCCCTGCCAGTGGGCACCATGTACCAGGGCCCTGACTGCAGGCCACTGTGTGAGCCACCCAGGCCAGGTCGGCCCGGTGGGCCCCTGGGCCTTGCTGTCTCCTGGGAGGGGGAAGGAAGGGGAGGGTGGAAGGAGAGCAAAGAGGTAGGGAAGGGGGTGCGGCCGACAGAGCAGGGCGGGGGCAGGCGGACTCTGCAGCCTGCCCTCCCGCCGCCCTGAGGGGCAGTGCGTGGCCTGCCCTCGCCCCACTGGACCAAGACCTCAGCCATCGCCCCATGCTGCCCTTCCAGTCTAAGGCCAGCTCTGGGGCTCAGAGGAGTTCTTGGATGGGGATAGCCTGCTGAGGAGCCGGACCCTCAGGTGATGGAGGCCAGCCGCCCAGGAGAGTGGTGAGGAGTTGGGGGCTCCCCTTGCTGCCTCTGCCATCCTCTCTCAGGCCACTGCCCGGGGCCTGGCCTGGAGTGCGGGAGGCTCCCAGGCCCCCAGTCCTCCCACCCACGGCCCTTCTCCAACCGCGGCCTGGCCTGACCCAGCTGGGTCCAGATGCTGGCCCTGCGGGAGCCTGGAAGCCGGGATACTGGTGGCCGGGCTCTAACGGCCTGGGGTCTGAATGTGGGGTGCCCAGCGTGTGCAATCCAGCCTTCCTGGGCAGGTTCCAGAGTCCCCTTAATTTCCTGAGGGTCTTCTCCCCAGAAGAGGTCAGAGCATCCAGTGAGGCTGCAGGGACGCCTGGGGAAGGAGCCCACCCGTGGACACCTGACCCCACCCCCAGCCCTGCACCCTGCACCCGCTCCTCCACCTGGACCCACCCCAGGCCTGCGTCCCCTTCCCTGGCCCACCACCTCCCCCATTTTGCCTTTCTCCCTCCCCCAAGCCCTGCACCCCTCTCCCCTGGCCCTGGGCCCCCCAGGGCCTGGCCGAGACTGAGCTCCTGGACTCCGGCCAGGCCGCGGGGCACCAGGTCAGCGCCGCGCAGGGAGAGGCCCCCAGCCCCGCGCCCCCGCCCCGTGATCCCAGCCTGTGCCGGAGCTGCCTTTCCCAGGCCGCTATTTTGGGCCTTTCTGTGAGCTGCGGGGGGCGGGGCCGGGCTGCCTGGCCAGTTATTTTTGCTCATAATGGGAGCGCGATGTATGGAAATTATTAATAGCAGCGCGGCCTGCGCTACGTGCGGGCACTCAGGGCTGCCCGACTTTGCCGAGTCTGGGGTGGGTCGCGCGCCTAGGACAGGGCAGGCCGCGCAGCGCGCACCCTGCCCACCGAGGGGCTGCCTGCGAGCCCGTGGCTTCAGAGCCGCTTCTTCTGTGGATCCCAGGGCAGCTCTCCTCATGCCTCCGAGGCGCTGGCCACCCGGCCTGCCGCCCTGGCCTGGGGTCAGCGCGCTCCATCTGGCAGACTCTGAGCCGCTTTGGGGCGCACGCTGTGGCTTACGGAAAACGCTCCGAGGCCTAGGGGAGCCCCACCGGTCAGGGCTGCCGTCCCTCAGGTGTCCAGAGCACACAGCCCCACTGGCCCTCCCCGGGGGTGCTCCCAGGAGCAGTGGGGAGAGCAGTCCACACCCCACCAGGCTCCGTGGGTGGGTGATGGGGGCCCTGCTCCTCCCTCCGTCCTCCACCCTATCTCAGCAACCCCTGACCCAGGCCCCCTGCCCAGCAAGCACCTCGAGGCCCCGTCTACGTTGACCCTTAGCTGGGTGAGGGGGCACACAGGGCTCGTTCCCGCCACGCCTCAGCGCACATGGAGCCTGGCTAGGGACAGGGGCTTGTGGACTGGGACGCTTCCTGGTTCCAGGCCCCTCAGCCTGAGGCCAGTGGCCGGAACTGAACAGGCCCAGTGGCTGTCCCTGCAGTGACTGGAGGCAACTGGAGGCCACGGGGAAGGGGGACGCCTCCTGCGCACCCTCCTCTGCTCGCAGGCGCTGCCTGTCCCCCGGCCCCGCGTAATCCAGGCCTTCTGTGTTTCCCAGGCCATCGTGCTGGGCGCGAAGCTGCAGCTGCAGGCGGATCTTGACACTGAGCAGGTGAGAGTCTTTCTCACGCAGATCAGGCCCCCAGAAGCATGGTTTAGGGAGGGTCCCCACCACTGAGCTGTGGACTTTGTTCACACAGGTGGAGCTGAGGTGCTGGAGGGCAGGAGTCACATGTGACCACCTGATTATGTGAGGAGGGGCAGGGAGGGGCCAGTGAGCGCTTGTGAGCTGTCCCCATGCACTGGAATAGCATGCTCAGAAAGCGGCCAGTCACTAGGGGCATACCACGCCGTCCTCTGCTCTGGGGTGGCCTGAAGGGTTCTCAGGAATGGGAGCTCCCATGAGGACCACGCCCCTGGAGCCCTGGCCTGGCAAATGGGCTCACGTCCCGTCTGGTCTCCAGACAGCCTGGCCTATGTGACCACATGGCGGAGGGGAGGGCAGGTGAGGAGACTTCTGTGGGGCCACTGGGAGGGGAGCTTTTGAGATCTGGTTCTTTCAAGGGGAGTGGCCAGTATCTCCCAAGGCCCAATACCTTGCCCAGGTGCTCCCTTGGGGCCTCCTAGGGGCTTGGGCAGCTTAGGGGGTCTTGTGAGTGTGCACCAGGCCACGTGCCAGTGCCATCTCGACACAACAGGCATTTCTGGGCCACCAGGGCCACGGCCGGTGGTTTGTCTCCACCCTGCTCCTCCTCCCCAGCCCAGAACCCACCCACCGGCTCAGGGACAGCAGGGCCCCCCCAGGAGCCCCCAGGCCTGTTTGAGCCTCTGATCCTTCATGGTGGAGATGAGGGTGACCACAGAGCCCCCCAGGGATGGCCCAAGGAGCAACAGGGCCTGTGTGTGCATGTGTGTGTGAGCACAGGTGTGTGCGCACACATGGGTGTGTGTATACATGGGTATGTGTGCACACACAGATGGGTGTGTGCACGTGCACTGGGGGTGTGTGTAAATACACATGGACGTGTGTGAGTGTGCGTGTGTGTATGCACTGGGGTGTGTGTAAATACACATGGACGTGTGTGAGTGTGCACGTGTGTATGCACTGGGGGTGTGTGTAAATACACATGGACGTGTGTGAATGTGCGTGTGTGTGTGCACTGGGGTGTGTAAATACACATGGACGTGTGTGAGTGCATGTGTGTGTGCACTGGGGGTGTGTGTAAATACACATGGACATGTGTGAGTGTGCATGTGTGTGCGCACTGGGGGTGTGTAAATACACATGGATGTGTGTGTGCATGTGTGTGTGCACTGGGGTGTGTGAGTGTGCATGTGCGTGCACTGGGGGTGTGTAAATACACATGGATGTGTGTGAGTGCATGTGTGTGTGCACTGGGGTGTGTGAATACACATGGATGTGTGTGAGTGTGCATGTGTGTGTGCACTGGGGTGTGTGAATACACATGGATGTGTGTGAGTGTGCATGTGTGCGCGCACACTGGGGTGTGTACACACATGGATGTGAGTATGCATGTGTGTGTGCACTGGGGTGTGTAAATACACATGGATGTGTGTGAGTGCATGTGTGTGTGCACTGGGGGTGTGTGTAAATACACATGGACGTGTGTGAGTGTGCATGTGTGCGTGCACTGGGGTGTGTAAATACACATGGATGTGTGTGAGTGTGCATGTGTGCGTGCACTGGGGTGTGTAAATACACATGGACGTGAGTGCATGTGTGTGTGCACTGGGGTGTGTGAATACACATGGATGTGTGTGAGTGCATGTGTGCGTGCACTGGGGGTGTGTAAATACACGGACGTGTGTGAATGCATGTGTGTGTGCACTGGGGTGTGTGAATACACATGGATGTGTGTGAGTGCATGTGTGCGTGCACTGGGGGTGTGTAAATACACGGACGTGTGTGAATGCATGTGTGTGTGCACTGGGGTGTGTGAATACACATGGATGTGTGTGAGTGTGCATGTGTGTGTGCACTGGGGTGTGTGAATACACATGGATGTGTGTGAGTGTGCATGTGTGTGTGTGCGCACTGGGGTGTGTACACACATGGATGTGAGTGTGCATGTGTGTGTGCACTGGGGTGTGTGTGAATACACATGGATGTGTGTGCAGCGGCCCTGGCATGGGGCACAGCTCGGAGCAGGGGGTGGGCCTTCATGAGGCCTTTAGACATGCAGCTGGGCCCCTGAGCTCCCCAGGGGAGGCAAGTTGCGCAGACCGGCCTCTGGGCCCTTTGGCACTGACGCCCTGGCCACTCCCTGTGCTGGGCTGCAGGTGAGTCTGGGTCTTGGCTGTGACGGAGCCGCAGCCTGAAGGGGTGTCTCCCCGCAGATGTGTGTGCCCCTGCTCCTGCAGGACAAGGTGGGCCTCGCAGAGCGCTACGTGGACAGCTCGCCCCTCTCCCAGCAGAGGCTGCTGGCCCTCATGGACTCCTGGTGCCAGCCTGGCTTTGACATCAGGGTTGTTGCCAGGTGAGCTCCATGGGGCCCAGGGTGGGGGTGGGGCTCGACGGGCAGCAGGCCCCTTGGGGGAGCTGCCACACACCCAGCCCGCCCTCACCCCCCTACGTCCCAGCCAGTCAGCAAGGGGCCTGCTTCCAGAGCCAAGGGCCTGACTCCGGCAGCCATGGTCAGAGAGACTGAACTGCTCTGAGTCAAACAGAAATCATTCTCCCTGGGGGCCTTTTGCTTACACAGTCCTGAGGTTGCACCTCTTATCCAGGTGCTGGCTGCTTCATTCCTTCCTTCATCTAATTAATCTGTCTGGAGTGCTAAGGCTGCATGCTAGCAGGAGGCCCCCGTGTGTGTGTGTGTGTGTGTGTGTGCACTGTGTGAGAGTGCACACACGAGTGTTTGTGCGCGCGTGCGCGTGTGTGCACGTGTGAGTGCGCACACATGAGTGAGCGTGTGTGCACATGTGCATGTGTGAGAATGTGTGCACACATGAGTACGTGCATGTGCGCGTGTGCATGTGTGTGAGTGTGCACACATTTGAGTGAGTGCACACATATGAGTGTTTGTGCATGTGCGCATGTGTGTGTGTGTCTGTGTATGAGAGACAGAGTGTCACCTATGCATGGGCATCTGGAACAGGGGCTTCCTTCCACCTCCCTGGGAGTGGGTGACGGGAAGCGGTGCTGAGGCTGCCCAGGCTCCCTGGGCACCTGTCCTTCAGCAGGCGGCAGCATCGGTCCCCTTCGGGGTGCCCTGTCCTGGCACCACACAGCCCTGACCATCTCACTTGAGAGTCAGGCCTTGGGCTCTGGTGGCAGGTCTCCCCGGGCCGTCCCTCCCCTGGATCCATGGGCAAGCACTCCCATTTCTGGGTTTGTTTTCTCATCCATAAAATGGGGCTGATTCTCTAGGGGCTGCTGTGACTTCAGCTCCTACGGGATGGACGAAGCAGCGGGCCAGACGCACGGCACGTGACTGCCATTGCTCTCATTTTGTGTCAGAAAGGAGAGAGAAACAGCTGGAGCAATAAGTGTGTGCAGAAGGGGAGGGAGGGAGACACAGGCAGAAAGGGGGAGGATCCTCAGGGTTAGATTTGACTGCAGATATCAGCTTAAACTAATGATTTTTAAAAAGATGTTCTCATTCTGTGCCCTGAAAGGGTTCAGAAGCAGTGACCCCTGTAGGACTGAGCACATCCAGCAACGAGATCTTGGCTCCTGGAGACCATTCTCCACTGAAAGCAGTGGGGGCACTGTGGGGCGGAGGCGGAGAGCGAGAGCAGTGACGGGCCTAAAGACGGAGACAGAGCAGCAGCCTGCACGCGTCTCGGCGCAGACGGCTTCACTGGCGAATCCTTCAAGCGCTTGAGGGAGAGACGGCACCAGTCTGACAAAAATTCTTCCAGAGACTAAAAAAAAGAGCACGTCCCACCGTGCTTCTCGCCGAAAGAGGGGGAGGAAGCTTCATGCAGAAAGATGGGGAGGGAAGCTTTCACGCAGAAAGATGGGGAGGGAAGCTTTCCTTTACACTGTTGTGCCAGCTAATACACGGACAGGAACAATCAAGTGCGGAATAGCCATCTTGTAACTCCCCAATAAGATAATTGATTTAGGCACAGATCATAAAGAGATGCTCAGACAGGAAGACACAAATACAGATCGCCCGTATCGGAAACGAAAGGGTGGCATCACTAGAGACTCTACAGGCAGCAAGTGGCAATAAGCGTTTACAGCAGTGCGAGTGTATCTGACAGCTTGGACGTACTCGTCCAAACTCTTGCAGAGCATAGCTGACAAAACCAAAACACAGAAAGTTTGAGCAGTCCTTTGCAGTCTCTCACCCCGTCGTGTCCAGATCTTTGCAACACCGTGGACTGCAGCACGCCAGGCGTCCCTGTCCTTCACCAGGCAACTAGATAGATTGAATTGGTAGTTTAAAACTTCACCACAAAAAGACTTTAGGCTAAGATGGCTTCACTAGTGAATTTCTTCAAACATTTAAGGAAGAGAGCATATCAATCTTACAAAAATTTTTTTCAGAGACTATAAAAAGAAAGAGCACATCCCAGTAGGTATTATCAGCTAGTTTAAGCCTTGGTACTAAAACTTGAAAAGGACATTAGGAGAAAGAAAAGTTGCAGTCCAGTGCATCTCATGAACACAGATGCAAAAATACTAAAAAAATATTATCAGCCCATGAGAAGATGCTGTACATCATGTCATCAGGGCAATGCAAATTGAATCATGAGCACGCACCCCATTAGAATGGACAGAAGCTGACACCACCCATGCCTGCTAGCATGCACAGAGGCTGACGTCACCGAGTGTTGGTGAGGACGTGGAGCAACGGAAACTCATCACCACAGGTGGGGTTGCAAAACAGTGCAGCCACTTTGCAGACAGTTTGGCGGTTTCTTACAAAAGTAAGCACATTCATGTCATACGAGCCACCATGTTCCTTGGTATTTACCCAAAGGCACTGAAAACCCCTGTCCACACAAAAGCCTACACTTGAGTGCTCATAGCAACACTATTCGTAGTTGCCAGGGCCTGGAGGGAACCAAGATGTCCTCCAGTAGCTGACATGTGGGCGTGCTAAGTCACTTCAGTCTCCGACTCTGTGTGACCCTGTGGGCTGTAGCCCACCAGGCTCCCCTGTCCATGGGGTTCTCCAGGCAAGAATGCTGGAGTGGGTTGCCATGCCCTCCTCCAGGGGATCTTCCCAGCCCAGGGAGCAAACCCGCATCTCTTACATCTCCTGCATTAGCAGGCAGGTTCTTTACCACTAGCGCCACCTAAGGAACCCCCAGTAGCTGGAGGGATAAGTAAACTGTGGTCCAGCAAGACAGCTGAGTACTGTTCAGAGCTAGAAGGACATGTGCCCTTAAGTCGTGAAAGGATACAGGGAAAACTTAGATGAAGGTTACAAAGTGAGAGGAGATTCCTGCTGCATGACAATCTGGAAAAGGGGCCAAACTGCAGAGACGATTAGAGGATTAGGGTTGTGGCTTGGGGCTAGAGCTGGGGTCTCAGGTGTGCACATACGTGTGCTTCCACCCGCTGTGCCCACGTGTGTGCCTGTGCCCGCATGTGTGCCTCCGCCCGTTGTGCCCGCGCGCTGACTCTCTGGCCTGTCCTCTGCTCTGTCTGCGTTGCCTGTCTGGCTGCCGTGGCCTTGCAGCCGCCCTGAGTCAGACGGGAGCCTCCCATGCTTTTCTTCTCCGCCAAAGTCATTCTTGTCTCATTCTGGACCCTCTGCATTTGTATATGGATTTCAGAATCAGTTTGTCAGTTTCTACCCCAAAAAGCTGCCTATGGAGAGGGACCCAGTCAGGGCTCGGGGACCTCTGGCAGCCTGCCTAGAGCCCAGAAGTAGTAGAAGGGCACGTGATGAGTATGAAAGCTGTAACTGAGAGCTTCAGAGAGATCCCGTGTCCAGAACACACCCCACAGCTGTGCAGAGAGAGCCTTCGGGACTCAGAGCAGACTTGTCCACAGAGACGTGATGGCAGCACGGGACTGAAGCTCTCAGTAGGATATTTGGAATATAGACCTGAAGATTCTTCCTAGCCTGCCCAAAGAAGGAGAATCAGAGAGGAAAGGGCTTTTTTTTAAAAAAAAAAAAAAAAAAAAAGCCAACAGATTCTGTGAAGGACACCCAGCATCCAAATAATGGGGATTCCAGAAAGAAAGAGGGAAATGTGGAGGAATTCACTCCAGACACAGTCCTGAGAGGATGGGGAGAGACCCACACCAAGGACCAGGACCTTGAACCTTCAGAAAGAGCAGGAGTTGGGCCCTGGGTTCCTGGAGCAGCGAATGCCCAGTGCAAAGGGAGAGTTGCTTCAGACTCAGCCCTCCAGTCCAGTGTGAGCTGAAGGGCACCATCCCCAGGTCCAATCCTGGCTTCTGGGAGCTGCCCACAGAGTCACTTTGCCACAGCCTGGAGGCAGGAGAGGTGCAGTGCAACCCGAACAGGGAGGGGCTGTCCCCTTTGCAGTGGGGCGGGGAGTGGCTCATCCCCAGGACAGGTGGCCAAGGCAGCAATCAGGCCAGCAAGCGTGAGCCCACCACCAGGCATACTTGCGTGGCTATGGTTCTGTGAAAGCAGCTGGTGCCCGATGAACTGGACCAAGGATGCCGTTGTCTGGGGAGGGAGCCTTCCCTGGTGAGCCCTCCACGCAGAATGCCTAGAGCTGAATCCTCCAGACATCACAGTGCAAGGTGGTTCTTGGAAACTCGGGGCAGATCTGAGCTGTATCAGAATTGTTGAGCAGGGGACTGTGATGGGCTGCCTTCCTCTGAGCCTTGTAGGGAAACTTGGCTTCTGAACCGTGCACATGTACGATGCTGATGAAAATTAAGACCTTGAAATGCATTGGCTGAGAGAAAGCAGTGCCGACCAGAGCCGTGTGTCTCCCACAGGCGGTACCCACAGGTGACCCTGCGGCTGGAGAGGCTGAGCCCCAGAGCCCTGGGCCGGCAGGTGCTGCGGCTGCTGGAGCAGTACCGCCTGGACCCCGGTGAGTGAGCCCCCCACACACTGCTCTGGGGCAGGAGCTGGGTGGGTGCTGCTGGGGCTCCAGGGCCCACTGCCCCCCAGCGTCTGGTCTGGTCGGTGTCCGTTCTGGTCTCTTTGCTGCCCTTAGCAGCCTCTCTGCCCCTCTGGGCTGCCCCCGGGGAGTCTGGGCCTCGTGGGTGAGGACCACCGAGCCCGCACAGCCACCCCAGCCCCCCACGGCAGCGCAGCGCCCTCGTCCTGTGTCTCGGGGGCAGACGCACTGACAGTGTCTGGCTTCATGAGGTCGCGGAAGTCCTTCTCGCTTCCAGTCTGTGAGTGTTCATCGGGAACGGAGGTGGGATCATGTCAGGGCCTCTTTTTCATGTCTTGGGGAGATGCCGTGCACTTCCCCTTCTGGTCTGTTACTGCGGTGGATTGCGTGGACTGACTGCGTAACGTTAAGTGATCCTCGGGTGTCTGCCATGGCCGAGTTTCCGCCAGTTTGCATTGCCCTCGACACTACCAGGCCTGGCTTGCCAACCTTGCTTTAACTGAAAGGACTTTGCGTCTGTGTCCGTAGCTGAAGCTGGACTCGGACTTCATCTTCCTGAGATGTCTGTTTCCAGCTTTGTGGACAAGGTGACGCTGGCCTGAAAACACAGTGGGTGTCCTTTCTTTTCACAGAGGATGTTTGTAAAAGCTGGAATTTTTTCTTCCTGAGACGTTTGGTGGAAATGACCTGTGAATCTCGATTGCCTTTCCGTATGGAAACAGGACTCTTGACTCAGCTGTGGTTTTTTCAAGGACTTTGTCTGTTTCGCTTATGGTTCCAAATGTACTGCCGTAACGTGTCCTGGCTAAAGTGGCGTGCCACCGTGTGCCTGCGGCGTGGCCTCTTTGTGCGTCCGCCTGTGGATGAGCACTCAGGCCGTCTCCGTGCCTCTGCTGTCGCGGATGAGGCTGCAGGCACTTGGGGCGCAGAAACCTCTTTGAGGTTCTGGTTCCACAGCCTGTGAATAAGCACCCAGAAGTGGAAGGGCTGGGTCGTATGGCAGTTCCGTCTTTAATTTTTTTGAGGAAACTCTGCAGTGTTTTCCGTAGTGGCTGCAGTGATTTGTGTTCCCATCAACAGGGGGCTTCCCTGGTGGTGCCGTGGTTAAGACTCTGCACTTCCACCGCAAAAGGCACAACTTTGATTCCTGGTAGAGGAACTACGATCCTGTAGGCTGAGCAGCCAAAAAAAAAAAAGCACAAGGACTCCCCTTCCCCACACCCTCCCTAGCATTTGTTATTTGTTGGTTCTGAGGTGGCGGTTCTGACAGTTGTGAGGTGGTGCCTCTTTGTATTTTGACTCGCGTTCCCCTGGAGATCAGGGATGTTGGACATCTTTTCCTGGCCTGTTGGCCATCTCTGCATCTTCCTTGGGAAAATGTCTCTTTAGCTCCTCTGCTTTTTTTAAAAATTCAGATTATTTGGGCTTTTTTTGCTACTAAATTCTATGAGTTCTTTACATAGTTTGACTGTTAACCTCTTATCTATACATAGTTTGCAATATTTCCTCCCACTCCAGAGGCTTCCTTTCATTTGGTTGCTACTGAGTCTGTTGCCCTGATTTTGGTGTTTTTGATCCTGTCGGTTGTATGCCCTGCTCAGCCCACTACACTGAACCTTAGGCCTTCTTTCTTCTTGAGTATATACCCCAGGTTTCAGTATGTACTACTTTTATTATTGTTCAGCTCAAGATTTAATTTCCTTTATAATTTTTTCTTTTACCTATAAAGGAACTAGCAGTGTGTTTGTAATTTCCAAGCTGTGACATTTTTGGTTCTCCCTTCATCTCACTGTGATTAGAGGCCATGCTTGCTGTGAGGTCAGCCCTCTGACTGGGTTGAAATGTGTTGTTGAGAAGAAACCTAGCTTCTCGCCTTTGAAAGCAGTCGGTCCTCCTCTGGACACTTCTGGTATTTTCTGTTTGTCCTTGATGTTCTGCATTTTCACTGTGGGGAGACTCATTGGCGGTTTCTCTTTATTGTTTTTACTTGGGATTGACGGGACTCTGGGATCTGTGGACTGGTGTCTGCAATCCGTCCTGGGAGTTTTCAGTCATTATTTCTTCTGGACATCGCCTGTTCCCCCTTCCTTGTTCTGGTCTCTTCTCTGCATATATGTTGAGTCCATGCTGGTTTTGCTGTGCGGCTGCCCTCCTGGTGTGGGCTCTGAGTGGACAGACCCTGTGCCCTCTGTGGGAGGACAGTCAGACGTGGTGCAGGGTGGGGACTGCTCGCCCCTCTGCCCTGAGTGCACTCAGCCCTCTCTTCCTGGGCTTGGATCTGGGTGGAGCCCCCAGGCATCTGGCAGAGTCAGCAGGACCCGCCCGAGACCCGCCCGAGGTGGGTGGCTGAGTCTGGCTCATCTGCACCTTTTCCTCTAAAAGATCTGTTTCCCAGAGGAGTGTGGGTTTAGATGACCCAGGCAGTACAGAGGAGGCCTGAGGGTGATGCTGTATCCATAGGCTTTTGACAAAGTATCTTATTGGCAAAATGATGTGTAAGGTTGTAGAAACTTCAGGAAAGCTGGTTTCTGCCTCCACTGGAGGGAGACTTAATTCTGGAACAGTTCTGGCTGCCTTTTTCCCCCTTCCTGACCGTCCCCTCCTGCTGCAAGCACTTCATTCATCCATCCCTCCCTCCTGCAGTCTTGTCCCCAGCAGCCTGTGGGGCACGGTCTGGAGCCCTTGGCATCCTGCATTCCTGCCCCGGCTGGAAAGGGGAGAGAAGGCTCCCTGGCACCAGGCAGCCCTGACCTCTGCACTCTTAGACAGCGCCCCTGCAGTAAGGGTGCTCCCCGAGCTGGTTGCAGGGTGCTGGCTGGGGTGGCCACACCCCTCTCCAGAACAGGGGGTCCTGGTCAGGGTCTGGTGGAGGCCTGCAGGCAGGCAGGCTCTGTGGCCAGCACCCCCCCTAGACCACCAGGCTTCGAGGACAGCTGGCCCCAGGAGAGAGGAGCAGCAGTTGGTAGGAGGACAGGGGGTGAGTGGACAGTGGGCGCCCTTCCCGGACCCCCTTGGTCTCTGAACAGAAGGTGAAGGTGAAGCTGACAGGTCAGCATAGTTTGTAAACACAGAGCAAAATGAGCCCCTTTCTCAAGAAACTCATGTTGGGGCCTGGGGAGAAACAAAAGCTCCAGCTGCCTGGAAAAAGTGCAGGAAAGCCCCAAGAGGTGGCGATCCAGGAGACCCCAAGGGAGGGCAGGCCGGGGGCTCCGGTGCCTGGCCCAGGGCGGGGCGCCTTCCTTTACGGCCAGAGTGAAGGCCTCTTGTGAGGAATGTGCTGGGTTGGGCAGGGGGGCAGGAAGACAGCGGGAGCCCCCCAGCCCCAGCCTGCACTCGCTTGTCCACCCAGCCCGGCCAGAGCCCACCCTCTCTTTCAGCCCTGTGTCCCAACGTGGTCACTCAGCAGCGCCTGGCTGCCCTGCGGTACCTGTGTTACAAGCGGCTGGTGGAGGTGCGTGGCCCGGGGCGGGGCGGAGGAAGCTCTGAGCGAGGCCTGCTCTCAGCTCCCGGAGCTGCTGATAGAAAAGCTCACACTGGTGTCCACTTTTGCAGAGAAGCATGTCCCAGGAGAGCTGGACTGAGCTGGTACAGGTGAGCTCGGAGGTCCCGGCACATGATGACCCCCCGTGGGGCAGGGTGGGACACAGTCAGAATCGCCAAGAGTCCAGGATCCTCCTTCCCCCCCGCCCGTGGACAGAGCTCCCAGGTGCTAGAGGGAGAGAGGTTCACCAAGAGAAAATTCTAGACTGTCCTCGGGCGCCCTGCTTGCCGTGGCTCTGTGATCCGAGGCCTGGGGCCCCCACAGACACTGAGAAGGAGGCAGCTGCCCCTTGGGGTGATACGGGGACACAGAGGGCCGGACTGGAGGTCCACTCCCAGGCCAGGGACTGCCATCCCCTCAGGACATTGGCCTGTAGCCTGTGTCCCCAGTCCCGAGCTGGAGGCTGGGGTCATCATGGTGCAGAACCGTCCCCAGCTCTGGACGAAGTGGCCTGGGAGGAAGGTGGGCTCTCGGGGGGCTGGGGGGCCGTGTCCGCGGTGGTCAGGAACCAGGGTCCTCCCTGCTGAGCGCCCGTGCGGGGTCTGCCAGTGGAGGGCGGTGCTGAGCCACCCCGCCCCTGCCCTCCCCACAACCCGAGTGACCGCCGGGGCCGGTGAGTCATCAGAGAGGAACGCGGACCCCCGGGCAAGGCCCGGAAGGCCAGCCCCCCTGGGTGCCAAGGCCGAGCCGGCCGGAAGGGCAGCGGACATCCTGAAGAATGTGGAGGGGCTTCCACATATTGTCGTCCACGTGGGAACCCGTAGCCTGCGGGAAGCAGCCACCGAGGCTGCTGGGGACAGAGCCATGTGGGGAAGTGGCCCCGCCTGCCGGCCGGCAGGGGCTCCTCAGGAGGGTGGGGTCCACAGCGGCCTGTGGCCCCGAGGAGCCCCCACCCCCACCAGGACCTCTGCAGGCTGTGTGGGCCTTCAGACAGATGGACAGACAGACAGGAGATGTGGCCTCATGAGCCCTCACGGCCCCGGCCTCCCTGAAGACAAGTGGAGGCCCTGCGGCCTCTCCTCCCCCAGCACGGTGGTGCCAAGGCTGGGGGGGTGAGCAGGTGTGCAGGGGAGATGCCGGCGGAGAGGAGGGCCAAGAAGAGGGTGCCCTGGGAGGCAGCGCTGGCCCAAGCCAGCTCAGTCACCATGGTCCTCAGCCATGGGGACTGCTGGTCTCCAGAGGAAAGCCTCCTCCTTATCAAGGGCTTCAGGGCCTGAGAGGGGAGGTCGGGACCAGGTGTGAGGGGGAGGTGGGGGCCAGTCTGAGGGGAGGTCTTGGGCTGGGGGCTGACAGGATGGGCCCACCCCTTGGGGCCAGCCCTGTGGAGCAGCCGGCACCCCGTCCCCCAGGGCCTGGTGGGGCAGGACGAGTGCCTGCAGGAGCAGCTGCTGCAGCTGCTGGCCTCTCAGGAAGACGTGGCCATGGCCGCCCAGTGTGCCCTGGACCTCTCGTTGCCTGAGGAGCGACTCCCAGCCACAGTAGTGGCAGAAATGAGCCAACTCAGGCTCCAGGAGAGGTGAGCATCCCCCAGGCTCCGGGGGAGGGGGGCCAGAAGGAGGACACGCCCTTGGGCCCCTACCCTCGGAAGGTGACTGGGGGCTGGGAGTGAGAGGTGGGGAGGGCCGGGGAGGGGCGCAGGGCGCGTGAGCGGCGTGCAGACACAGAGGCAGGTCCTGCCCCTCCTCAGGTCCCAGCAAAGACCCAGTGGCCAGGTGCCTCAGCTGGGCCACATAGCCCCAGGAGAGAACCCAGAGGGGCCTGGGGACGTGGCCGTTCCCAGTGTGCGAGGGCGGAGGCGTGGGCAGCAGACCCCGAAGGCCCCGGGCACATACCGGCCTTGAGGGCTCCCCTGGCCCTGCAGCCAGCTGGGGATGTCCAGGGGGGCACCAGGGGCTCTGCAGCTCTGCTCCTCCCCAGGATGGCCAAGGCACCTTCAGAGGACAGGCGGGATGACTGCTACCGGCTGCCCATCGCCAGGGAGGACATCCACTTCCTGGCCTCCTGGGAGGAGCTGGCCAGGCACAAGGACATGCTCCTGCAGGTGTGTGCCCAGCCCCCTCGAGCAGCTGGCGTCAGGGGCTGCGCACCGCGGCCTCCGGGGGCTCCAGCCACACTGGCATGCACAGCTGGGCAAGCCCTCCCCACAGAGGCCGCCTCCCCTGGACTGCAGCGCTCGCCTCACCGCTCCACCCGGCCCCTCTGTCTGCAGCCGGGCCAGGTGGTCGGTGTGGACCTGGAGTGGAGACCGTCTTTCGGCGCAGGCGGCCGGCCCCGGGTGTCGCTCATGCAGGTGGCCGTGGAGGGCCGCGTGTTCCTGCTGGACCTGCCCCGGCTCTCCAGTCCTGCAGGAGGGCAGGCACCCAGCGCCTTCTCCCGGCTGGTGTCGCGACTGCTCTCAGACCCCTCCATCACCAAGCTGGGTGAGCAGCACCCACCCTTGCCCCAGCCCTGCAGGACCTGGGGGACTGGCCTCTCCCTTGGCCCCCGTCACAGCGGCGTCCCCCAACTGCAGGTTACGGGATGGCGGGGGACCTGCGGAGCCTGGGTGCGTCCTACCCAGCCCTGGCGCAGGCCGGGCAACAGCTGCAGGGTGGCCTGGACCTGCTACAGGTGCACAGACAGGTCAGCACTGGGGGTGCGCTGGGGGCTCCCTGCTCTGCGGAGCTGCCCGCACAGCAACGCCCGGCAGCGGTCTCACTGAGGACTTGTTCCTGCCTGGCCCCAGCCCTGATCCTTGGCCACAGGTCACCAGGGACCCAGAGTACAGGGTACCCCAGGAGAGAGTGTTGCCACACATCTCCACAGTCCCCAGGGCAAGCCTGGCTCTGCCCGTGCCTCCAGGATTCTCAGCACATCACTGGGGGTTAAGACGTGGGCCCCAGAGCTGACCGGTGGGCTGGTGACCCTTGCCTTGAGGCCCTGAGACCCTGAGACCCCGAGACAGCCTGCCTGGGCCTCCAGCACCCCCTCTTGGGACACTGTCCATCATGGTGGGCACAGGGCCTGTCCAGGGCCCCCGTGGGGCAGCCGGCTGTGTGCGGTGCTGTCCGCCCTCCAGGGCAAGCGCCTCACCCCTAGGGGGTGCTGTCTTGCAGATGCGGGTGGCAGACAGGCCAGCCCCGACTGTGGACGGGGCCGCAGGGCCACGGGGTCTCAGCCTTCTGGTGCAGCAGGTGCTGGGCAAGCCCCTGGACAAGACACAGCAGCTCTCCAACTGGGACCGGCGGCCGCTGGGAGAGGGGCAGCTGGTCTATGCAGGTGGGCGCCCCCTCTCCTGCCCCACGACCCCACACGCCCCACACTGGAGGCTGAGGCTGACCTTGCCCACCCTAGCTGCGGACGCCTACTGCCTGCTGGAGGTGTTCTGGGCGCTGTGCAGAGAGCCTGCCCGCTTCCACCTGCCAGGGGCCCTGCCCTGGAGCCTGGGGCTGGGACGCAGCAAGAGACGCGGGCCTCGGGAGCCACCCCTGCAGAAGGCCTCGGCCTCCCCCTGGCAAGTAGGTGAAGCCCCCTAGGCCCCTTATCAGGCTTCTCATGGGAAGAACCACTCTCCTTAAGGCTGGGACCTCACAGGGTTGGAGACCCGGAGTAGGGGTTGGGGAGAGCCATCTGGGGGCTTGTGTCCATCCACACTGGACCCTCTGCCCCAAAGGAAGGGAAGCAGGGCAGGGGGTTAGGGTCCTACAAGAGGAGGGGTCCCCAGCCTGGCATGCCCCCCGCCAACATCCAGGGCAGCCTCTGGCTATGTCCCCGTGTGCCCCTGAGTCCCTGGCCCACTCCATTGTGCACCCCACCCCCAGGAGACATGTGCCAGCCCCCTGAGGTCCTGGGGCGTCTAGGGTTGTGTTCCCTGCTTCCCTGCTTTTCTGTCCTGAGTATACATCGCTCACAGGAGCTGAGCGCCCTGGGAGCCCTCCCGGCCCCCTGCCCCCTGCCCCCCTGCCCGGCCCGGTGGGGGGGCCGGACACCACGGCTGCTGAGCCAGGCTCTGTTGCAGGAGCACTCGCCTGAGGCCGCAGCCCCCGAGGTCCCCGCCCGGGCCTTCCGCGTGGTGTGTGACAGCATGCTGGGGGGGCTGGGGCGGACCCTCCGCTGTCTGGGCGTCGACGTGCGGGTGCTGCACCCCGGCGAGGACCACCGGCAGGCCGCCGAGGTGAGCGGGCCGGGGATGGGGGTGCGTTCGTGGCGGCAGCAGCGCCCCAGCTATTTGCCCCCACCCCAAGGTGGGGCAGGGCTCCCCGGTTGCCGGGTTGGAGACGTTTGTCCAGCGCCCACGGTCTGCAGGCTCCTTTGGGGGGCGGGCCTGGTGCGGGCAGACCCTGGGTGCTCCCGCCCCGAAAACGCCGCGGCGTACCCTTAGGGCCCTTCTCTCTGAGAAGCCGGTGCTCACACCCCGGGGACGGGGGGAAGCACAAGCCCCGGGACCCTGCCGAACACAAGCAGAGGTCTCAGAATTCAGGAGTGAGGACGTGAGCAGTAAACGTTCTTTACTGGGTTCACCGAGATGCGGTTCCCTCTCCCCACGATTCAGTGTGCTTTGCGCAGCTATCTCCACGGTGGGTTCTAGACCCTGTTCATCCTCCCGCCCACCCGTGAAGCGGCCCCCTCCGGGCTCCTCCCCTTCCCGGCCAGGCTCCGCCCCCTCCAGGCCAGGCTCCGCCCCGGGCCAGGCCCCGCCCCTCCAGGCCCCGCCCCCGGCCGCCTGATTGCCGGCTGCTCTGGATGTTGCATGCCCGCGGACTTGTGCTCGTGGCCTCTTGGTCCTGGCTTCTTTCACAAACGTGGTGTTTCCCAGGCTCGTCTGCGTTGTAGCATCTGTCAGAGCTTCCAGCCTTTTTACAACCAAATAACATTACGTCGGAGGGACCACAGTGGATCCATCCGCCGGGCGCTTATGGGCACCCAGGCTGCTGTGACTTGTGCAGCCACGGAAGAGCACAGAGGCGGCCAGGTCGAAATTACCTAGTTACGTGTAGTTTCTCTTATGCGTTTGGACACCTTCTCCTGGGAAGGGTCCCCAGGCTCAGCAAGCGGGTGACTGGCGCATGGGGCGGGGAGGGAATGGTGGGGGGAGTGGGGTCTGAGCTTGGCAGGCGGCCCTTCCCTGAACACTGCACCAGCCCGCTGGATGTTTCAGCAGCCTCCCCACCCCTGCTAATGAGGAAGCTGGGGCCGGAAGAACAGAGGGTCTGCAGAGGCAGGGCTGAGCCAGGAGGGAGCCGTCTGCCTCCGGAGCCGGCCCCCACGTCCATGCCAGGCTGCCCACCTTCCTCAGCCCTGGCCCCTCACGGCTGGCTCTTCCGGAGGCCTGGTCCTGGCTCCCAGGGAAGGAGGCGTGATCGTGTCAAGAGTGGCTCTGGCCGCCGTCCCTGTCGGAAACCCTTCAGTCCTCCCACCGGGGTAGTTTCTAGCTTACAGAGGCTGAGATGAGAAGGCCAGCCTGGCTTCCTGAAGACCCCAGACAAAATGTCAGCAGTCACGGGGGCCAGGGAGCACAGGGCACCCCCAGAGCCTGGCCACTCCCACCCCCGCAGAACTCGGTCTGAGTTCACGCTTAAGTGGCTGCAGCCACAGAGGCAAACCGGTGGGCACAGGGGCCTGGAGTCGGCGCTGCTGGGACGGGCGCCTTAGATGCAGCAGGGCCACGGGAGGGGCAGAGCCTGGGGACCTGCGGGGGTCAGGATGGCCCAGACGGAGCAGGTGCTGAAGCCCAGCAGGACCTGGACTAGAGCCAAGGGATTGGACCTCAGAGCCTGGAACGTCGCAGTCTTGAGGCCCCAGGCCGAGTGCCCTCCCGAGGGGAGTGGCAGGTGAGGTGTTTCTTCCTGGGAACACGGCTGTAGCTCCAGCCCCTGTGGTTACGGACTGCCTCTGCCCACTTGTCCCCTCGGCCTTGTGCTTGGAGCTTCCAGGGCCTGTCCTCATGCCTGCCCTGCCATGGTGGGGGTGGGGGGTGTAATACCGTCACCTGTGTGTGTCACTCACAAAGCGTTCTGAACAGCGGGCGGTGTGCCCACCTCTCACACCTGTGATGCTCTCTCGTGCAGGTGGAGCCCTCTGGCACTTTCTGGAGAGACTGTCTCTAGCTGGGGACCCACCATGTCCCCTTAGTGTCTTCTCTTCCGTGGCTCTTTCCCAACCACATTTCCTGTGCAGCCTCCCAAGGAGGTGACCTAGCTGTGTTGTTCAGCAGGGTTACCCTGTGGGTTTTGTTTTCTGTGATGAGCTCCGTTAACACTTCAGTTCAGTTCAGTTCAGTCACTCAGTCGTGTCCGACGCTCTGCGACCCCATGAATCGCAGCACGCCACGCCTCCCTGTCCATCACCAACTCCCGGAGTTCACTCAGACTCACGTCCATCGAGTCAGTGACGCCATCCAGCCATCTCATCCTCTGTTGTCCCCTTCTTCTCCTGCCCCCAATCCCTCCCAGCATCAAAGTCTTTTCCAATGAGTCAACTCTTCTCATGAGGTGGCCAAAGTACTGGAGCTTCAGCTTTAGCATCATTCCTTCCAAAGAAATCCCAGGACTGATCTTCAGAATGGACGGGTTGGATCTCCTTGCAGTCCAAGGGACTCTCAAGAGTCTTCTCCAACACCACAGTTCAAAAGCATCAATTCTTCAGG
>SJYR01003468.1:0-15162 GCA_006410655.1 Kobus ellipsiprymnus
AATGGACTTAAAGGCATTTAAAGTAAATTTTTAAAATTAGGATGTAAATTTTAAAACCCATACAATTCTTTCTTCTTACAAAATTAAAAAACATATATTTTCATGTGGTTATAGAAAAAAGTGTACATTTTAGGTAAGTATCAATTTCTCATTTAAATACACTGTTTTCAGTTTGAAAACTTTGAGCAAGCCTATACCAGGATATCTCTCTGTTACAAATTCAAGTCTGTCTCATATGTTTGCCATGTGACCTATAATGCCAATTACTCCTTTGCTTCTATATCCCAAATTCCATCTTTATTTTGATTCACATCTCTCTTGCCTACTATTAAAACAATATGTGCTCCATGCTCGGTTTCTTCTCTCTCTGCCTCTCTCACCCTCCATCACAAGCATAGTCTGCTCATAGATTGGAGAAGGACATGGCAACCCACTCCAGTATTCCTGCCTGGGAAATACTGTGGACAGAGAAGCCTGGCAAGTTACAGTCAATGGGGTTGCAAGAGAGTTGAACAGGACTTAGTGACTAATCAACATGCTCACTGCTTTCGTTAGGTTTTCTCATTGTTTTGTTAAAGTCATAAAATTACTTCTCAACATTGCCAACAGAATATAATGAGAGTCTAACTGTTGCATACAAAGAGATCACAATCTATTTCTTTTTTCTTCCTTCTAACAGTATTTACTGCCAACTTTTTTATATTTCTTTGCTCCAGCACTACCAAGTTGGTAGAATTTTCCTAAATATGTAAAGCAGTTTCATGATTCTGCAGTTCCACATTCTTTTTCCACTTTCTTGAAATGCTTCCCATCACTATTGGTCTGGTAAAACAATACTCTTTCTTTGAAATCCAGCAGAAGATTGAATTTATCTGTCAAAACTTCCTTGATACACATAGGCAGAATTGGTGTCTTCATTTCCTGTGATGGTAAAACATTTTGTACAACTATCCTGTCTTACTGCATAAATTATTCTGCAGTGTAATTATTTGTGTTCTTGTGCATCTTATCCAAGTCCGAGCTCCTTAAAGTCTGGTAATCTATCTCACCTCTCCTGGAATGATTTTATAAGAAGAATGGATGAATGGATGGATATTTGATGTTAGGTTTTAATGATGACATTTCACATTTTAAAAAAATTAACACATTTTAAAGAAATCTGTACATCAATAAATCTCTCATAATATTCCTACACCTTGGTACATCAACAAGTCTTAACAGCATTTGAAATAACTGCCACCCTAGCAACTAATTTATTTCCTGATCTGTTACATTGTCAAGATCAACTTAATGATTTCCTTTGGAATATAGATTTAGAAACATACACAAAAGTTCTGAGTAGAGGATTTTATTTTTCATTATTTTGTTATGTTTATCTGACTAGTATTCCTTTCACCTACTTACAAAAAAGAAATTTAAAAAAAATTTTTACTGTGTTTCTGATATTTTTATTTTATGCCTAGAAGGCATTTCACATTATGCTCCAAGCTGCCACAATCATGACTTTTCTCTAGGTATATCTCCAATAAAGAGGCACTGACAAAAATGGAGTGACAGAGGGTGACTTTAAAGTCAACCACTCAGTCACCGATGCGCTCCTAGAAATGCATTAGTGTCCAGGAACCACATTACATGCCACTGAGTTAAATCCTAGCAAACTGATACTGATAATAATATAATGAACTGAAAAAGTGCTACCGTGCTGAACTATCAGTGATTCTTGGAGTCATAATAGTAGCATATTTCCATTAGAAAAAAAAAATACATGTACAAATAGTACCCTTTCTTCTCACAGAAGAAAAAAAATGCCAGCAGTTTGCTAGATATTTTTAGTATAACACTCTGTCATGCATGTGTTAGACAAGAGAATAGTAAACAGCTATGAACTTTGGTCCTCAGTTTTTCTCACATTGGGAGAGCATCCACTGGAGTGTAAAAAGGAGAAAATAAAAATAACTTCAAAGAAAGCTGAAAGAAAGAAGGCCAGAAGATTAGCAAAGATAAAAAGAATGACTGAGTGGATGCCTACAATATAACAAGTCTTCCAGATCATATCAATTATCATCAGGTAATACTGAATAGCAATTCACCATTTCAGAACCCCAATACTTTTTTTTTTCTGTGTGTAACACTCTTGCTCAGAAAGCAATAACTTCTGAAGAACCACCACCATGTACTCTCTTTCGTCAATAAAAGGCAAAAATGCCTAAAGTATGCCATTTAAATATGCCTTAAATCACTCATGCAGTAAGTCCTTTAATAATGCAATGCAGTCACATGTCCACGTTATGGATTCCATTGTAGAAATTAAAACAGACACCAGGAAGACCTCTCATAAGTTATTTTAAGACCATTCCTTTCATCGAATGCTTGCATGTAATTTCACAGATATTGTTTTTGAATCTAGACACAAAAACTGTGCACACAGATTTTTGTTAGATTGAATGTTCAGGCCATTATAGCACATTTGATGCATCATTACCAGATATTGAGAGGCCACTGATTTGCAGATTTTCACAACTCTAAAAGTTGAATAGTTGGAAGAAGGGACAATATAAAACTCTACACCTAGCTGAGTAAAAGCACATACATTTAGACTTATAATAAAAGAACAGTGGAACACAAACATGTTCCTCAAACAGATAACTTGAGTGAGACTCATTATATTCTCACCTAAGTGGCTCTTCATGTTTTGACAAACCCTGGTACAGATGACACTGTGTTAGGATCCTTGGCCATTTCTGTATAATCATGAGGTTCAGTGCTTTTGTTGAATTCATTTGGGTTAAAAAAACAATTTAGAACTAAGAGAATATTTGAGATTACTGATATTACAGCAGAGACAAACACAACATTGTGAAACAACTATACTTCAATTTAAAAAAAGTATCAATGGAGGTTATTAAGAATTTGGGACAATAAAATAGGCTTACTAAAAGGGTGGGTAAGTAGTTTAATACTAAGATTAGGAAAATAAAGAAAAAAGCATTAGGCAAGTATTACAAATATTTTGTACTGCACCAGGTGAAACAGATTGATAAGAGACAGTCTTGTTTTCAAGATTAAAGCCAAGTATAACCACAGATACAATCCAATATGAAAAGTACTAAAATCAAGGTACATATGAAGGACATAGGAGATGAGTCATTCAAATATGACTCAGGAGAAGCAGAGTGTGTGACATACTGGATAACAATGCTGATACAAGAATTTGAACACTGGTAATTCTGACAAAGGATGAGATGATTTGATAACATCACCAATGCAATGGGCATGAACTTGGGCAAACTCTGGAAGATGGTGATGGACAAGGAAGCCTGGTGAGCTGCAGTCCATGGGGTCGCAAGAGTTGGATATGGCTTGGCAACTGAACAACAACAATAATTCTGACTCAATAATATTATATCTCAAAATATTATTGTCTTCCTAATACAATACAACATATGCTTTTGAGAGGTGACTTGTCTTTTAATTTCTCAAAGAAACAAAAATCACACTCCACTTTTGTGCTATGGGTGAATCGCTCACACTCCCTGGATCCTGCTTCTCTTGTGAATAATGAATAGTTATCAGTTTTGATCTATATTCTATGTTATCTTCCCTCTTAAGTCACCTCCAGCCCTCCAAATATATTTAGTTATTTTTCCCTGTGTACTCAGAGCACTTTATATTTATCTCCACTTCATAACTTATCATCAACTTACTTGTAAGCTTTATTTTCCAGGCAGTATAATGCTTGAGGATAAGGTTGTACCTCATTCTTCTCTGTAATTGCCTCAGTGCTTGATATATAGAAGGTGCTCAATAAACATTTATTAGATGAATATATGACTACATGCATGAAAGTCCCTAAGATTACTTAAGGGCAGCTTGTGACCTTCGGTGCGACATGAAGGTTGTCACACTCATCTATTTGCTGTTGTTTAAATGCATTCTTCCTGGTCTGGAAGCTATTTTCATCTCTGAATATTTTCTATAAAAACCGCTCAGATATCATCAGTGAGTAACTTAGTGAAGACAGACAACTTTCTGAAGCAAAGCTGAATGCAAAATTATAGGTAAGTCAGGCATTTCTAAAAGGACCTTTTACTAATCCCACAGTTTTACTAAGATCTGAAAACTGCCTTGCCTAGAATTTCTTGTTCTCACTTAGTGCTTAGTTTTTATTTTAATGGCATTCCCAATATTTCTTTAGAGATACCATCTAATTCAATAATTCTATCCAATGTAGCCGGTGAACTCCTGAGGGGTTCTTATAACACTTGATGCTACAGACCACCTGCTTAAAAAAAGAAGAAGAAAAGCTTATGATACTCTCACTATTAAAAGAGGGCTAAAAGAATGGTCAAAGCTTTCTTTTGTTGAACCCACTTCAGAAATGAGCTATTATTATCTGAACTACAGCCTTCTTAAGGCTGAGCAGAATCAAGACATAAAACGAAAATAAGTCATAAATTCAGGCTTGCACCAGGACACTGAAATTTCCCGTTGTTCTCAAAACATCTTTCTATAACCAGGACAGATGTTTTTGCTCAGATTTTCAATTCTATCTAGCCTCTCCAGGTAGACAGAGGCTAAGAGGTTGTAAAATAGCAATAACAGAAACTAAAGCATTTTACAGGGAGTTAAGCTAATAATTAGCATAGAAGTGGGTTTTGAAGGGAAGTCAGATCCCAGGCAGAAAGAAAGAAAATATTATTGAGGTTTCTGTTGTCCTTATAGGGAGGAGATTTCAGGTTCCATAGTAGCTTACTCTCTTGTGATATCCTGAATGTTTTATGATTTGCAGTAACTTTAAAAAGTGATCACAATAGCTTGAAGCCCCTGCCATCAAAATGTGAGAGAGTGGGAATCTCTTTCTCCCTTTGTTGAAAACAAGTTTGCTTTCTGTGTGGGTGTGATTTACTTTGAACAAACAAATCAACAAATCAGAAACGCCTCCAGCCTAGGCTTAGGAGCACTTGCAATTTTTTTTTTTTGAGTTGACAGGAATTTTTTTTTTGTTTTAGTGTAATTACTTTACATTGTTGTGTTAGTTTCTGCTGTACAGTGATGTGAATCAGCTATGATTATGTGTCTTAATCCTCAGTCATGTCCAACTCTTTGAGAACCCATGGACTGTGGCCTGCCGTTCTTCACTGTCCATAGAATTCTTCATGCAAGAATACTAGAGTGGGTAGCCATTGGCTTCTCCAGGGGATATTCCCAGCCCAGGGATCAAACCTGAGTCTCCTGCATTGCAGGTGGATTCTTTACCATCTGCATCACCAGGGAAGTGGGAATCAGCTATATGAATCAGCTATATGTATATGTATATATATATATGTATATATCCTCACTCTTAGACCCACCCCCACCCCTATCTCACCCTCTAGGTCATCACAGAGCATCAAGATGAGCTACCTGTGTTATACTGAAGGTTCTCATTAGCTATCTCTTTTATGCATGGTAGTGTATTTATGTCAAACCTAATTTCCCAATTCATCCCACCCTCCCCTTCTGCCTCCTTCGTCCACATATTGTCTCTATGTCTGCATCTCTATTCCTTCTCTAGAACTAGGTCCATCTATACTATTTTTCTAGAATCCACATACATGCATTAACTTTCAACTTTGATTGCATTCTTGGAATACCTGCCATCAACTGCAATGTGAACAACCTCTGACTAGAATGTTGGATGGTGAGGGATATGGTGAGAGAGATGATGGTGTTGTTGCTGCTACTAAGTCACTTCAGTCGTGTCCGACTCTGTGTAACCCTATAGATGGCAGCCCACTAGGCTCCCCTGTCCCTGGGATCCTCTAGGCAAGAACACTGGAGTGGGTTGCCATTTCCTTCTCCAATGCATGAAAGTGAAGAGTGAAAGGGAACTCACTCAGTCGTGTCCAACCCTCAGCGACCCCATGGACTGCAGCCCACCAGGCTCCTCTGTCCATGGGATTTTCCAGGCAAGAGTACTGGAGTGGGGTGCCATTGCCTTCTCTGGATGATGGTGTAGTCACCCTCATTAGCCATGTTAATAAAAGAAAGACACTGGACATGAGAATAATAAATATTTTAGAAATCACACCCCATGGGTAAAGCCATCACTGACCCCAGAAGCACGAGTGAGCCCAGACCACATCATCCTAGTCTGATCAGGTAAATAAGAATGCTCAGACAATTCACAGATTCATGGCCATTAATAACTGCTGTTTTATGCATTACATTTTGGGGAGGTTTACTGAATATCAACATTTTGCAGAAGCAATTTTTATCTCATATTCAATACTTAGTTATTGAGCACCACTTCATGCCAGTTACTGATTTATAAATGCAAAAATGAACAACAAGTCTTAGCTCCTGGCTTCAAAGTGTTCATCATCTTTGGGGAATTTTTACTCAAATAAACAAGCATGGTAATAGAATAAGTCCTATAATAGGGACAAACAGGGGGCTAGCGACCATTTAAGTGCTCAAATTTAGAAATGTCATCTATACCAACTGTGCACTTATAGGAATGTTCTCTTATCTATGTACCTAAGTTTAAATGCCAGAACTGGCATTCTCTTTAAAAGTAGTGTGCTGAACTGGTACCCTCTGATTCCCATTTGCTGAAGGCGTTAGAATAACAAGAAATTTGATCAGATCATGTTCCACCCTTTCTGAGTAGCAAAGAAAGGGAACTCTTTATGTTCAAACAGCAGGAAGAGAGAGCCAAATCTTTCTCAAAACAGTAATGCAGCTATCTTGAACTACTATAAAGGTAGAATCAAAGCCATGTCAATGGAATTGCTTGTTTGGTAGCTCAGCTGGTAAAGAATCCGTCTGCAATACAGGAGACCCCAGATCGATTCCTGGATCAAGAAGATCCGCTGGAGAAGGGATATGCTACCCACTTATTCTTGGGTTTCCCTGGGGGCTCAGCAGGTAAAGAATCTGCCTGCACCGTGGGAGACCTGGATTTGAACCCTGGGTTGGAAAGGTCCCTTAGAGAAGAGAACAGCTACCCACTCCAGTATTCTGGCCTGGAGAATTCCATGGACTGTATAGTGTAATGGGTCACAAAGAGTCCGACACGACTGAGCAACTTTCACTGTCAACCCTCAAGGAATAAAATTGTTTCTCTTAGTTATATGGTTTTACATTAAGAATGACTTTGAAAGAACATAGGAAGCAACTTTCTGTCTTCTTTTCAGCTTCTCTGGTGAAAAAATTGAATTCACACTGATGTTCTACATGGAACCAATGGTCGTACCTCCATCCATTCTTATATCCTCAAGAAATCAACCATGTCTAAGGAGTTCTCACTGATCTTCAGAAAATTTCTCTGTATTCCTGATTCATGATCTAGCGTTGGGTGTGATTCTGGGGAAGCTTGAAGAGGCATTGTTATTGTGGATGGGGTTAACTTTGTCTGCCTCCAACCACTGTCTCACTGGATTACTAAGTCGTGCCACCTCTGGCTTAGGGTCACGATGACAAGACATGCAAGTATGGGTCTCAGCACACCCTTAAGTTATAATGAACTTAGTGATCAACAGTCTACAAATATGGGGCTCTGATTTGCTTGATTATACAAAGATTTAATTCTGTGCCTAATATTTGAATTTCTTTTTATTGGGTAATCTTACTGCCAGGTTCCTCTGTCCATGGAATTCTCCAGGCAAGAATACTGCAGTGGGCTGCCATTCCCTTCTCCAGGGGATCTTCCTAACCCAGGGACTGAACCATGGTCTCTCCCAATTACAGGTAAATTCTTTACCATCTGAGTCACCAGGGAAGCCCCACGTTTTATACATGTCAATGTAATTTAGGAAACTATTTCATTCCAGTGATTAGCTTATAGTTTGGCTATTTGATATTATTTAATATATTAGCACATGGAAACTATTTGCAAACAAAAGTGTAAGTCTCCCCATTTATCGCAACTATGTTGAACACAGTTTGCAGAAATTCACACTGACTTCTGCCTCAGGTTACCAGGTCCATATTATTCAATCCCAGTAGCATGTTTGTTGAAAGATGTAAGTCTGAGAACTCTAGAAACTTTTTAGCTTTTTAGATTTGCATAAAATGTGTAATAGATGGGGAAACAGTGGAAACAGTGTCAGACTTTATTTTTGGGGGTTCCAAAATCACTGCAGATGGTAACTGCAGCCATGAAATTAAAAGACGCTTACTCCTTGGAAGAAAAGTTATGACCAACCTAGATAGCACATTCAAAAGCAGAGACATTACTTTGCCGACTAAGGTCTGTCTAGTCAAGGCTGTGGTTTTTCCTGTGGTCATGTATGGATGTGAGAGTTGGACTGTGAAGAAAGCTGAGTGCCGAAGAATTGATGCTTTTGAACTGTGGTGTTGGAGAAGACTCTTGAGAGTCTTCAAAGGAGATCCAACCAGTCCATTCTGAAGGAGATCAGCCCTGGGATTTCTTTGGAAGGAATGATGCTAAAGCTGAAACTCCAGTACTTTGGCCACCTCATGTGAAGAGTTGACTTATTGGAAAAGACTGATGCTGGGAGGGATTGCGGGCAGGAGGAGAAGGGGAGATGGCTGGATGGTATCACTGACTCGATGGACATGAGTCTGAGTGAACTCCGGGAGTTGGTGATGGACAGGGAGGCTGGCGTGCTGCGATTCATGGGGTCGCAAAGAGTCGGACATGACTGAGCGACTGAACTGAACTGAAAATGTGTATAAAATGAGACACTAATACTACTAGACTCTGCATATATAGAATCTTCAACTCATGTAGAAAATACACTTATTTGGAGGCGACAATATTGTTTAACAAAGGACAAATAATTTTATCTTATTTGCACAGCAAAAGACTAAGTGTCATGTGCTTTTTAATGATATAATTAAACCCGATACAAGTAAAAATAGCAGTAACAGACAGAATTAATGTCAGTATACTTTACATGTTATCAGGTAGTAATCTGAAGACCTTTCTTGATTTAGTAGGGTGACCCTATTTTAACCATAATTTTGCATCTCTTAGAATCCACACTTCATTAAACAGATTTTTATATTATTATCCCTTAGTTTCTAGATTATTTACTCACAGAAACCATGAGGAAATCCTAATGTCTTGGCATAAGTAATGCACATTTTTAAATGAGTTTAGTCAGATAGTAACTCTTCTAGTTTCTGAAGGTAAATATAAGTTAATATGGTCAAATAGTTATCCAGGAAACAGGAAAATTGATATGAATCTATGTTTTTGGAAGATGCTGATATTGTACATAAACCTGCAGAAGTCACAGCAAAAAAAAAATCAACTTGAAATATATATCTTATTCAATGTGCAAAGACTGAAGCAAACATTTGATATGTGGCTAATTTCTGGGTTTCTTGTTTTGCTTTTTCTCACATCAGCAAATGTGCAGTCAATACACTATGTGCAAAGGCTCAATATAATTATGTACATAACAGATTGTAAATAGCCTTTCAATTTTACATATTTTTGTGTGTACAGAATATCCTGCAACAAACACATGATACCCAAAGAAGGTTAAAGATAGGAATAGACCATCCTTATTTTAATGAAACAAAGTTCTTCTTTCATGTCTATTCCTTGTGCTCAAATTAAATAGTAAACCAAAGCATTAATTTGGCTACTTTCATGAATTTATATACATATGCACACATGCAGCACATACTCATATGCTCGGATTCAAAATTTACTGTGTGGCCACTCTGTGCCAGGAACTTATCTGTGCCAGAGAGTATAAAGCTAATTAAATACCATGGTATTCATGAGGAAGACAGATTCCTTCCTTATAAGTAAGTGTAACAAGAAAAGCACACAAAGGTTATCATGGGGATCCTGGGAGGTTATAAAGTTATATATAAAAAAAAATCCCCAACCTATTAGAGAGGAATTCGGAAAGAGGTGACATGAGTCAGCAACCAGTGTGGTACCTGATTATAATAAATACTAGAGAATTTTTTTCAACTGAAATGATTCTTAAAGGGATATAGAAGCAGCTTCTTGAAACTTCATGCACAATCCAGTCTTTGCTGCTGCCCTAGAAAAGGTTGTCCTTGGCACAATAATTTTGGGCAATTTTTTTAATATTGTAATAATCTACTTTGTAGTGTTATCGATGAAAAGCTCCTGGCAGGAATAAAAACTATAGCTCCAATGTTTTCTATTGTCTCATAAAGATGTCTCTACTCTGTGGTTTGTTTGTAACCATTTTTTAAGCCACAGATCTATTCTTTAAAATTTTTATTGGAGTATAGTTGATTCACAAGCCACAGATCTATTGCAGTGGTTAATTTATTTAAAACTCTGGTAATATAATTCATGGATTTATTTAACCAAGTACAGATGCAATCTCATAGCTTGAAACGTATTTACAGTGTGAGGATATCATCTCCAACCCCTTCACCTATTTTTCCTTCTGAACACCTTGAAGTTGGTAGTTATGTGAATTCAACTACCTGATGTACTGAGCAAGGGAGGGGCATCAGTTCTCATCTGTATATTTAATACAGACAGGTTCAAGTTATTTCTTATGTTTTTCATAAAATAAATAGAAATGCTAGATTATGTTTTTCCACCTCAATATATTATCCTCTGGACTGGGGATATAAACTCCAGGGTTAGGAGACCATATTTTTTGTCATCCAGTGTGTATACATGCACCTGTGAGACGGTCAAGGGATAAACTAATTCTGACTAAATGCAAAGCTCTTTGTGATTATCTATATACTATTGGGCTGACCAAAATGTTCATTTGAGTTTTTAATGAACTTTGTAGCCAATGCAATATACATTTATTTTGATCCTGGTTTCCCAGGTGGCACTAGAGCCAATGAAGGAGATTGAAGAGACACTGGTTCAATCTCTGGATTGGGAAGAGTCCCTGGGGGAGGGCATGGCAACCCACTCCAGTATTCATGCCTGGAGAATCCCACGGAGAGAGGAGTCTGGCAGGCTACAGTCCATAATATCACAAAGAGTTGGACACAACTGAAGCGACTTAGCATGCAGAACACAAATTACTTTTGTATCACAGTTTTTGAAGCACAGTAGTTATTATCATTGTTAGCTTTGTAGGGTTTATTCTAGTATCTGAATGGACATCAGACTTGAAAAGGAAGCAAATGGGAGGCAATTGCATCATTCTTATTCAAGTCAGACAGTGTTGGTAGGGATTGAAAGGAGGATGTTAACACATAGGGAATACTTATTAATAATAGGTTGAATCAAAAGGACTGATTACTTAAGGGCTGTAAGTGGCTGGAAGGTTGGGAGAACATACAAAGAGAGATCAGCCAGAGATAAATCTTGTTTTATAATATGATTGAGCTTATGAATTCTGATGTTGCCAAAAACATAGGTAAATATTGGAAGATGATCAAGGTTGAAAAATGAAGTAGCTCAGTCGTGTCCGACTCTTGGTGACTCCGTGGATTGTAGCCTACCAGGCTCCTTCCTCCATGGGATTCTCCAGGCAAGAATACTGGAGTGGCTTGCCATTTCCTTCTCCAGGGGATCTTCCCAACCCAGGGATCAACCCTGGGTCTCCCGCATTGCAGGCAGACGCTTTAACCTCTGAGCCATCAGGGAAGCCCTATCGGATGTTGTCAAAAACATAGGTAAATATTGGAAGATGATCAAGGTTAGACATGTAGAATTCGAAGCCACCATAGGATATCAATTCATAGATGCCTAACTGGTATTTGGATGTTGGAGCTAAAGTTCTGGCAAGAAGTTTGAAAAAGAGATGACTATATAAGTCATCAATACATAGTGACTATTTCCAAGTATGAACAAAGATGAAATCACCTAGACAGAGTATAAAAATTTAAAATAGCAGACACGGTGGTGGAGTTCTGGACAGAACTAACAACTATAGTATAGAAAAAGCACGAAGAGTCTCAAAAAACAGCATGAAACTTAGAAAACCAGCGGTCTGTGGTAACTCAGAAGGTCAATGAATAATTTCCAAATATAAAGAGAGATCAGCAGTGTCCAAAGCAAAGAGACATTCATCAAGACCTAAACAATGAAAGTTCAGTGTGCTTGGATTATAAAGTCACTGATGGAAAAGAGTGGGAAACATTTCTGGAAAACATATAAGAAACAAGCCAAGTTGCTGTGGGTAAAGAAATGGATGTGGAAACACTGTGTGCATGATATACTTGTGACTGATTTGTAAGTAAGGAAACAGATAAATGACATAATAATTGACTGATATGGAATCAAGGAAAGATACTTTCATTTTATTATGGTTTGTTTGTTTTCTTTTTTTTTTTTGTTCAAGGGTAGTATAAAAGTTTTGACAATACTTTGGGAAAGGGAATAAGAATGATGAAGCAAGGTCTTAGAGTCATTGAGAGAGGACTTTTTTTACACAACAAAACTTTTCTCCAACTTGTGAATACCTTCAAAGAGATATTATAAATTAGAATTTCTGACTTACATTCAGACACATAAGAGGCAGGAAAATAAACATTATAATTACAACAAATTAAAAATTACACTGAAAATGAGATATGGGATTTTTCCCATCAAAAAATAGGGCTTAGAGACCTTCCTGGCGGTGCAGTGGTTGAGCCTTTGCCTTCCAGTGCAGGGGGTGCAGATCCACTCCCTGGTCAGGGAACTAAGATCCCACATGCCTCATGGCCCAAACACCAAAAACATAAAACAGAAACAAAATTGTAACAAATTCAATGAAGACTTTAAAAATGGTCTACATCCAAAAAAACTTAAAAAAGAAATAGAGCTTATATTTGTCTCCCTTGAATTTGAATGGACTTCTTTAATGAACAGAATATGGAAAAAAGAACCTATGCTCTTTTATGAATCTGACCTTAAGAAACAGAAAGCTCCTACTTCCTGTCCCTTGACTCAGTCTATCTAGAACCATTTCATGGCCGTAAGAGAATTCCAAGCACTCTAACATTATTATGCTGGAGTGGTCAAATACAGATATGGGCAACTAGTCCAGTTCAGTTTCACTTTCTCATCATTTCAGCCAAGGCATCAGACATATGTGTGAACTTGCTTCAAGCTTTGACATCATCCCACTAGGCTGTGAATTGCTACTATTGACCTTAATCAGTGACATGTGGAGTAGAATCACTCAGATGACTCTTAACCCACAATCATGAAATAAGTTTTTGTATTAAGCTGCTAAATTTTCAGTTAATTTGTTATGTAGCAGTAAGAACATAGAACACGTATTTTGAAAAAGACTGCTCTATTTAATACACTCACATATGACTTGGATTATCTAATTCAATAAAGAAGTAAACAACTACAAAAAGCACATCCTACACACCCCTCAACTATTTTCTTGGCAATTATTTATCTGACCATCTTTAATATGCCATCTAGGGAAAACACGGTAGAATTTTGTAAGGTTTGATTTTGTTTCATTCACTAATAAAATACAACTATATTATAATATTTTAAAGTTTAGTTCAGTTCAGTGGCTCAGTTGTGTCCAGCTCTCTGCGACCCCATGGACTGCAGCATGTCAGGCCTCCCTGTCCATCACCAACTCCCAGAGCTTGCTCAAACTCATGTCCATTGAGTCGGTGATGCCCTTCAACCATCTCATCCTCTGTTGTCCCCTTCTCCTCCTGTCCCCAATCTTTCCCAGCATCAGGGTCTTTTCCAATGAGTCAGTTCTTTGCATCAGGTGGCCAAAGTATTGGAGTGTCAGTTTTAGCATCAGTTCTTCTAATGAATATTCAGGACTGATCTCCTTTAGGATGGACTGGTTGGATCTCCTTGCAGTCCAAGGGACTCTCAAGGGTCTTCTCCAACACCACAGTTCAAAAGCATCAATTCGTTGGCACTCAGCTTTCTTTATAGTCCAATTCTCACATCCATCCATGACCACTGGAAAAACCATAGCCTTGACTAGACAGACCTTTGTCGGCAAAGTAATGTCTCTGCTATTTGATATGCTGTCTAGGTTGGTCATAGCTTTTCTTGCAAGGAGCAAGCGTCTTTTAATTTCATGGCTGCAATCACCATCTTCAGTGATTCTGGAGCCTAAAGAAATAGACTCTCAAGGTCTCCATTGTTTCCCCATCTATTTGCCATGAAGTGATGGGACCAGATGCCATGATCTTAGTTTTTTGAATGTTGAATTTTAAGCCAACTAACCTTTATTATATTTACATGTGACACAAAAAGTAAAAGAATAATGATTACAAAATTTACGCTGTTTGGAAATCCCATTATCTATTTTAAGGAGTGTTCCTTAATAAAGAATAATGAATACATATCACTATGCTACCGCTAAGACGCTTCAGTCATGTCTGACTCTATGCGACCCCATAGATGGCAGCCCACCAGGCTCCCCCATCCCTGGGATTCTCCAGGCAAGAACACTGGAGTGGGTTGCCATTTCCTTCTCCAGTGTATGAAAGTGAAAAGTGAAAGTGAAGTCGCTGAGTTGTGTCCGCCTCTTTGCGACCCCATGGTCTGCAGCCTACCAGGCTCCTCCATTCATGGGATTTTCCAGGCAAGAGTAATGGAGTGGGGTGCCATTGCCTTCTCCACATATCACTATAGATTAGTAAATATTATCCTTTGTGCAAAATACATATTTCAAGCAGATTGATACCTAATGATTGATAATCTAATGCTGCACAAAATTTACTAAAATCTGGTTACAGCTTCCAACTGATGCTTATTTTTCACACAACACTCATGTTGGGGGAAAAAAATTCCTGATAAGAAACATGATGTTTAGTGTAGGTTTTTTAGGTACTTTTTTCCTAATGGAAATTGGACCCACTTGAATAATATAAATTATATAAAAGGCTCATGCAGTGTATTTTCTTTCATTTTGTGTTGTTTCCTACAGACTATAATAACCAATTGTTTTACAACTTAAATAACTTTGAGTGTGAAGATCTTCACTGTGGTAAATTCAGACACAAACCACAGGAAACAGTGATGCAGTAAATGGAATTTTCCCCATTGAGTTAGTCTTCTCTCTAATACCCTGCTATGTTTTGGACTCATACACTAATGCTGGCAAACATTTTGGAGAAAAGCAGTAAGGAAATATTTCTTTTCCCTCAAGTTTTCTCCAATTCTCCACCACCATTGGTGAGGGAAATTTAGGTATATTAAGTTAAGAATTTTATAAATATTTATTGATAGATAAATATTTACATAGACAGATGTTACCTAGATAG